>JANBXA010000141.1:15512500-15982500 GCA_030556225.1 Cricetiscus sungorus | reverse complement strand
AATTTATGTGCATGTGTTTCCTTTGTCCTCATTCTCTTCTTCCTCTCACTCTTTTTCTACTTCTTTTCCTCCTCCTTTTCCATATTCTAATTTTCCTCTCCCTCCTTAACTTCCTAAGCTCTTCTAATTTCTGCCTCTATATCTCCCTCTCTGTTTTCATTAATACATAGTACAGTACCACAATGCAACACAAATTTACTAAGCAGGTCCATTAAAGTTTAACTTCCTGGGCACCAGATTTACAAGCTGATAGCTTTTTTGTATACATAAATTTTACAAGCTATGATATTATAGTAATTAAAAAAGAACACAGAAAAGTAGAAAGTGGCACAACATAGCTTGTCAGAAACAATGAAGTAAAATCACTTGGTTTGACACAGAACATAAAACATTTGAGAATACATTTCAACGTCAAGGAAATTTCTGTGTTTTAAATTATAGGACAGTTGAGCTATCCATAAGTGCTTACTTCAAATCAAATACTGAACATATTTTTTATTAGAAAACCTCCAATAATAAGGCCAAGAATTTTCTTAAAAGCCTGTATTTGGAATAATGAATATTTGTCAAAAAATATCATGAACTGAGAAAACATGCATACTTAGAACTAAGAAAACATGAATATTTAGAAAATATGTTTCAAAGTAAAGGATATTCAATAATTAATTTTATTAGTTTTCTACTTGTTCCAAGTAGATCATCATAATATATTAAACCACTTGAATTAAGCATATAAAGCATATAAAGTAAATATATACATACATATTTGTATATATCAGAACTGACTTTCTTGTATATTATATATAAAAATAACATAGGCAAAATAATACTCAATTTTTATATGTGTACAAGGAAATGCCATTAACAACTATTTTACTTTAGTAATAATGACTGTATCTTTGAATTCACATTCCAATTCCACTTTCTTTATCAATATTTTAAAAAATGTATAGAGTCATTAATTTAACATTATAAATATACTTACCAAAATATTATGTGAAAGTTATAGCTGTGGGCTCTTAGGGATATATAGGTAAAGTACTTGCTGCACAATCATAAGAACCTAAATTCTTGTTTACAGCATCCGCAGAAGAGCTGACCCTGGCATTGATTGTCTTTAATGAAACACTTAGAAAAAGAGCTCCTGAAGTTCAATAGTCAGTCTGTCTATCTGAAACCACAAGGTCTAGGATCAATAACACTCTGTTTTAAAGGGAAAAATGTAAACAGCAATAGGAGAAATCACTCAGTGTTAACCAATAGCATCCACAAGTAAATGTAAGGCCTAATCCATCAGTATATGCAGGTCTACACACACACACACACACACACACACACACACACACACACACACACACACTCACACACACTTATACACACAAACTATTCCTGGAATCATCTATTTGCAATCAAAATCACAGGAGTTTGAATAACTGCCATTGCAAGCATTAACATTAAACCAAATACATCTTCATTTACTAACTGAGTACCTTTCATAGTTAACTAGGAACCAGTAATTCCAATTTGGATAGGAAGGCAAGCTTCTTTCATTCAAAATTCAGAATCCTTGTTTCTTTAAGCATGGCCAATTTTAAAGAATTCCCATGCATGTCATCTTATTTTACCTATCACATCCAACACTCTGATAATGCAGGATAATCTTTTTGTACACTATGGAGATATATAAAATACTATCTTAATCAATACACCTTGTCTGACATGTTTGCTAAAGAGCTGAATGGCCAGTAGATAGCCAGGAGAAGATAAGCAGGACATCTGGGGAGAAAAAAGAATTCATGGGGATGGGAGGAGTAGAACCTAAGAAACAAGGAATTTTCCAGAGAGGTGCAAAGAAAGTCAGACATACATAATATTGATAAAAAGTTATGTGACACATGGCAGAATGATGTAGATTAATATAAATGAGTCAATTTAAGTTATAGGAGCTAATTTGGAGCAAGCATAATTGAAGATCAAGCTTTCATAATTAATAAGAAGTCTGTATGTCTTTATTTGGGAACCGGAAATACAAAGTCCAACTACATTCTGACTCTAGATTTGTGGGGGTGAATTAATTACTAAAAGTTTATTTTCAATTATTAGATACAAAGTTATCATGTGGATTATAGAGAGTCAGTAAATTAAATTAAGGGTAAATGTAACAATGTGTCTCAAAAAAGAGGATTTGAAAATATTACCACCCTTGAAATGTGAGTAGTTAATTATGATACTGAAGATTATTATATATTTTCACTCTGTGTTTTAGAACTTCCTGTCAATCCTATATCTATTAATAGTCATACCTCATTTAAAACACATTCAATTTAGTAATATTTAACAAATATTATTCAAACTGATTTTAAGATAAGTGATCTTTATAATATTAATGTCTTGAAAATGTAAAATTTATTCTGTGCATGTGTGACTACAGTTATCTGAAGAGCAAGAACATCAAATAAGATAATGCCCCCATAAAATCTGCCTGTATGGCATTTGCTTAATTTGTGAATGATGGGGAGGGCCAAGCCCATTGAGGTATAGGTCGAAACAGAGAAGTCTCAAGAGAAGAAATTCAAACAGCCAAAATACATTTAAAGAATTTGTTCAAGGCTTTAGCCATTAGAAAAATGAATATTAAAATGACAATGAGATACCATCTTACATCTATCAGAATAGATAAGATCAAAGACATTGATAACAGCTTATGCTGGAAAGGATTAGGTTAGGGGGGACACTCTTGCACTTTTTGTCAGAGTACAATCTTGTATAGGCACTTTGGAAACCAGTATGGCGATTTCTGGAAAACTGGGAATCAATCTATCTCAACACAGCAATGCCACTCTGGTGCATATAACCAAAGGATGAAAAGTCCTACCACAAGAAAATTTTCTCCAAGATTATTATTTGTAATTCTCAGAACCTGAAAACAACCTAGACACCCATCAACTGAATAATGGATGAAGAAAATGTGGTACATTTTCACAATGAAAAAAAAAAAAAACACAAAAAACAATGACATCTTCAAATTTGCAAGCAAATGGAACTAGAAAGAAATATCCTCAGTGAAGTCACCCAGATCAAGAAAACCAAATATTTTGGCTTTTGTAAAGGATGCTGTTTCTCTGATTTCTTTCTCAGCACTTTGTCATCTGTATATAGCAGCGCTACTTTTTTTTTTTTTTTTTTTTAGTTCATCTGTATCCTGCAAGTTTGTTGAAGGTGTTGATATGCTAAGGAGTTTGCTTGCAGAGTTTTTAGAGTCGCTTACGTAAACTATTGTATTACCTGCAAATAGTGAAAGATTGACTTCTTCCTTTCCAATATGGATCCCCTTGATCTCCTTTTGTTGTCTTATTTCTTTAGCTACAACTTCAAGTACAATATTGAAGAAATGTGGAGAGAGAGGGCAGCCTTGTCTTGATCCCAATTTTAGAGATATCACCTTAATCTTCTCTTCATTCAGTTTGATGGTGGCTGTTGGTTTACTGTATATTGTTCTTATTATGTTTAGGTATGTTCCAGTTATCCCTGTTCTCTTGAAGATCTTGAACATGAAAGGGAGTTGAATTTTGTCAAAGGCTTTTTCAGCATCTAGGGAGATGATCATGTAGATTTTCTTTTTCAGTTTGTCATATGGTGGATCATGGATATAGATTTTTTCATATGTTAAACAATCTGTGCAACCCATGAATGAAGCCTACTATGTCATGGTGGATGATTTCTTTGATGTGTTCTTGAATTTGGATTGCCAGTATTTTATTGAGTATTTTTGCATCGATCCTCATGAGGGATATTGATCTTTCTTAGTTGTGTCTCTTTGTAACTAGGTAACTATGGCCTCATGGAAAGAGTTTGGTAATGAACCTTCTGTTTCTATTGTGTGAAACAATTTGAGGAATAATTGTATTCACCCTTCCTTTGAATTTTTGGTAGAATTCTCCACTGAAGCTTTCTGGTTCTGGACCTTTTTGGTTGGAAGGCTTTTGATGCTTGATTCTATTTTATTAGGGGTTATAGTTTTATTTAAATTGTTTATCTGTTGTTCATTTAATTTTTGTAATTGATCATTATCCAGAAATTTGTCAATTTCCTTTGGTTTCAAATTTTGTGGAGTAAATGTTTTAAAGTATGACCTCAAAATTGACTGGATTTCCTCAGTGTCCATTGTTATGTCCCCTTTTCATTTCTGATTTTGTTAATTTGCATGTTCTGTCCCTGCATTTTGGTTATTTTGGATAAAGGTTTGTCTATTTTGTTGATTTTCTCGAAGAACCAACTCTTTGTTGCATTGATTTATTGTATTGTTTTTCTGGTGTATTGTTTTCTAGGTATTGATTTCAGCCCTCAAATTGATTATTTCCTGGCATCTATTCCTTTGGATTGAGTTTGCTTCTTTTTGTTCTAAGGTTTTTAGTTGTGCTGTGTTTCCTCTAAGGTGAATATCCTCTGTTTTCTTTATATAAGCACTTAGTGCAACAAACTCCCCTCAAATTACTGCTTTCAAGGTATTCCATAAGTTCGGGTATGTTGTGTCCTCATTCTCCTTGAGTTTTAGGAAGTCCTTATATTTTTCTTTATTACTTCTTTGACCCAGGTACAGTGCAATTGTGCATTGTTCATTTTCTACAAGTGTGTAGGGTTTCTGCGATTTGGGTTGTTGTTAAATTCCAACTTTAAAGCATGGTGGACTGATAAGACACAGAGGATTATTCCAATTTTTTTGTATCTGTTGAGGTATGTTATGTTGCCTAGTATGCGGTTGATTTCCATGTGGAGCAGAGAAGAAGTTATATTCTTTTGTGTTTGGATGGAATGTTTTATAGATGTTTGTGATACCCAATTGAGATGTAATTTCTATTAGTTCTTTTGTTTCTTTGTTAAGTTTCTGACTGGAGGCCCTGTCTAGTGGTGAGAGTGGTGTGTTGAAGTCTCTCACTATAAGTGTGTGAGGTTTTATGTGAGCATTGAGATTTAGTAGCGTTTCTTTTATGAATGTGGATGCCTTTGTATTTGGGACATATTTGTTCAAAATTGAGACTTTGTGCTAATGGATTTCTCCTGTGATAAATATGAATTGGCCATTTCAAATTTTTTGGTTGATCTTGGTTTGAAGTCTGACTTGTTAAGCATTAGGATAGCCACACTTGATCTTTTCTTGAGTACATTTGGTTGGAAGGTCTTTTCCCAACCCTTTACCCTGAGGAACTATCTGTCTTTGAAGCTTAGATATGTTTCTTGTATGCAGCAGAATAGATTCTGTCTTCATATATATTCTATTAGCCTGCATCTTTTTATAGGTGAGTTAAGACAATTAATTTTGAAGAAAACTAAGGACCATTGGTTGTTAATGCTCTTTTGTTTTTGATGCATTGTTGTCAGTGGTATTGTGAATATACTTGTCATGCTTTACCCTTGGATTCTGATGAAGTAGAATTATCTATTCCCTATGTCTTTATGTGCATAGTTAACTTCCTTAGGTTGGAGTTTTCCTTCCAGAACTTTCTGTGGGGCTGTATTTGTTGATAAATATCATGAAAATCTGCCTTTTTATTAAATACTTTGTTTTCTCCATCTATAGGCAATGGGAGTTTTGCTGGATATAAAAGCCTGGGCCGGCATCTGTGATCTCTTACTACTTGGAGAACATTTATCCAGGACATTCTGGCCTTGAGAGTTCCATGGAGAAGTCAGGTGTAATTTTGATACGTTTAACTTTGTATGTTATCTGTCCTTTGTCCTTCGCTGTTCTTAATATTCTTTCTTTATTCTGCATGATAGAAGTTTTGATTAGTATATGTCGAGGATTGTTTTTAATTTTGTCTGTTTATTTGTTTGCTATGCTTCTTATACTTTCATGGGCATGTCCTTCTTCAGATTGGGAAAGTTTTCTTCAATGACTGTTGAATATGTTTTCTGAACCTTTGAGCTGGACTTCTTTGCCTTCTTCTATGCCTATTATTCTTAGGTTTGGCCATTGTATGGTGCCCCACATTTCTTGGATGTTTTGTGCTAAGGATTTGTTGGATTTAAGATTTCTTTTGTCACTGAATTTATGTCCTCTAGTTTTTCTTCAGCACCTGTGATTCTCTCTTCCATCTCTTGTATCCTATTGCTTATGCTTATGTCTGAAGTTCCTGATTGTTTGCCCAGTGTTTTTATTTCCAATATTTTTTCAGTTTGTGTTTTCTTTATTGTCTCTACTTCAGTTTTCAAGTCTTGAACTGTTTCCTTCAATTGTTTGGTTGCTTTTTCTTGGCTTCCCTTACTTTCTTAACGAGATTTGTTCATTTTTTTCAATGTTTTGTTTGTTTTTCTTCCAATTCTTTAAAGGATTTTCTCACATTGTCTTTGAAGGCCTCTATCATTTTTATGAAAATAGTTTTTAAGTCATTCTCTTCTGCTCCATCTGCTTTGGGGTGTTCAGGACTAGTTGGTGTAAAGTCCCTTCATTCTGGTGATGTCATGCTTGACATTCTATTGTTAGGTTTTTTTTTTTTTTTTTTTTTTTTTGCATTGCCATCTTCCCATTTCATCTTCCAGTAGGTGCACTTGGGGTCTCTCTCTCTCTCTCTCTCTCTCTCTCTCTCTCTCTCTCTCATACTCTCTCAGTGGGCTTAGGTGTGTCAGACGTTCAATGTCTGTAGCTCTGGATGTTCCCAGCTTTCTAGGAGGTCTCTCCTCAGGCATGGGCCTGGAGATGGTGGTCAAAGATCAGGCTTCAGCATAGACCCAACAATGGGGGTCAAAGATCCAGCAGTCAGGGACTCAGTTAGGTCCATCAGAAATAGGCAGATCTCTCTATACCTATTATTCTTATGCTTGGTCTCATCGTTGTGTCCCAGATTTTCTAGATGTTTTGTGTTAAGATTATTTTGGATTTAACACTTTATTTGACTGATGTATCTATTTCCTTTATTGTATCTTTAACTCCTGAGATCCTCTCTTTCATGTCTTCTATTCTGTTGGATGTGTTTGCAAATGTAGTTCCTGTTCATTTACTCATATTTTCCATTTCCTGCATTCTCTCAGTTACTTTATTGCCTCTATTTAAATGTTCAAGTCATGAACTGTTGCTTCACCTGTTTGATTGTTCTTGCTTTCTTTTATGAGATTTGTTGAGTTCTCCCAAATTTTGTTTGTCTTGTCCTCCTTTTACTTAAGAGAAATTTTCATTTTCTGTTTTAGCATCTGTAACATCTTCATGAAGTTATATTTAAGGTAATTTTCTTCAGTCTTTTCTGGGTTAGTATGTTCAAGCCATCCTGTTGTAGGACCACTATATTCTGCTATTGCCATATTGCCCTTGAGGTTGTTGAATGTATTCTTGTATCGGTGCCTACTCATCTCTTCCTTTAACTATTGCAGGCTCTCTATTTGATCCTTGCAGTCTGGTCTATGTCTCAGGGACCCTCTCTTTGACTGATCATTGAAATTTCTGTCTTTTGGCCTCTCTCAGTCCTCGTGGTCAGTCACAGTCTGTGCCTTTGGGAGCCACTGAAAACACAGGTGGTCAGTGGGTGTTTTGCAGGCAGAGTGGAACTTGAATATTACAAGGTCCCATGTGATGTATGGGATGCTAGAGCATCCTTTCTGCAGACTTGCCTGTTGTCCTGCTAGTGTAGCTGAGGCTTATGGGGGAGGAACAGGAAGTTTTGTCCCAGGGCCTAGGGCCTAGAAAATAGGCTATTCAGCTTGTGCGTGTGTGTGTGTGTGGGGGGTGGTCAGGTCATTTACCTCTTGTTCCTCTCTGTGTAGTGGCAGTCTGTTTAACTATTAAAAAATAAAATGACAACAGGATTTCATTAATTTAATTCATAAAATTATTTCAACTTGGTGACATTTTATTTCATGAAAATTCCAAATGAAAAACTTAAACAATTTGCATTTTAACCATTTTTTTACAAGTATGTATATTAGTTGCTGCTTATTATAAGATTTTAATGTTTCTACCTAAATGGTGTTTCAGCAGTAAGGGGACTTTAACACAGTTTCCTATTTATTAATCACCACTAGAGGGCAGAGATATTTCTCAATTTTACTAAAAACTGATTCATTACCTGTAAGTCTAATGATATAATGGAATTATACTTACAATTTGTTAATATTTTATTAAAGCAATTCCTATGCGTTATCACTTCAGAGTTATCTTAAGGTAGTTATTTCTCAAACAGTCCTTATATTTACTTCAGAATTTCAATCCTACTCAATTCATTATCTTATAAATTAGGAACTTTCATAGACCATATACAGTTGATACTCTAAGCTTTAACCATCTCTTATTAATATGACTATAGTATAAGTACTTGTTAAACCAAGAAAAACAAAAACAGTTAAAGTAAAACAGGTTTCATTGTTAAAATACTACTTTGATTAAACACTTCATCAAACATTTCCTTTAATAGTCATTTAGTTAAGTACCATTGTTTTCTTCCCCAAATTGATTATTTTTTAATCAGAAAGATTTCCATTTTCTCTGAATGGGAATCTGAATTCCTATTTTTTTTTCAGAATGTAGGTTATACTCCTTGTATGTTTTCATCTCCCTAAACTTATTAGCTCTTTTGATACTGATTAGGGGTTGTGATTACACTTTTCATGAGACATTGAATAAAGGTTCTATAAAATAGAGACACAATCAAGAGAAAGTAGATGCTGTACTATAATATTGAATTAAAATAAAATATTTATCATGGTGAGATCTGTTATATGTCATTATATCATATTTAATTAACTATTAATGTAATGATGATTTTTAAAATACATTTTAGCAATAACAGAGAGCATATTTTTAAATAAGTTAAATTCTAATTTTATTTTTTTATTTAATAGTTAATTTTTAATTTTACACATCAATTACAGTTCCCTCTCCCTCCCATCCATCCATGCTACCAACAGACCCATATATCCCATTCCCCATCCACTCCCCACTGAGGGTGAGGCCTTCTGTGAGGGATCATCAAAACCAGTACAGTCATTTGGTATAGGTCCAGGGCCTTCACTACATTTCTAGGCTAAGGAATATCCCTCCATGAGGAAAGAGTTTGCAAAGTTCATTCATGCACTAGGGATACATCCTGGTTCATCATACAGATCCCATAGACTACCGAGGCCTCCTAAAGCAGACCTACTTTCAGGGTATCTGGGACAGTTCTATACTGTTTATCCAGCTCTCAGATTGGGACCATGAGCTCCCACTTGTTCAGTTTGGCTGTATCTGTGGGTTTCTCCAGAGTGTTCTTGAACACTGTGCTCATAACTACTCCCTTTTTGCAACTGAATTCCAGAAGTTTGGCTCTGTGTTAAGCTGTGGGTGTCTTCTCCTTCAGGTTGTTACTGAATGAAGGCTCTAGGATGGCAAATAGGGTAGTTACCTAATTAATTATCAGAGAAGGGTAGTGGTAGTGGTAGCTTTTCCACTATTCCTTAGATTATTAATTGTGGTATCATTGTACATCTCTGCATATTTCCCTAGTGCCAGATTTCTCCTTAAACCTACAATGGCTCCCTCTATTATGGTGTCTCTTATCTTGTTCTCCTCTATTCTTCCCCAGAGTCAATCTTCCTGCTCCCTCGTGGTCTCCTCTCACCTCTTCTTCCCCCCTATTGTTTCTCCTAACTCCCTCTCCCCTCCCTGATGTTCCAATTTGTTCAGGGGATTGTGTATCTTTTCCCTTCTGTGAGGGACTGTGTATGTCTCTCGTAGGGTTTTCCTTGTTTCCAAGCTTCTCTGGAGGTGTGGATTATAGACTGGTAATCCATTTAACTATGTCTAAAATACATACCATGTTGATCTTTCTGTGACTGGGTCACCCACTTAGGAAGGTTTCTTCTAGTTCTATGAGTTTCAAGATTCCATTGTCTTTTTCAACAGAGTTAAACTCAGTTCAGTAAATGTACCACATTTTGTTTATCTATTCTTCAGTTGATGGGCATCTAGGTTGCTTCCAAGTTCTCACTACTACAGGTAATATGCTATGAATGCAGTTGAACACATGTCTTTGTTACATGAATGTGCATCTTTTCGGTATATGGCTAAGATTAGAATTGCTGGATCTTGTGGTAGACTGATTCCCCTTTTTCTGAGGAACCACCACACTGATATCCAAAGTGAATGTGTAAGTTTGCATTCACACCAGCAGTGAAGGAGTGTTTCCCTTTCTCCACATACTCTCCATCATAAACTGTCATTGGTGGTTTTGATTGTAGACATTCTGACAGGAGTAAGTTGCTATATCAGAGATATTTTGATTTGCATTTTCCTGATGGCTAATGATGTCGATCACATTCCTAACTGTCTTTGACCTATTTTAGATTCCTCTATTGAGAATTCTCTATTTAGTTCTATACGCACGTTTATAATTGAGTTATGGTGTTTTGGTGACTAGTTTCTTGACTTCTTCTATATGTTGGAGATAAGCCCTCTGTCAGATGTGGGGTTGGTGCATATTTTTCCCATTCTGTGGGCTGATGTTTTGGCTGGTTGACTGTGTCCTCTGCCTTACAGAAGCGTCTCAGTTTCAGGAGGTCACATTTATTAATTGTTGATCTTAGTGTCCATGCTACTGATGTTTTGTTCAAGAAGCAGTCTCCTGTACAAATATGTACAAGGGAATTTCCCACTTTCTATTCTAAGAGTTTCATTGTGTCTGGATTTATGTTGAGGCCTTTGGATAAAAGTTTTGTGCATGATGATAGTTAAGTATCTATCTGCAGTCTTTTACATAACAGCTTTCAGTTATGCCAGCATAGTTTGTTAAAGATGCTTTCTTTTATCCAGTGTATAATTTTGACTTCTTTGTCAAAAATTAGATATTCATAGGTGGGTGGGTAATTATCAGTGTTTCAATTCAATTCCATTGGTCTACCTGTCTATTTTTTGCCAATACCAAGCAGTTTTCAGGACTATAGCTCTATAGTAGAGCTTGAAGTCAGGGATGATGATGCTTCTGGAAGTTTGTTTATTGAACTGGGTTGTTTTGGCTATCCTGGGTCTTTTGTTTTTCCATATAATGTTGAGTCTTGTCCTTTTAAGGTCTGTAAGAATTGTGTTGGGATAGTGATGGGGAATGCATTAAATCTCTAGATTGCTTTTGGCAAGATTGTCATTTTTACTATTTTGATTCTGACTTTCCATGAGCATGGGATATATTTCTATTATCTGGTGTCTTCTTTTATTTCTTTCTTAAAAGACTCAAGGTTCTTGGAATATAGGAGTTTCACTTGTTTGGTTAACATTACCACAGAGATTTTATTTTGTTTGTAGCTATTGTAAAGGGTGAATTCTTTCTCAGCCCATTTATAGTTGTATATAATAGGGGTACTATTTTTTTTTAAATTTAATCTTATATCTTGCCACATTGCTGAAGGTATTTTTCAGCTGTGGGAGGTCTTTGGTAGAGTTTTTAAGGTCACTTATGTAAACTATAATATCATCTGCAAATAGTGAAAATTTGAATTCTGCCTTTCCAAGTTGTATCCCCATGATTCCCTTGTGTTGTCTTATTGATGTGGCTGGAACTTCAAGTACAATATTGAAGAGATATGGCAAGAGTAGAAAAACTTATCTTGTTCCCAATTTTAGAGAAATCACAGTGAGTTATTGTATATTTATTTTGATGTTGGCTGTTGGTTTACTCTATATTGATTTTATTATGTTGAGGTATAATCCTGTTATCCCTGATCTGTCCAAGACTTTTACCATGAAGAGGTGTTGGATTTGCCAAAAGTTTCTTCAGAATTTAGTGAAGTTATCATATGGTTTTTCTTTTTCAGTGTGTTTACATGGTGGATTACATTAATAGATTTTCATATGTTGAACCAACCATGCATCCCTGGGATGAGGCATACTTGGTCATGATTGATGATTTCTCTGATGTGCTCTTAGATTCAACTTGCCAGTATTTTATGGAGTAATTTTTATCAATGTTCATGAGGAATCAAAGGTGTGTATTTTGTGCTAAGGATTTGTTTTATTTAAATTTTTCTATGGTCAAAGAATCTTCTTCTTGTTTATCTTCAGTACCCAGGATTCTCTCCTCCATCTCTTGTATTATGTTTGGTATGCTTACTTCTGTAGTTTCTTATTGTTTACCCAGCTATTGTATTCCCAGCATTCCCTTGGTATGTGTTTTCTTTATTTTCTCTGTTTCTGTTTTTAAGGTCTTGAATTTTTTGAATTGTTTTCCTCATCTGTTTTATTTATTTATTTTTTTACTTTGGCTTTCCTTACTTTCTTTAAGAGATTTTTTTCTTGCAATTTTTGTTATGTCTTTTCCTCTATTTCTTCAAATGTTTTGTTCCATTTCTTTAAAGTATTTTGTCATATCCTCTTTGAGGACTTCTATCATTTTCATGAAGTTCATTTTAATTTCATTCTCTTCTGCTTCATCTGTATCAGTGTGTTCAGGCCTTGTTTCTTATGAGTAGGTTTTCCTGCAGGTCGTTCTGGTCTCACCGCCATGCCAGCCCCAAATAACACAGAGATATTTTATTAGATATAAATCTGTTGGCCTGTTACTAGTTTCTTATCGACTAACCCTGTTTAAATGTTAACCCATTTCTATTAATCTAAGTATTTCCACGTGTTCTGATCTTACCAGAGAGAGGGGCTGGCATTCTGCTCTCTCTATATTGTTTATAAACATATATATTGTACATACATACATACATACATACATACATACATGCTAATTTGTTTCTCTTTGTTCTCCCTACTTGTCTGTGTACATGGGTCAGCACTTTGATATCAGAAACTCTGGATGGTCGCAACATTCCTGGAGTTCTCAAGCAGAGTATGTGTGTGTATGTGTGTGTGGGGAGGGAGGAGAGGGCAAAACCCAAGCAGAGGATGTAGGGGAAACAAAACTGAGATGGGGGCACACTCTGGATGGATCAATGTACCATTACAAATCCACTCAATTAGTGGGTATAGGGGTCTCAAGACACACAGCCAGAATAAGATGAAGACAGGATATGGGTAGTCCATATGCCAGAGTGGGTCTGCTATGAGCAGAACAGACCCAACACGTTCTAAGGAAAGGATGGAGGTGAGGTTGGACCTGAGCAGGCCCCAGACTCAGCTCCAGAAGAAGAGGTAGGAGGGCCAAAATTGAGATGAGGGCAGGCTCCAGATGGTCTGGCATGCCAGGATGAGTCTACTACATGCAAAGCAGACCCATGATGTTTCAATGAGAGGACGGGAGGTGTTGGACTTGAGCTGGCAAGACACTTACCTCAAGCAGAGTGTGTAGGTAGTACAAGACTAAGAAGAGGACAGCTTCTGGGTCAAATTTTAAATGTAAAGCACCTTTAATATGCTTGTTGGATTGTGATTATATAAAGTTTTTTCAAAAACCCTTAAAACCAATGAATTTAAAAGCACACAAGAACAAACATCTTATTTTGTTTTAATTATAATTAAATATGTGTGTCTGTGTATGGATGAATGAACCATCCATATGACTGGATGGCAGAGGCATCTGATATATAAGTGCTAACTGATATGGTTGCTGAAAAATGAACTTAAGTCTGCTATAAGAGCAGCCATTTTGTAAATTGCTGAGATATCCTTCCAGATCCAAAAATAAATATTGAAATTTTCCTCCATGCTTTCGTATTTAAATAGAAAGACAGAAACATAGACAGAGAGAAAAACAAAACAAAACAAAATATCCATCCTTTGATATCCTTCCATCCACACTCTAGCTATTGATTAGCTCCCAGGATTAAACCCTATCTAAGGTCAGGGAGCAGAACAGCTCCTCCAATGAGGTATTACTGAATGTCTCAATATCTTGAGTAGTCCAACTAGTCCTCTAAATCATCAATTGCAACCTTTCCAACAACAGGGAAAACTCTATATCTACAGAATTGCTGGAGGGCGTCAATTTGTCTGTAGGGTTATGTGACAGAAGAAGACAACATGACTCTTAAGGACATTGACATTATTATAATTAAAAGTTTTGTCTTGCCTAAAGGAAAACATCTATGTTTAAGAGAGTGTATCTATTAGGGGAGAATGTAGGTAAAAGGAAACAATTATATCATAGTGATAAAATTAGAGTTCAAGTAGGAATTATGCAATAATCTCAAAGAAATAGAAAATAAAATTGAAACTGGAGGCAGAAATCTCACTAGTAGGTACATGCAGAGGAAAATAAAATGAACTGTATTTTAATGCTTATCAAGTATGTTTCAAAATTAATTCATACCTTCTAAAATTTGTTTATAGTTAGTCTTATACAAATTTACAAAAAGGACAGATAATATATTGTTCATAGCCATCCGTTAATCTGGTAATTGTTAGTATATAATAAGTTTCCTCTGTTTTCTTCTTTACTTTCAAATTATCTTATGCACTTCACTCTTCATCAATTTTTCTCTCTGACTTTAACTTGTTGCTTCCTATTTTTTAATTATACACACACACACACACACACACACACACAGAAACACACATGCATACACACATACATTCATTCATAAATACAGCTTGCTTTGTTTATTCTATATAATGGCTACTGTATTATGAAGTCAGAAATGAGTACTTGATATTGGACATCTAGTATATTTAATTGGGGTCTGTTTCCTCAGGAAAATTATTTCTAAACTCTGAGCATTAAATAGTTGCCTTAACTATTTTGTATTTAGTATTTGTATTTAGTATTGAGGTTCCTTTAACTTTTCTAATTCCCAGTGATCATGTCCAGTATATTTTACTTGTTCAATTCTATTAATTGTAATTCACAAGTATAGGTTCTGACTTTTCTAGTAGACAATAATTTATAGCAAAATTTTCTGGTTCTCTGGCTCTTAGAGTCTTTCCACCTCTTCTTCCAGAGTCATCCCTGAGCATCAGGTGAAGAAATTATCTTATGACTTTTGACTGTGCACCACATAATCCTCTTACCTGCATTTTGTTCAGTTGTGGTCTTCTATAAAGATCTTTGTAAAAAGAGAAGTTGCATTTATGAAGTGTGAGAAAGAGCTATATTTATCTGTTGCTGTAAAGATAAATACTTAGAATCTAGTTAGGGATATTTTTTCTTGTTATTATAGATTTTTCTTCATTTGTTTTACTTTTATATTTTATTTACATTCCAATCAAATTTCTCCCTACTACCCACCCCACCTCCCCCTAGCCCACCCAAAGTCCACTTCTCCTTAATGGTAAGAGCTCCCAAGAGGAGTCAGCATAGTCTAGCACAGTTGGTTGAGGCAGAGTGTGGCCCTCTCCCATGCATTAAGACTGAACATAGCATTCCACACTAAGGAATGAGTTCCGACAAGCTATCTTGTGTTTAAGTATGCATTGTGGTTTTAATGCCAGGTCCCCATCTGATGGTTCAAGGTTCATAACTGTCTCCCACACGTGGAGGCCCTAGTTTGGTCCCCTGAAATCTCCACAGTTGTAGGAAGGCAGAGAGGCATGCAGTAGAAGAGCAATGAAAAATATATCATAATAGAGAAATCCACTATGAGCTTAGGATAACTCTCTAAGCTGTGGTGCTAGGGTAACTCCAAAGAATCCACAAGGATAACCTCAACTAAGACTCCTAGCAACAGTAGGGAGGATGCCTGTACTGGCCTACCCCTGTAATCAGATTGATGAATACCCAAGCGGTCATCAGGATCACTCATCAGTCGCAGAGATCCACAACTAAGATCCTGGCTGAACTCCAGTAATGCAGGGGAAGAGAGAGGGGGTGGGAACATAAGAGCCAGGGAGGTCAAGATCATGATGGAGAAAACTACAGAGACAACTGAACCAAACTTATTGAAACTCATGAACTCTAGGCCTACAATTTTGGGGATTAAATTGGGGATTCTTATGGTTTAGTAAAGTGTCTAGTAAAGGGACAGGGAAAGAAAATTTTTTTTCAATATCATAGATTCATTATCTCTGTGTAGTTGGCTAGCTTTCCAATATCAAATATAGTTTCCCTCATGTTGTGTGGGCAATAAAGTCAATTAAAGAGATGTTGGTTACTGCCATGGTATTGATGCCATTATTGTTCCCTTAGAGTCACTGTCATTTGCTGAAGGTGGTTGTGTTTCATAGACATAATAGGTGAGTTATTAGTCAGAATTTCCAAGATAATCTGACAATATTATAGTCTATTGCTTTTGCCCTTGGTTGCCTTCCAGGTGTGAAATATAAGAACTATGACAGAAGATACCATACACTTCAAACACAGGACCCAGAAAGAGGCCTATGACTTAGAACTTATCTGAAAGTTCTTCTCCCTAATATCTAGCTTTCATGGTATCATAAAGTGTCATGTAAGTTTCCAAATAAAAAGGAACTTCTTACAAATCACATTTATGCTTCTTTATTATCAATATCTGTAAAGACTATCATTTGACTTGTTCATTAAATAACAGAGAGGTATATGTATGTGTATGTAGGATGCCGCCCTGCTGCCATCTTGTTGTTTACTAGTTTGCTGCCACCATCTGGCAATCCTGCTTCTGCCTTGCTCAGCGCTGTTTCACATGCCCTCCCATGGCGAGATCCAGCCTTGGCCTATCATGTTTAGACCCTTTTGCTCGGCTTTTGTTTGGCACTGTATATAAGCAGTGCGCGCCTGGGTCTGGGTGCTTCTGCTTCAACTCTTCAAAGAAGTGTGCTCCAATAAAACATGTACTGAGAAGAATCCTGTTGTGGTCATCTTTTCTGCTGGTGAATAGGGCGCGCCACATGTGTACATATATGTCTAATTATAAAAAGTTAAAATATAGTTAGTTTTATATGTGTGTAGGATAAGAATTAAGAGCACACTCAGTTTTTCTTTACTTAACAAAGGAAATGTCTATTGCCCTGTATGAAGTGACTATTCTTATTATTTATGAATACTGAGAGTGATTGTTCATGTCCTTGAGTTCATTAACTAACACAGGAATACAAATATTTACAGGTATACACAGGGATTTCATCTGTAGTTCCCATTATTGTAAAGATATATAAATATTTACATTGTTTTCATCCCATGATGTCTGTAATGGATTTGGTATAATGAAACCACAGTGAATATTTTTTTTTAATTCTTATCTACAGCCTTCAGTAAATTCAAGTTTTTGACAACACAATAGAGAAGGCATTATAGCTTTCAACTCTCAGAATTCAGACACACATAATCAGTCTAAATATAACCCACATTCCTGAGAGATAGACAAACTTATAATTAGAGCTATGAGTAATTTATAAGTGGCTTAAAGAAATATGAATATTAAAAAGCACAAGAAGAAAAATAGAGACGTAGTTAATTATAATTGTCTTATTATTCCATTTGCATAGAAAGACTGGATGGTATATTTAACTGATTTTTTTTTACACAATATGTTGCATACTCTGCTCCTAAAGAAATACAAGTAAATTAACCTTAAATGATTTGTTCTGGAGATGTGTCTGGAACTATATATGTTAATATAGCAGAGTTTCAGTTTTATTGCTAAGAAATTATGTCAATTTCTTTGTTTTCTACTTAGGTGTGTTTTTTTGGAAAGGAATATATATATACACACATATGGCTAGCTTGTGATACTCTTTGTTGAGAACTAGGCTTTTAAAAATAGTTCTGCATCTCCAACTATAGTTTATTTGTACTAATTCCCTTGGGTTAAGAAAACATTCATGCAATGCATGTACTGATGTAGGGACTATATGTGCTAATGCAGGGTTTCTACCTGTTGTTATTAGTCCAAGAAAGAGTTCTGTTCTAAAATATATCTACTCTGAGACTGCGAGAGAAGTCTCATGGTGTGTTCCTCACTGCTGTAGCATTTTGAATTAAAAAGTAATATTCTACATGATGAGTGCATCCTGATCTATTGTATAGACATAAATATTTAGATGGTGATTTGACAGTATGGCCATTTAGCAGACTAAGCAATGTCAGATTCTACCCAGGGGTTATTGCATCCTAATTCATGGAATTTTGAGCATGATTACAAACTCAGGCATGAAGTTATTTTATGCATAACAAACCTCAAATCTATTAAAAAAATCCTGTTAGTTATCCCATAATGATAACTTATATTTGGAGTGAACAGAAATCAGTGGAGAGAAGCTTAACTTGCCAAAGTTCTGAAACTAAAATATTGCCTCCTCAGCTGCTCAGCCCTAGATGGTACATCTTCTACTTCTTTTATCTTTTTTTTTTTACTCCTGCTCCACTAACATGCAAAAGTATATTGTGAAAGAGAAGGAAGAAAGACCTGGATTAAGGAGGAAAGTGCTATGAATGTTTTTTTTTTTCTAGACAGTGCATGACTACCACAGTCATGAACTCACCAAAACAGTGGCACCTCTAGAATAAGGTAGTCCAAATCCAAACAGTAGACAGAGTATTTGCTCTTCAAAATCTATACTTTACTGAAAAGCTATTGACAATTGATAGTTTCTAGGAAGATAAAATCATTCTGCTGATGGATGTGGCCAGTAGTGTGGACCTACACCCATTCACATATAGGAAGCATTCATTGGAATTAGTGAACTACCTAAAACAAATAGACTTGAAGATTGGAGAGGTCATGTTATGATGGATGGGCATATGGAAGAAGTTGAGGATAGTCATTAACATATTTCAGTGTTTATGTATGAAATTACTAAAAATAAATCTTTCAAAATATATCATTAAGATATATTTACCATTTTAACTAAAAACATGATAAATAGCAGGTGAAATAAGTTCATGATATTCTTGTTACAATTCCTTTAAAACATAACATGGTACGCAAAAACTACAGACAGCTAAGGATTAGTGACATCCAGGAAAGTAGTTTTCCTTGGGGAAAAATACAATAATTGACTGTCAAGTAACAGTATACAGACTATGCAGAGGGAATATCTATGTATAAATACACACACACACACACACTCACAGAGAGAGAGAGAGAGAAAGAGAGAGAGAGAGAGAGAAACAGAGAGAGACAGAGAAAGAGACAGAGGGAGACAAAAAGACAAGAGAGATCAGCAATTAAGGTATGAAAAAGTTATATATTTAAAAGAGTAAGCAGAATTATATAAGAGGTTTTGAAAGGAGTAAAGGGGAGGAAATATGTTGTGTTAATATACTCTTTTGAAGATTTTAAAAAGCAGAAGAAAAAATTCTCATGTGAATGATATACTTCCTATGATAAAAAGGTAATAGACCCCTATCTGCATAAATGAGAGGACACATTTGACAGACTTCTATACTTGCTATGTAATATACCTTATTTTAAGCCTGAAAATTCAGTTGTTTTTTACAGTTAACCCTGTTTGTTCAATCTAACATGTATGGATTGATTCCAGTTATATTTTAGGACTTCATTAAATAAGATATCCCTTGCCAAGGAAGTCATGCAATTTTTTTCTTTTCTTTTGTTAAATTTTAATACATTAATTTACTTTTCTGACAAAACTAAGATCCTAAGACAATGAAGAAATATGCAGGGCAATGTGGCTTGTTAAAGTAATTGTTCTATCTAAAACAAAACAGTGATACAAGATTTATTATGGCAGAAAAATAAAATAAACAACAATCTATCAAAGATTATTGGAGTGACATCAAAAACTACTAAATGCAGCTTATGGAGAGCATGCTGAAGAAATCTGGGTAATAAGGGCAACAAAATAAATATACTATAATGTAGCATATCATAGAATAAAATAATGTAGTTGAATCTAAATATGTAAAGATTAAACAAAATTATAATGGTTAATTAGAAATGGAATATCTATATAGTTTGTCTTGATTTGATATCAACAATGTAACCTTTAAGAGAACAATGACTCTGTGTCCCAGATGATGTACATATGTCAGTCTCACACTTACGTCCTAAACAGAAGTATATGATGTTAATACAGTGGTAAGAAAATATAATGCAATACTAAATAAAGGGCACTTTGCAAACTAACTAGTCTTTCACCTTCCAACGCACTAAATGTCATAAAATGAAGACTGAAAGAAAAAAAAAGATTCCAGACTGAAGGATATCACAGAATAAATTGAGGCAATCTGAAACTGAGTCCTTTATTGGATGAGCATTTATGATTAAATTGTTATAGCTCCCTCTTTCAACATGTGGAAGAATCTCCAATCAAGGGAAATGTCACAGTAATAAAGATGATATTAAGTTACTCCCAGATCTTGTGCATTAGGATAGATTGAACTTAGAGGACGTACCATTTCTATTGTATAATATGTGAATAATTTCATAGAAAAGATTTGGTTTCTGAAAGCCTGAATCTCACAAAACCTTTCACTACATGTCTAGAGTTTTCTATTGTCTGTTGACTTGGAACAGATATTCTTTAGGTTTATGTTTACACATGAATTGCTTCAGAGCAAGGCTCCTATGTCCTAATATTGGACATCCAAAGAGAATAACTGCATTTCCATCATTATTTAAAACTTATTCTCAAAGTAACAAAGTCATTTAGTGTCAAGAACAGAGTACCAACTTCTTTTTGTTTTTCCTTTCCCAGAACAAGCACAGATATTTGCTATGAAAAGTATAAAGCATACTTAATAAGAAACTATGAAATAGAAAATTTTGAATGGCAGCCATCTCACTTTAAGAAAGAAAAATCTGCCTCTTCTGTAATTATAATTAACTGGCTTTGATAGATATGCTATAGTTTCATAAGATTGTAAGTAAATCTGGTATTTAAATATTCTGGGGTGGTAGGGGTTTATGTTGACAATATGTCCCTCTAGAAATGAAAATGACCTGTTTTACAATTTTTCTTACATTTTTAATTGCCTCAAAACAAAAAATAAAGAATCCAAATGAATAGCTGACAAAATAAATTATGCTTTCCAAAGTATTGACCTTGTGAAATAAAAATTAAAGACATTGAAGATTGTATCCATCTGTTCAACCACAATATCAAGATTATACATGTAAGGATTCATTCATATATGAACCAGATATTCAATGTCAGTCACAGACACTCTTATTCTCTATCATGCTCTCAGCTATCAGGATATATAGAAATTCATGTAGAAAAGTTAGCTCACAGAGTTAACCTCTATATGAGTTAATTTGGATATGAATTGCAATGGCAAATACCCAGATGTGGAAATGGCCAAGTGAACATTAACTCTTTTGATAATGAGGCCTTCAAAACAGCCTAGTTGAGCTAATAAGTGAATTAATTTGACAGTATTACAAGAGTATATTTGAAACTATAGAATAGTATTCATACAGAAATGAAAACAAAATGTTATATTAATAATGCATAATTAATAAATATGAATAAAAATGTACTTAGAGATTATGACTTTGCTATTAAATAGACAAATAGAGTTGGGACATCGGGTATTACTTCTTTGCCACAATTTTTCAGAATAGTAATTTATAGTTGTTAAAGGCAGGGTCTCTAGGACTAGGTTATTCTCCTACTTGAGTTTGTGACCTTGAGATAAAGATACAAATTCTTCAAATTGTATACTGTTTTATTTAAGCAATATGTACACCATATAAAATACTATAAAATAACACATCTAAAATGTAGGATAGATATTCTTAAATATCCAATACATGGTTAGCATTATTACTGAAGGAAATGCAAATTATGGTGGTCACAATTATAAGAATAGCAATAGTAAGATTTTTTTTCCCATGGCACTCACAAGTGGGACTTTACTAATGCTTTTGGGAAGTGTCATAAATTCCCTGAAAGACAGAAATAAGGTCAGCTCCTACTTGAAAATGAAAGTAACATATCCTGAAAATAAAAGTTTAAATCATTCTTTATTTGTGTGTTTGCAGGGAACACAGTGACTTTTAGAGATAAGACACATACAATTAATATGGAAGAAAATACTCTTTAGTTTACAAAGACAGAATTAAAAGAGTCACATATTAAAGCTCTCATCTTAACTCTGGTGCTTAAATTTTGCTTTGAATTCCCTCATGGAATATGAATGTTAATTAATATCACAATCCACTTTTTAATTTTCAAAGCAGAACTGTCCAGTGGAATTACAATGAGAGTTTGTTTGTATAATTCTAAAGCTAAATGAAATCATACTACAGAAGAGGAAAATGAGCTAGGAATGATGGTCGACTAATATCCTAGATCTTCAAGACACCAAGAAACTGACAAAGGATAACTTCTCCACTATATATATGCTTTTGTTGACTACAAACTCAACATAGGAAAGTTCTGTCCTCCCCCAAAAGAAAATTAAAACAGTGAAATTATTAACACTTTTTTATCTCACACAAATGATCAAAATCTTTGAACATGATATAAATATTTTAAATCTTTGGTTTTCCTATGTTATTTCCTCAGGGATATTTCAAACCCCCAATATGAATTTGTATATTAAGAATATCTATTGTGAGCTAAAATTAAAAATATCCCATCATGGTGTCACATTTAAAAAGAGCATCTTTTCTGTGTGTGTGTGTCCATGATACCAACCACATGACCCTCCTTCCCAAAATGAGAGTATTGCATGCTCATTTTGTTATGTAGAAGTATTTTATTTTATTTTTAAGTGTATAATTGTATTTATTTATTCCCTTTGGTTCCTCTAAAACCTTCAATCTAACTTTTCCTTTTCTCTTTCAAATATATAGCCTCTTTTATTTTCCTGATTGTTATTGAATGGATATATGTTTATTAGACTTATATAATTATATCCAAATATTTTAAAGTATATAACTACATTTAACAATAATTGATTATTAATACTCATACTAAATATATTGTTTACATATATTAATTATATATATAATATATTAAAATAATGTAGTAGCAAATAATATATTTATACTTTTATTATATTGCTTATAAACATATATTTTATATATATATATATATATATATCTGTTCTCTCTTCCATGGGAAAGATTGGGTCTGTTGAGCTTTTCTTTTTCTTTAATTTTGAGCTAACCAAATGTGTTTATTATACAAATTATTTTTATTAAATACTTTTTTTACCTTATTTTACATATTGATACCAGTTCCATCTCCCTCTCATCCTTCATGCCCTCTGCCCCCTCCCAACCCATTCCACACCCACTCCACATGGAGGGTAAGTCCTTCTAGCAGGGATTATCAAAATCTGTGGAGTCATTTGGTGTAAGGCCTAGGCCCTCCCACTCATCTCAAGGTTAAGGAAGTATCCCTCCATGGGGAATATGCTCCCAAATTCCTTTCTTGCACCACAGATACATCCTGGTTCCACTGACAGAGGTCATGTAGACTGCTCAGACCTTTCTTAATCAACTTTTGTGTATCCATTTGTGCTTTCCTGTCCTTAGGCAACCATATTTGGGCAGTCATTGTGGTGAGACTTTAAACGCATAACTTAGCAAAATCTCATATAGCCTTCATTTATAATCATTCTGCCTCTCTTCAGTAAAGTTCCTTGAACATTAGTTATGGAGTACCTTGGAGATGAAGCCATTAGGACTGGGCTCTATAACTGCATTTTGATTGGTTATTGTGTTCTGTAGTAGTTCCCATCTGTTTCAAGGAGTCATACCCTTGATGAGGCATAACACCTACACTTATCTGAGGATATAAAGACTGATGTTTATAGAATGTTGTTGGGGATTATGCTGGTTTGGTAAATTACTGGTTGAAGATTCTCCTTCAGTGATTCTTATTTCACTAGCACTTAGTGTGGTTAACTGTTTGTAGGTATGGTTTTTCCATTGATGAGTAAGTATTAAGTCCATTTAGAAAGATAATGATTACTGTCAAGATGTATGGAACCTTTATGGTTATTGTGTAAGACTGGTTGTTGAGAGTTCATATGTGTCATATTTTGTGAGGACTGTTGATGCATAATACCTTGAAATACCATACAAAATAGTTCTCAGAGAAAGACTATTTAGGTCAGTTCCAGTTCATGGGCCTCTAGGTCCTGATTCTTGAGTGCATAGTGTCTTCAGCAACAGGGACTTATATTCCACCTATGCAAGATATCAAGGATATGAATAATGATATGTATGCTTTGATTATCTCCTAGAAAGCACTGGACAACAACTTATAGATGATTTCTGATGTCTAGTATCAAGTTGTTTTTTTTTCTTTGACACCTAAAGGGAGCACTAACAGCCCCAATGCAAAAATTCAGTATAAATATTTATACCTATATATATATAATTTCATGTATCAAAGATATTTTGTTTTGTTTATTTTGGTAAATAATTAATAGTATGATTCCTTATTCCTTTTAAAGACATTCTATTTATATAATATCATCGTCTGCCCTTCTGTATTTATCGCCACCTTCCCAAAAAAAGGTATCTGTTTCCCCATGCCTACTCCAATGTTTTTATATAAATCAGTTCAATATTTATGATCAATAGATATCTGAGTTTTTTGATGCTATATAATTACTGCTGAAAATATTTTGTAAACCAAGAAATTTTAGCTTATTACTCATATCAACATTCTCTTGAAAATATTTCCACATGGAAATAACAAAAATTTACTTTTTAAAAATTAAAGCCAGGCATTAGTGATGTATGCCTTCAATCCCAGCACTAGGGAGGAAGAGGCAGGCACATCTCTGTGAGCTTGAGGCCAGCCCAGTCTACAAAGCTCATTGCAGCTCCAAAACAATACAGAGAAAACCCTGTCTGAAAAAAGCAAAACAAAACAAAAAAGTTGATTTAAAACACATTTACTAGACAGTGTCTGTAAAATGGTATAAATATACTGCATATTTTTACTTATATATTAAGAAACATATCTACGAATGATCAGTTTCACCAGAGACAAGGATTCGAACATATGCCCTAGAAACAGAGCATCATAGGTTATCTGAAGATACTCATTTAATTCTTATA
Organism: Cricetiscus sungorus; assembly: GCA_030556225.1. Lineage (NCBI taxonomy): Eukaryota > Metazoa > Chordata > Mammalia > Rodentia > Cricetidae > Cricetiscus > Cricetiscus sungorus. The sequence goes on along the minus strand of JANBXA010000141.1, from coordinate 15,957,699 downwards.
ATAGCACATAAAGAGTATAAGTGTTCACTAACAACATATCACATTATAAATTTGGCCTATAGAAACATTTAGATGATTTCTCAAGGTCATGAAAATAGTAATGACATAGGTTTAAAATGCTGTTAAGTGGACACTAGAGGTTTGAATATCAATAGAGCTGTAATTTTGTCAAACTGTTAGGTACTCTGCTATTATATATCTCCACCAAGTAAACAAAATTTTCTTTTAGCCATATATATATTGATGTCAGATGTCATATTCCCTAATTCACAGTGTGATTAATGCTTTATTTTTGTTTTCAGCTTGAGACAAAATAAAATTTACTGCTTCAATTTCCATTTGGGACTCCTAAAAGATTTCTTCTGTTCTAAACCAGTGGAGAATAACAACATGCAGTATAATCCCTCTTTGTCAGAAACTATCCTCACTCACTCATTCTGCTGTGTGCTGTAGAGATCCTGTACTCAGTCTCTCACTGCATCTCCAGATATTTAACAGTCAACAAAGCAGTCAATGCTCTTCACCCAGCTGCACTTACACACACTTCCTTACTCAGATAAGACTCCTGGAGGTACTAAAGTGTTTCTACTGCACCTTAGCAAAGAACTACTATTTCTTTCAGAACAATGAAACAGTTCTGCCAAATGAGATAGTTCTGCCCAAACATAAGCCTGTTTTGAGGACTTGCCTAGCTCTTGCCAAAATTGTTATTCTTTCCTCCTAGTTTTCTTTTTAATTTATGACCTTTGCACGGTTTGGAAGTTAGTTGTGATTCTAAATGATTTATTAGTTTAACAATGCTTTTATATCATATTAGCAAAGTTATATTTTTAGCACCCAGTATATGACACTTTATAAATTAAATTTTAATTTTTTATAAAGTATATTTTAATCATATTAGTCACCAGTTTTAAAGTTAAATTTATTTCAATCAAATAGTAATTTTGTCTTTAGTCAGTAAAAGTTTCAACAATTATTTTTGTTGTTGAATTCAAAGATGACATAAGGTACCTTGAGAAAAAAAGTGTGGTGGTTTGGAAAAGAATGGTGTTGACAGATACTGACATTTAAATACTTGGTCTGCAGTTGGTAGCATTTTTGGGAAAGGCCTGAAATAGGTGGCTTTGTGGAAGAGAGAGCATCAAGAGATCAAGATTTAAGATTCCAAAGCTCTGTTTATACTCTCTACTATATTTTATTTTCTGAGATGTGAGGCCTGTATTATAACTGCTAATTTTCTGATGTCATGACTTATAGCCATGATGGACTCTTATTTTGCTAAAAACACAAACATTAATAAACCCTTTTTTATGTATTTTATTTTTGTTGATGCTATTTTTTCGCACCAACAGAATACAAACTAATGCAAAATCTAGTTAATTTAACATAAGATCAGTTTTAAGAGATGGTATCTATCATTGATTTTGAAAATAGTTGACATAATTTTATATGTGTCAATCTATGTTCCTTAGAGTAAACCATTGGTCTGAATAATTTTCAGTATAAATACTATCCTATAACTTAGAATTCCTCCTATTTATTTTCAGTTTACTTAACCAAATATTTAAGTACAATAAAAATTGCTTTTTCTGAAATTATTAAACCCTTCATATATGCTTCATTGCACTATATTATTATGAATAATAACCATTGCTAAAATAATGATAAAGTGGCATTGCTACCATGAAACAGGTTAGTGAATATAAAGTGTATTCATGATTGTATAAAGGTTTAGTTAAGAAAAGAAAAAAAGAAAACTTCTGAGTGCTCAGCCAAAGATGGACATCAGAATAAACTTTACTTTCTCCAACAGCTTAGATTACAACTGAGAGAGCTGAAGTAATTTAAGAGACAGAAGACAACAAGGACTGCTCTGAAATTATGTCTTCTAGATGTGATAAGGCTGTCGTTGTACACTTGAATCTGCAACATCTGTAGTTACTTGTTGAAGCCCTACATGAGACCAAAATAGGTCAGCATTCCAGTATGTCTAGCCAGCCATACACAGCTGTAAATTTCTTAGACCCATGAAGAAAACCTACTATTGCTCTTTTCCTAAAGCAATAAGTTTAATAACTATATTCTAAATAAGTTTCCTTACTCAGGCAGACAATTTTAGATTTAATTCATCATTAAAGGGTGAAAATGAAAATAAATTACCATTGGGTGTCCAGCCCTAAGGCCCAAAACTTTATGGAAGAATAGGATCGTACAATAGTAAGAGTGAGATTATCATGATGCCTATGCTACATCATGCATTCTAGATATGAAATACAAACTGTATCCATGAAACCTTAACAATATGGTAGCCTAAAAAAAGACCTCTCTAGTGAAAATGCCAAGATATCACTCCTCAATGTAGAGTGACAGGCAATCAATGACTGTTAGGAGAGGGGGAAAAGACAAGGATCCAAAAGAAAACCAAAATTAAACTCTGTTTCTTCCAGCAGTCTGAATTAGTATACAGACTGAATTCTGTTTAGAGAATCATTCAAAAATTTAGTCTATAAAACATGACTTTTTTATCAATCTAAGGTCTATACATTTTAATGTGTGCTGAAACATATTTGAATATGGTCATCTTTCTAGTCATTGTAAGTTAGACTTCTTTTTCTTCAAGTGTTTGAGATGCCCATTTGTTTAGGAACTGCAACTGTTCCTCAGGAGTATCTTAGCCTTCAGACTTGTTAACTAGACTTAAGTCTCAATTGGCCTTGCAGAATTGATTGTACAGTGAACCCTTGCAAACCAAAATGACATCATTTCTCTGTTTATAATAATAGATTCAATGGGAAAAATATTTGTTTATGGGACTTCAGTTTGTTGAGCTTAGTTGGGAATACTATAATGCTTTGGAGAACTGAATTAATCAATGGAAACTACTGAGTTGAATCCATCAGCTCAAATACCAAGTAGAGCCTCTAAAGTTTGCTACTGGGTGATATAAAAATACATATAAAATTACACATTGATAATTGAAAATGCCACAACTTTCTGAGTATAGTATATTGGGACTTTTCCAAAGGTCAAGAGAGATTTGAAAGCCAGACTTGGCCATTGCTTTAAGTTGTCTTTCTTTTTTCCCTTTCACAATGACACTGATAAATTCATGAGGGGAAATTTGCAGATCTATATGTAGCTTAGAAATAAAATAAAAACTGCTGTAATCATGGTGTGTTCATGTAACACAACAGTGAAGAAGAGATTCAAAGGCTATGGTACACAAAAACAAATTTCAAATTATGAGATATATGAGGTCTGTTATCTTAAAGAGAATAGGAACAAATCTAATTATATGTATGACATTGAATAGTGGGAAATTTAACCTCTATAGTGACAGCCTATTAAACATATTTCTGATTTGTAATTTGAAAATCATTAGATTATATGAGCAGATGTCTTACATCTATCAACAACCTAGACTTTTGCTGTCTCTAGTGTTTATCTTATTATGTCATGTCCTATACCAATATACTTTTAAAAGCAAACATATTTATTTATTTTACATCCTGGCCACAATTTCCCTGCCCTTCTCTAATTCAGTACCTCCCCCAATGCTCCTTTTGTTCTCCCCCAATCCACTCTTTTTTTCCGTTTCTGTTTAGAAAAGGGCAGCTCTCTCATTAATATCAACAAAATGTGACATATCAAACTACAGTAAGACCGAGCATTAAGGATGGACAAAGTAAGTTAAATAAACTTAACAAATGAAAGCAAATTTTAGCCCTTACAGAAAGGTATATAGCATGCAACAAAAATATTCTGAGCATTATTTTAATCCTTCTTCATTTTTCCTGGTCTCTGCATTGACATATTAGCATAGGGAAATGAATAGAATTTAAGAATCCTACAAAGCACAGGTATGGAATTAGCTGAATATGAAAGATCAAAACTCTTTGTTATCATCAACAAGAGCCAGGAGTAGTCTATCTAGTCCAAAGAGAAGAAACATTGAGATTTATTTCATATGAATAATGTGAGCAGTACTAAAATACTAACTACTATCTCAGCCTTGTCTTCAGCTACTTGACAGTCTTTAAAACACACATTCATATTCACAGGTGATAATTTGAGCAACAAGAACATAAATAAGTTCAAGCTGATATCTATTCTATGTGGCTGAAAAAAATTATATAAAAATACAGTTTAGTATAATAGCACATTTTGGGCTTAGCTAAGCTAACCTTTACCCCTCCATTTTCCCTCACATTTATTTTCTATGAGTGTTTGTGGCAGAGGTTACACTGAAGAATTCATGTGGTACTACAAAACTATATAAATGTTCCAACAATATGAAAGTTCACCTTGGCTTGAAGCAACATAAACCGCCTTACCTGCTACCAAATATACCTCATATTCTCAGCCAAATGCATGAAATATGGAGAAGAATGCTTACCTCTTCACCGGTCACTCATGTCCATAAATTTATATGCAGGTCTGTAGAGAGCTGCGAAGTGCTGCACCTTAAAGATGGTGCTGGCTTTTGCCTTCTACCTCCCCAAGGGTGAGTGTTCTCTGGCATAAACAAGCCCTTATTTGGTTAAGTCTGTTCAGCCTGTCTGCTTCCATTAGAGTAGCCTATCTGCAGGGTCTACATAGCTCACTGGGGTTGGTTAGCGCAAGGGGATTTAAGCCTGTTCAGGGGTCCCCCAGGCGCTCACTGGTCAGAAGAAGCATGTTTCAAGGATCCTGAAATAAACTGCATGAAGAAGATCTTCCCTGGGTTGTGTCTTCCTTGCTGGCAGGGGTAGGCGCGTACACAGGTCCTAATGGTTCAACTTTTGGGTTTTAGTTTTTTTATTACTACTTTTAGTAACAAGTCTTTCATTTTATTTTTTTACCATTGACTAAATAAGTGACAATAACTTTAGGTTCACTATTGTATAACAAAAGATACTGGACAGCAAAAGATTGTTCACCATTGCCCATAGTTGCTTTATGTGCAGTTCTTACATTCCTTTATTACTACGAGTCTTCTACTTTGTTTTTTTTTTTGTAACAATAGGTCATAAAAATATTATTTGTAACATCTCTGAATGCTCCATCGTTGAGCCTCACGAGATTGAAATGAATGACATACTAATGTATTGTCAGCAGAATGGTTTGTGCTGGGGTCATTCTTGTGGATTCCTGGCAATTTCCATAGTATCAAATTCTTCTGTAATGGTTCCAGTTATTGATATAGACCTTCCTTGTTCTTCAACCCTATTCCTCTCCCAACTCAACTATCTGATTCCCTCATATTCTTACTTGCCTTCTCTTTCCTTTTACTGTTCTTTTACCCCCAGTTTACCCAGGAGATCTCATAAATTTTCCCTTCCCAGAGTGATCCATGTGTTCTTAGGGTCCTCCTTGTTACCTGACTTAACTTCTCCGGAGCTGTGGGTTTTTTCTAGATACACTTTCCTTTACATCTAGCATCTACTTATGAGTGAGTACATAGATACTGAAAAATCTTTGACAAATTCCAACATCCCTTCATGAAAAAGGTCTTCTAGAGATTAGCAATACAATCAAAATCATAAAAAGACAATTTACAGCAAACAGCCAACATCATGCTAAAAAAAGAGAAACGCAAAGCAATTCCACTAAAATCAGGAACAAGTCAGTCCACTCTCTCCATATGCTTCAATATTGTACTCGAAGTTTTAGCTAGAGCAATAAGAAAACAAAGGAGGTCAAGAGGATACAAATTGGAAATGAGGAAGCAAACTTGCTATTTGCAGTTGATATGATGGTTTACGTAAGTGACTGCAAGAATTCTACCAAAGAACACCTACAGCTGATAAACACCTTCAGTAATGTGGTAAGATACAAGATTGACGAAAAAATAAAATCAGTAACCCTCCTATATACAAATATCAAATGGGCGAAGAAAGAAATTAGAGAAATATCACCCTTTATAGTAGCCACAAATAACATAAAATATCTTGGGGTAACTCTAAACAAATAAGTGAAAAACATGTGTGACAAGAACTTTAAATCACTGAAGAAAGTAATTGAAGGAATATATATATATATATATATATATATATATATATATATATATATATATATTGTGTGTGTGTGTGTGTGTGTGTGTGTGTGTGTGTGTGTGTGTGTGTAGTTACAGAGGAATTCCTGTCTTACTCCTTTTCCTTTTCCTTAAAGTACCTACTATCAATCAATTTTTAACATAGAAAAATATTTCATTATATTTCTATAAAAATAATTTCTCATTCACTGACTACCACTTACATGTGCCTATTCTGTTTTTCAAAGTGATAGTTATAACACAAAATGAGGAGCTTGGCAAGACTTGCTTACAGATATATATTGAAACCATATGCACACACAAGGTGCACTTATAGTAAGACAAATACACTGTAATTACATATCTCACAGACTTTGTTCTAGCAGTGCTTCTAAATGCTGAAAGACACAGAAATTACTTTTCCCTTTCCCAGCTGGTATTGACATGTCAGTTCTCATTTCAGAGTTAACTGAATCATTGGTTGCTTCATGTGAGAAGTCTTTGTTGTTATTCTATAATCTTCTCTTTATTTCTCCTTTTTCTTTTCTCTTTTGTTGGTGCTTTATTATAGGCTTCCAATAATCCTGCAGAGGACTTCATCATTTTTTTATTTCTCTGTATTTACTTGATGATCTTCACAAAGTATCACTTTTGTAAACTAAATACCTGTGATGATTTGAACTCAGCATGAGTGTTCTGAAGATAATGAAGTAAACAGCAGAAAAAATACAAAAATCAGCTGATATTTTCATAATTTCTATACTTACTTGTTTCTTCCAGGGATGCTATATTTGAAGATTAAGGCTAAGGGTGCATCAGAAAATCTCAGACATATTAAACTTTCCACAAACTGATCTTTGTGTCTTATTATTTTTACATACAAGAAGTTACAGATAATTTTAAGATGATTTCTTGCCCCTTTAAACAGGTCGAGTTGTCAGTTCAAATTCAACCTTTGTGACCTCTGTAGATCATTTGATCACTAATTTGCTTTAAAAAAAAAACTTATCTTTTTAAACTAAAACACAATGAGTTCCGTCTTTTGAGTTTTTTCCACTAGTTTTCACTCTAGATTGAGATAGTAATATAGTCTGTAGTCACAATCCAGTGCTGATTCCAATGGATGTTTTGATGGTATTACCATCCCACCCAACAATGAGAAATTCCATGCTATTTTTTGTTATTAGTAGGTTTTTCATATGCTTGGTCCCACAGCTGTGCCAGCCCCAAATAATACACAGAGAAGCTGTATTAGATATAAAGCTTTTGGCCAGTTACTAGTTTCTTATTAGCTAGCTCTGTCTTAAATATTAACCCATTTCTATTAAACCAAGTATTTCCGTGTGGTCTCATCTTATCAGAATGCATTCTGGCATTCTCTTCTCTTGGTCCTACATTTTGAATCTCCTCCCTACTACGTCCCTCATCCTCCTTGTCTCCTAGTACCAAATATCTTGATCTCCTATTGGCCAACAGTACTTTATTCATTAACCAATAAGAGAAACATATTTACAGAATGATGTCTCCCTTCAATTTTTTAATTGTTATTTCCTAAAATATTTTCATTTGAAATTTTAGACGACGCCTCCTAGAGGGCATCACCATACATGTGGATTAAAGGGGGCTAAGATATGAGGCTTGTTGGGGGATAAGAGAGGGTGGGAGAGTGGGAGAGAGGGATTGAGAGAGGAAGGAAGGGAGGAAAGGAGATGGAACTGGGTTCAATATGTAAAATAAAAATAAAAATAAATTAAAAATGGGAAACACTATAAAAATTAATTTTAAAGTGTTTTTATTTTACACCCATAATACTAAAACTTATTATGTATTAATTTGTGTTTTGAAACAAGTGACCACTACTGTATGCAAAAGTTACCACTACTAGTTTGCAAAACTACTAGTAAGAAAAACTGTTGATTGCCTATAATATTGATGAAATACATGTGGGACAATAAATAAAGAGCTTTTACAAAAAAAAGAAAAAAAGACTGAAATATCACTATTTCTATCACATCATTGGAGATACAGAAATGTTGAGGGTAAGGATAAAAAACAATACACACAATCACATATCAAAGACAGGAAATAAATGATTCTATAAGGAGTAAATTCCAAAAGTAGAGTACTGTGGTTTAGTAGACTTCAAGTAAGACTAGTGTTATTCAATGTTGTTTGTATGGCATACAACCCCATACTGCTTGCATCAATGGTAAAAGACATGTTGAAAAACACTCTTCCCTTACAGATCTTTTGCACATGTGTGATATTCTCTTAAAGAAACTAAGACATAAAGGGAAAGGGATGTTGTTTTCTCTATATTCGCACAAGGAACATTATAGGGATATTGGAGGATAAGCATCTAGTGTTACTTGAAGCATAAAAGTTATTTGCAAGTGAAGCCTGAATACAAGTATTCAGCTTTCAGTTGATTTAAAGGACTGGTCCTCAAAAACAAACAAACAAACAAAAACAAAACAAAACAAAAAACAAACACAAAAAGGACTGGATCTCTTAATCTTAATCAGAACTGGTTAAGGTGTTAATTTTCAAAAACTAAAATACAGTAAGTTGTCTAAAAGAATTTTAAAAAATCAAGAGCAAAAGAATTGCTATTCATATAATCAATATTAAATAAAAAAAACTAAAGTTACTCAAGATAGTAATATATCTGTAAACTAAGACTGTAAAACATAGATGAGCTGTGATAATTGACATTATTAAATGTTCATAATGTCCAGAACAACTTACAGATGTAATTCAGTGTCTGAAAAAATGCTAACAATATTCTGAGTAAAAGTTGTGGGATGGAATCCAAAAAATTTTTTGGAATTGTACAGAAAGAATATTTTTTAATTTTAAAAGACAAAATTGTTGCTATCATATTTAATGACCTCAAGTTATACTGCAAAGCAATCATAAGAGAAATAAAGGTTATGGACATTCAGACAGAATAGACTAGAAAACGTAGACAAACACATAGTAAGTCACCTGATTTTCAAAAAAGGTCAAAGAAACTATAATGAATAAAGGGCAGTTTATTCAATAAATCCTGCTGGAGGAATTGGATTCTACATTCAGAAAAGTGACACGTAGACCTTTACCTCTTACCATACATGTAAATCTATATAAATTAATTAGCATCTTATAGGTAATATTGATATTAATATGCTACAAAAATTGCAATTGATATTCTCCATGCATTCAGAAACAAAAACAAAGAGAATAAAAAAGTTAGTCAGAAAACAAAAATAATCAAATTTCAATCACATTTTTAAACATGAATCCAATAAAGGATCCACACATACAATCAATAGGAAACTCAAACAACTCAGTAACACTAAGAACATTCTGCTTAACATTACAAAAGTGACATCCTGGGGCAATTACTCATCTTATAAAGTGTTCTCCACATAAGCCTAAGGAACTGAGTTCAATCTTTGGAACTGACTTTTAAAAGTTGATGTGGTAGAATGTACTTATTCTCTCAGTATTGAACAAGAGGAGACAAGAAGATTACTTGGAGTTGCTGGCCAAGCTAGCCAATTGACTGAGCCCTTTTCCATAAAAATATTTTGTTTCAGTATATGCACATGTATTCACATACAGGAAAACACACACACACACACACACACACACACACACACACACACAGTAGAGTCATTTTTATAAAATATACCACTAGTACATATCATTAAATAACCTGCATTCTGCAATGGTGTTCTTTCTGCAAGATGTGTTAGGGAAAGGATGGCATAAAACTTGTGGAAATAAACAACCAATGTTGGATTTGACTTAAGGCCCAAGAATCTGACACTTGATAGCATAGGCACCTGGGGTAAAAACTAATACTTCAGTTTTACTAAAAATAAAGCAAAAATGAAATGATTCTTAAAGACATTCTGTTATAACCATAGATCCACCCCATCACCCGCAATGCCCAATCCTGCAGCAGATGGGAACAAATACAGAGATCATAGCCAGGCATTATGTAGAGTGAGATATTGGAACATTCAATCTTAAACAGAATGTCTTCATCCAATTTCCTCAGACTTCAGGCAACACTGCATAAGAATGCAGAAAGAATGTAAGAATCAGAGGGGTTGGATGACACCAAGATGACAAGCAGAATCTCAAGCATCTCCTTAAAGGGAGGTTTCCTGACTTGGCATAAGTGGCAAAAAAAACCAAAGGGCTAAATAAAGAGGTCCTGATAACAAATGAATGTTGTATATGAACAGCTGGCTAAAACAACTGCCACTTTAAATTTAACAATGTTGTTGTTTAGCAGATAAAAGATAAAAACATACAGAAAAGACAGATTCAGAAGGAAAATGTAAAATCACAACATTTACAGTGTGTTTAAAAATATACATAGGCATGTGAGAAGAAATAAAAAGGAATATATGTACATATATATCTATATATATGAATATATATATGTGTGTATATATATATATACATATATATATATATTATATATATATATATATAATAGTATCTGGGTGTGGTGGCAAACACCTTTAATACCAAGACTCAGGAGGCAGAGGCAAGCAGATCTCTATGATTTCATGGCCAGCTTGAAATACAAAGTGACTACAAGGGCAGCCAAAGGTACAAAGGGAAAACCTGTCTTAAAACAGAAAAAAAAAACAAGAGTAAAAGAAATAAAAATAAAATAAAAAGCCACAAAAAGATGGTAAATGTACAGAATGTGGATACTATATGCTGTTGTGTTGTCTTTAAATTGTTTGATTGCTGAGGAAATAACAAAAATATCTAAAAGAAATGCTGCTGGATTGATCAAATTTATATATTTTTTAAATGCCTTGACTTCAAAATTTAAGGATAAGGTTATGTTACTTTGGGAAACATATTTTATTTGTGTTTCCACAGATAATGAAAAGCTGTGGATTCCTTCAAGACTGATATGGTTTGATAAATCAAGACCCCCTGAATCAGTGGGCCAACTGATCCAACATTCAAATCAACTGGGACAAGGCAGTCTTGAAGGCTACTACAGGAGAATTTCTGTGTATTTGGGGGAAGTAGTTTGGAGAGGACAATGCCTATATTCCCAAATATTTTCTGTAAATATTTGTTTTCATTTAAATGGGGTTGGTTATAAATGGTTAATGATCACAGCAAATCTCTTTTTAAATGAAAAACAGTAAATAGAATACAGAAACTAATATTTTGTATTGAAGTAAATTTTTATTTATTGATACAAATTTAAGGTCAATTTTGTGATAAGTATTTTTCTCCACTCTTTTATGTATTGTGTTTATATAGCTCATTTAAAAATGTAATGTATGATTAAGTACAGATTGTAGATAGTTACCTCTGATTGTCAAAGCTTATAGTTATGTTGGTTAGGTTTTCTTTATATAGAGAGATATATATTTAATTGAATAGGCATTCTTCAAACCTTTCAAAGACCTACAGGGTATGGCATTTAAAATGGTTTAGGTATTTTCTTGACAGAGAGATATAACTGCTCCTGGCAACACCACCTTCTTCACAAAGTAAGAAAGATGGACATTGAAGAAACTTGTTATGGAGTTTACTCCCAGTATAGCAAACCTAGTCATTTTTGAAAGACACTCTCTTGTCTGGACTGTTTACTTTGTGTTGTATAAACTAGACATGCAGAACGCACAGTTAGGTGACTGCTGAAACAAGATGGGCAGTGTTATGAGGTCCCTCTTTCATGGAGGAGTTTGCTAGACCTTCTACAGGGCACAGAGAAAAATGACTGACAAACTGTCAATGCAGGTGGACAGTTTAAAGTTTCTTTCTTTGCTGAGGAGTCTGCCAGACACACTATGGCTTATGGACTGAAGATGGAACATTACAGAAGAACTTTGGGTGACTGACCAGGCAAGTTGCCTCTGTCATTTCTAGAGATTATATATTATCCTTCTGTGGTCTTTGATGGAGTTGAAAACAGATAGTTATGGTTATAGTCTTCTTTAGTTAGAATTAAGAATAAGGTAAAGACTTTAGACTCACAAAGTTATGATAGATGATAGAATATTTTTTAAATCCTGATAATGTTAATGGACTAAATATTGTTAACTATAGTTTTTATTTTATAACTCTTTTGCTATATATTTAACTATGTTAAGATTAAACCCTTCTTTTTATTTTAGACAGAAAAGAGGAAATGATGGGAGTTGTTATTCCATAAATACTTTTCTCTTATTGATTAATGAACAAAGCCCTGTTGGCCTATAGGAAAGCAATATAAGTCAGACTAGAAGACAAGGACTATTCTGGGAGCTGTAGTAGAGATCAGTCAAGATGTAGGACATGAAAGAAGTAAGTTGTCTCATACATTTTCAGTAAAATAAGACCACATGGAAACACTAAGCTTGATAAAAATGGGTTAATATTTAAGACAAAGCTAGACAATAAGAAACACTATTAACAAGCCAACAACTTTATATCTAATACAGCATCTCTGTGTGTTATTTGGGGCTAATGATGCTCTGGGACCAGGCTGGCAGGAAAATACTCATAACACCCATTCACTCCTCAGGGAATAATCAAAATCTGTCAAGTCATTTGGGGTAGGTCCTAAGTCCTCCTCCATGTTTCTAGGCTAAAAGAGTATCCCTCCATGGGAAATGGACTCCCAAAGTCAGTTCATGTACTTGGAATATATCCTGGTTTCACTGCCAGAGGCCCCATAGACTGCCCACTCCTCTTAGATGACACCTATGTGATGGGAGATGTTATCCTGTATATATGTTTCTCATACTGGTTAATAAAGCTCTGTGGCCAATGAGATAGCAAGATAGGCAGGGCTAGGAGACAAGGAGGAAAGAGGAAGTGGGAAGGAGGAGTCGAGATGTAGCCCAGGGAAGAAGCAGGAAGCCCTCCACGGCTCCCCAATAAGACGACCATGTGGAAATACTTAGATAAGTAGAAATGGGTTAATAATTAAGACAGAGCTAGCCCATAAACAATAATGGTAACTGGCCAAGAGGATTGTATCAAATACAGAGTCTCTGAATGTTATTTGGGGCTGATGTGGCTGTGGGCCCAGACTGGCAGGTTGACGGGCTGGCGGAAACATACATGCTACACCCATGTTCAGGGGCCATTGTTTGGTCCTATGTTGGGTTCCCGAGCTGTCAGACTGGGGCTCCAGAGTTCCCACATACTCAGGTCATTTGTTGATGTGCATTCTCTCAGCATGGTCTTAACCCCTTTGTTTGTAACTCCTCTCTCTCTGTCAACTGGACTCCAGGTGTGTGGCTCAGTGTTATAACTGTGGATTTCTGCTTCTGCTTCCATCAGCTACTAGATGTAGGCTCTAGGATGGCATTCAATGTACTCATTATTCTCATTATAGGGGAAGGGCATTTTAAGTAGCCTCTCTGCTATTGCTTAGATTCCTAGTTGGTGTCATCCTTGTGGAACTTATTACAATTCCCCAGTGCTAGATTTCTCTTTAAACTTGTAATGGCTCTCTATATTGAAGTATCTATTCTTGCTGTTCTTTATTCTTCTCTCCATTTAATCTTCCTAATCCCTCATTTTCCTCCCTCTCCTCTTCTCTCCTCTTCTTTGTCCTACCTCCCTCCATCCTCCTCCCCATGTTCCCAATTTATTCAGGGTCTCTTGCCCCTTCCCCCTTCACCAGGGGACTGTGTATGTCTTTCTTACAGTCCTCCGTGTTTCCTAACTTCTCTGGAGGTGTGGATTATATTCTGGTAAACCTTTGCTCTATGCAAAATATCCATATATAAATATCAAATATCCCTGTGGTGTTTTGTACATGAGAGGGATTGCTTCAAACTTTTCTCAAATTAGGATGATATTGATTGTGAGTCACTTAAATATTGCTTTTATTATTTTGAGCTAGGATCATTCTAGTCATACATTCTTGAGAATTTTTGTCATGAATGCTTGTTAGATTATGTTGGAAGGCTTTTTTGTAATCTGTTGACATGACCATATGATTTTGTCTTTAACTCCATTAATATGTTCAATTGCATTTATTGACATCATTATGATTCATTATACATGTATTTCAGGCATAGAGTCATTGTGGTCATGGTGAATAACATGTTTGATGAGCATTTTTATTGTGCCTCCATTAAATTTATTGAAATTTTTGAATCTATGTTCATCAGGGACATCAAGTATCCAAATGTCTTCCTACCAATTGGAGGCTACTTACAAAGTAACTTAGAGAGTTCTCTCTGCAGTGATTCTGCTCCTGCCACAAAATCTTGAGCCTAAATTTCTTTCTGTATCATTTCTATACTTTTAAAACCAAAGCTTGGCACTTCTTCCACTTTTCCAAGTTTCTATAACCAGGGAATGTTTGACCATAGTTTTGTCAGCTTTCTTGTGCTGACCTTGAAGAAATACTGTTTAATTATCCCAATGATGTAAAAAAATAGTTCAATTCTGAAGTGAAGATCAGTCACAGCTCATTCTTCAGATCCAAACAATGTACAGAAAATGTGTTATTTCAGTGATGTTGATAACTTCGATAATAATTGTTTTTCCAGATCTTGTGAGCTCATCACACACAAATTATTAGTCAAGATATTTATAAATAAACCATACTTCTGCGATATTGTTTCAATGATGATCAGGAGGTTTGATTAAATGGTATGGATTACTTTGACAATCATAGCTAGAATCACAAACACATATCTAAGGCAAAATATTGCTAGGAAAACCCATAGTTCAGTTATTAACAAAGTCTTTGATTTGCTCTGAAGTATGATCTGGACCTCCACTATCAGAATATCTAACTTTCAAATTCCCACAGAACATCCCTTCAAATTCTGCCTACAACAATCTATAAATGTGGCAGCAATATTTTCCAAATGCTGTCATGTTACTTCCACCAAATGGTCCATAGCACAAAAAAAATAATAATAATCATGACCATCACAGATAGTATCTCATTTCTGTTGGTACCAATTACTGGCATATTTCTACTTTCATTGATCCAATAAAATACCAAGAACAAAATAAACATAGGGTTGAAAGCATTTATATGACTCACATTTCCAGACAACAATCTATTACTGTGTAGTCTTTTTTTCCATATTTTAAATTTATATTTTTTGCCAATAATATAATTTAAAAATTTTAAATGTCGATCCCAGTTTTCTCTTCCTCCCTCCCTCCCTCTTACCCTCTTTCCCCTGTGACATGCACCCTGGCCACACTACTCTCCCATTCCTTCCACTCCCATTACACTTGTAGAGCTATGCTATCAAGGTTGGGTCATGTAAATCTGTAAAGTCATTTAAGTAGGGACTAGGACTTCTATCATTAGGTTAAGGGGGTATCTCTATATGGGGAATATGTCCACAAGGTACTTTTGTGCACAAGGAATACTGTAGAGAGCCGCGGAGTGTCACAAATTAAAGTGGCGCTGGCTTCCACCTTCCACCTTCATGTTGGTGAAGGCTCTCTGGCATAAACAAGCCCTTAATTGGTTAAGTCTGTTCAGTCTGTCTGCTTTCGCATTAGAGTAGCCTATCTGCAGGGTCCACATGGCTCACTGGGTTTGGTTAGCTCAAGGATATTTAAGCCTATGCAGGGGTCCCCAAGCTCTCTCTCTCTCACGGGCCAGAAGCAACATGTTTCAAGGATCCTGATTAAAACTGTATGAAGAAGATCTACCCAGAGTTGCATCTTCCTTGCTGGCAGGGGTAGGCACATACAGATTGCGGCCCATACCAGGAATTTTTCAGATCAGAACTTCTTGCAGTCAGGGCAGCTCTGGCAAGTTCCCAAGGTAAGTTGGGACCAAAGTTAAAGACCACAGGGAAAAAAGCAGCAATACAGTCTCAGGCATTGAGCAAGCAGTTGTAACAAACTGAAAGTAAAATTTTTAAAAAGGGGACTTCTCAGTCTCATCAAATATTTCTGCCTCTTCAGGAGCTACTTTTTTCAAAGAAACTTAAAATAAAGGAAAGCACACTAGAAAGATTCCTGTACGAATGTGATGCCATTGCACCTTGGTTTGCAGTTTCTGGAGACCTCATGCTAGCTTGCTGGGACAAATTAGGCAGGGATCTTGACTTTGCTTGGGAACAAGGGACTCTAAAGTCCAGAGTCCAACCTGTTTGGAAGTTAGTGCATAGCTGTATCGAAGACAAGAGGTACTGTAAACAGGCGATGGAAAAAGGGAAAGCTGCGCTAGAAATGTTGCAAGAAGAAAGATCAGAAGAGGTTGAGAGCACAAGAGAGTGAGGTAGGGACAAAACAGTTTCTGAGGAAGAATTGCAAGTCCTCATAAAAGGACTTCAGAAACAATCCCCTAAGGGGCAGAGGGGGAAGGGAGAGGAGAAATGGAGTTGTGTAGAGGGGAGGGACCCTCCTGGAACAATGCATTCAGGGCCTTCTCCTGATCACAATGAGGAAGGGCAGGGCTGAGGTACCCCTGTACCTTTTGCCTGAGCTCTGGAAAGCCTTACAAAATGACTTAAGTCTTGAAGAAGTAAATAAGATTGCCATAAAAGCATGGAAATCATTACTAAATAAGGGAGAGGTGAGTGGTAACTTCACTAAGATGCTGCAAGGCCCCATAAAACCATTTTTGGATTTTATGGCCTGTTTGGTAGAGGCTGCAGGGAGAGATTTTGGCATTACAGCAGCCATAGTTGCAGCTATCTCTTTTGCAGTTGTGGGTTCAGTCACAACTGCTGTGGCTATGAGCACATCGATTCAGACAGACTCTAAGCTAAATGAGTTGTCCAAGAATGTGGCTACCGCCTTAGATGCTCAATCCCCAATTGGTGCTCAACTAAAAGGAGGTTTAATGATTGTAAACCAAAGAATTGATCTGGTGCAGGATCAAATAGATACCTTTGGCAACTGGCCCAATTGGGGTGTGAAATGAAATACCCAGGTTTGTGTGTTACCAGCATTCAGTATGAGAACTTTACATGTGCTCCTAATTTGTCACAACAGTTGTCAAGCTATCTTTTAGGAAATTGGTCTGCTGACCTTGATGACCTGATGGTACAGCTGCGAGTGACCATCATTGCAGTGAATTCAATATGGGTGGATACAAGACTGGCTGCAGGATTGTCATCGTGTTTCCCATTGCCATGGATCATCTGAAAGAGTGGGCAGGAAAGTGAGCCATGGCTGTCCTCTTGTTGCTTATCTCCTTCGTGGGCCTGTGGTGCCTTTGCAAGATGAGGTTTGCTCCAAAGCAGTATGCAAATGTCCAGGCATTTACAGCCATTGAGGCAGGACAGTCTCCCAAAGCATGGCTCACAGTCAAGAACAAGAATTGATCCTTCATGCTCAGGTTGTATGGCTTATCACTGCACTTCAAGTTAGCTCTGGAAGTGAGCAACTCCAAGAAGGACAAGTCTGGTGCATGTGGGTTGGTGTCCGAGGCCCCACCTCCAGGAAAAGATGCCTGATTGGTGTGGCTCTGACTTGGCTGACTACCAGGATTTAGGGTCATTACAATGTCCACTGATTTACTGGAGGCCAGACTACTACCCTTGCCTGTTGCGTTATTAAAACAAAAAGGGGGAACTGAGAGAGCCTTGAAGTGCCACACCTTAAAGTGGCGTTGGTTTCCGCCTTACACCTTCCTATTAGTGAAGGCTCTCTGGCATAAACAAACTCTGAATTGGTTAAGTCTGTTCAGCCTGTCTGCTTCTGCATTAGAGTAGCCTATCTGCAGGGTCCACGTGGCTCACTAGGGTTGGTTAGCTCAAGGGTATTTAAGCCTGTGCAGGAGTCCCCCAGCGCTCTCTCTCTCTCTCTCTCTCTCTCTTTCTCTCTCTCTCTCTCTCTCTCTCTCTCTCTCTCTCCAGAAACAACATGTTTCAAGGATACTGATTAAAACTGCATGAAGATCTACCCAGAGTCACGTCTTCCTTGCTGGCTGGCGTACAGAATACATCCAGTTTCTACTGTCTGAGGTCCCCCAGACTGCTCATTCCTTCTAGCTGAGACCCATATTCAGCTATCAGTCTGGGGGTCACATTAGTTCCTCCTTGTTCAGGTCAGCTGTTATTGTGTGTTTCTGCAACCTGGTCTTGTCCTCTCTCTCTGCATCTGGATTCTAGTTCAACTCACTATTTAGTTATAGGTGTTTGCTTCTGTTTCTAACTTATACTAGATGAGGGCTCCATGATGACGGATAATTTAGTTCATGATCTCACTATCATGGAAGGGCAATATGGTAGCCTTTCCATGGTTGCTCAAATTGTTAGTTGGAGTCAGTCATGTAGGTCTCTAGACCTTTCTTTTGGTTCAGTTTTCTCTTCAAACCAATAATGGCTCCCTCTTTTATGTTCTCTCTTGTACGCGCCTGCCCTCGCCAGCAAGGAAGACGTGACTCCAGGTAGATCTTCTTGCTGTTTTAATCAGGATCCTTTAAACATGTTGCTTCTGGCCCACAGGGAGAGAGAGAGAGAGAGAGAGAGAGAGAGAGAGAGAGAGAGAGAGAGAGAGAGAGAGAGAGAGAGAAACAGGGGAACCCTGCAGAGGCTTAAATACCCTTGAGCTAACCAACCCCAGTGAGCCAAGTGGACCCTGCAGATAAGCTACTCTGATGCGGAAGCGACAAGCTGAACAGACTTAGCCAATTAAGGGCTTGTTTACCCAGAGAGTCTTTACCAGTGGGAAGGTGTAAGGCAGAAGCCAGTGCCACTTTAAGGCGTGGCACTATGTGGCTCTTTACACTCTCTCTGTCTCTTTTCTCTCATGTATTCCTACCCTGACTCAATCTACCTAGTCACAGGTGCTTTCCTCTCCTCCACTTCTTTTTTTCCTAGTTCCTAGTTCTTTCTTCATTCACTGTCCCCCACTTCCCATGTGTTCTGGGGGACTTAGGCCTTGCCCCTTTTGTGAGGGGCCATATACACCTTGTAGCCAATTTCCTCTGGTGGTGTGAATTATAGGCTGGTGATCTTTTGATCTAAGTCTAAAATCCATACATGAGTGATTACATTCCCTGTTCCTCTTTTTGTGACTGGGTTACCTCATTCAGAAGGGTTTCTTCAAGTTTCATCCACCTGCTTGCCAATTTCAAGATTCCACATATTTTCTGCAGAGTAGTATTCCATTGTGTAGATGTGCCACATCTTCTTTATCCATACTTCAGTTGAGGGGCATCTAGATTGCTTACAGGTTATTGCTATTACAAATAATGCTGCTATAAACACAGTTGAGCACATGTCTTTGTTGCATGGATGTGGGCCATTTACGTATATACCTAAGAGCAGAATTGCTGGGACCTGTGGTAAACTAATACCCATTTTCCTGAGGAACTGCCATTTTTACTATATTTATCCTTCCAATCCAAAAGCATGAGAGTTCTTTTCATTTTCTGGTATCTTCTTTAATTTCTTTCTGTAAAGCCACAAAGTTTTTTATTGTTTGGTCTTCCACATGTTTTGTAAGCATTACCCCAATGTACTTTATGTTGTTTGTGGCTATTGTAAAAGGTGATGTTTCTCTGATTTCTTTCTCAGCCTCTTTTTTGTCCAAATAAAGTAGAGCTAATGATTTTTTTTTGAGTTTATCTTGTATCCCGCTAGTTTGCTGAAGGTGTTCTTCAGGTGTAGGAGTTGTAGGAGTTCCCTGGTAGAGTTTATTGGGTAGCTTATGTAAACTATCATATCATCTGCAAATAGAAACAGTTTGACTTATTCCTTTCCTATTTGGATCCCCTTGATCTTTTGTTGCTTTATAGCTTTAGCTAGTACTGCAAGTACAATATTGAAGAGATATGGAGAGAGAGGACAGCCTTGTCTTTTTCCTGATTTTAGAGTAATTGTCTTAAACTTCTCTTCATTCAGTTTGATGTTTGCTTTTTGATTATTGTATATAGCTCTTATTATGTTTAGGTATGTTACTGTTATCGCTGAACTCTCCAAGACCTTTATCATGAAAGGGTGTTGAATTTTGTTAAAGGCTTTTTCTGCATCAATGGAGATCTTCATATGTTTTCTATTTTTCAGTTTGTTTATATGGTGGATCAAGTTGATAGATTTTTGTATGTTAAACCATCCCTGCATCACAGGGATAAACCCTACTTGGTCATGGTGGATGATTTCTCTGATATATTCTTGGATTTGGCTTGCCAGTATTTAATGGAGTAATTTTGCATTGATGTTTGTCAGGGATATTGGTTTGTAGTTTTCTTTCTTAGTTGTATCTTTGTGAGGCTTGAATAATAAGCTGATTGTGCCCTTGTAGTAATATGCCCTCTCTCTCTATTCTGTGGAACAATTTGAGGTGTATTGGAATTAGCTCTTCCTTAAAATTCTGGTAGAGAATTATGCACTGAAGCCATATTGCCCTTGGGTTTTTTTTTTTTTTTTTTTTTTTTTGGTTGGAAAGTGTTCGATGACTGCTTCTACTTCATTGGGTTTTATAGGTCTATTTAAGTTGTTTGTCTGTTCTTGTTTTAATTTTGGTAAGTGATCATTATCCAGAAATTTGTCCATTTCCTTTTAATTTTCAAATTTTGTGGAGTTCAGGTTTTCAAAGTATACCCTGAAAGTTTTCTGGATTTCCTCTGTGTCCATTGTTATAGCCTCCTTTTTGTTTCTGATTTTCTTAATTTGCATGCTTTCTCTCTGCTTTTTTGTTAGTTTGGATAAAACAGAATTCAAGAGGTGGAAGAGAGAATCTCAGATGCTAAAGATAAATAGAGGAAATTGATTCCTCAACCAAAGAAAATCGTAAATCCAATAATCCTTAACACAATACATCCACAAAATGTGGGACACTGTGAAAAGGCCATACCTAAGAATAATCGGCATAGAGGAAAATAAGGAAGCCCAACTCAATGTTGCCAAAAACATATTCAATAAAATTATTGAGGAAAACTTTCCCAGTCTGAAAATTATCATGCCCATGAAAGTACAAGAAGCATACTGAACACCAAATAGACTAGACCAAAGAAAAATGACCACTTGACATATAATAATCAAACACTTAACATACAGAATAAAAAAAGAATATTAAAAGCTGTGAAGGAAAAATGACTAGTAACATATAAAGGCAGACCTATCAAAATTATGCCTGACTTCTCCATGGAAACCCTCAAGGCCAGAAGGTCCTGGATAGATGTTCTACAAGTACTACAAGTCCCTGGATGCCAGCCAGGCTACTATACCCAGCAAAGCTCTCTTGTTGGAGAAAACAGGATATTTAATGACGCAACCAGATTTTCACAATACATATCTACAAATCCAGCCCTACAGAAAGTTTTGGAAGGAAAACTCCAACCCAAGGAAGTTAACTATGCTCACAAAGACATAGGCAACAGATAATCCCACTTCCTCATAATCCAACGGTGAAGCAGTACAAATATATTCACAATACCACTGCCAAAAGCAAATTTAAAACAAGCAACCATTAACGATCAATGGTCCATACTCTCCCTCAACATTAATGATCTTAAATCGCCAATAAAAAGACACAGGCTAACAGAATGGCTACGAAGACAGAATCCATAATTCTGCTGCATACAAGAAACACATCTAAGCTTCAAAGATAGACATTATCTCAGGGTAAATGGTTTAGATAAGATCTTCCAGTCAAATGGACCTAAGAAGCAAGAGGTGTGGCTATGCTAATATCTAACAAGTTAGACTTGAAACCAGAGTTAATTAAAGGAGATGAAGATGGTCATTTCATATTCATCGCAGGAGAAATCCATCAACACAAAGTCTCAATTCTGGACATCTATGCCCCAAATAAAAAGGCACTCAAATTTGTAAAAGAAATACTACTAAAACTCAAACCTCACATAAAACCTCACACATTTCTACTGGGAGACTCAACAAAGAAACAAAAGAGCTAACAGAAGTTATGTCTCAACTGGGTTGAATAGACATCTATAGAACATTCCATCCAACACAAAAGAATATACTTTCTTCTCTGCTCCACATGGAATCTTCTCTAAAATAGGCACAATCTATTGAGGTGGCATAACAAACCTCAACAGATACAAAAGAATTAGGATAGTCCCCTGTATCTTATCAGATCACCATGCTTTAAAATTGGAATTCATCAACACAAATCGCAGAACCCTACAAACTCATGGAAACTGAACAATGTGCAATTGTACAACACCTGGGTCAAAGAAGAAATAAAGAAAGAAATTAAGGTCTTCCTAAAATTCAACTAGAATGAGGATATGACATATCTGAATGTATGGGACACCTTGAAAGCAGTGTTACGAGGAAATTCATTGCACTGAATGCCCTTATAAAGAAAACAGAGGATAGTCAAATTAGAGAATTAACAGTGCAACTGAAAGCCTTAGAACCAAAAGAAGCAATCTCACTCCAGAGAATTAGACATGAGGAAATATTCAATTTGAGGGCTGAAATCAATAAAATAGAAACCAGGAAAACAATACAAAAAATCAATGCATCAAAGACTTGGTTTTTCGAGAAAATCAACAAGATAGACAAACTCTTATCCAAACTTACTTTAGGAATCTTAAGGCAGCAAATTCACTCATTTCTTTTAAGAACAGAGGGTGAGTAAATACACAGATCCTTACATGCTCACACACTTTCATCAGTCTTATGCCAAAACAAACCTTACCTCATAAAATGGTACTGCCCATATTTATATTGGTCTACTAAAATCAATTATACATAAAAATAATTCTTGAAGATAGAAAAGACCAACACTTGCCTAAGTACATGTGTTCTAACTTTGAAAGGTAAGGTAACACATTACTCATTTAAAATGATCAATTATTACTCTACATTCTTTGAAGTAAAAAAAGTGTATGATTTTTGGTTGGAATACTTCCAGTCATGAAGATTATAATGTACTTTGGGATTTATGTAAGAATTTTACTTAAAATATGATGTATGTGAATAAACTGTGTTTCTTTTACATTCTTCTTTTGGTTATGAAAAAACTAGTCAGAGATGAGAGGGCAGAAACTAGAAGGAGTTCAGGAAGTCTCAATTATTGGAAAGTTACCAAACTCGTCCTTTCTGAAAGTGTGTTAACTTGGAGATCAATGTAACAATATATGATTATTTAGAAAAAGAATTTCTACTCTTTGCAGTTAAAATACCTGAATCACATTTATGAATTGATGTATTTTATTTCTATGCTAACACACACACACACATATTTATATGCATATACCTATATATTTTTAATGACTACATAGCAATCCCTCTCCATCTCCTAAACAGATGTTTTCAACAATGATTTCTCAGCCCTTACCTCAATTATTTATCCATATTCCAATTAATTTAAGAGCAAGTTTGATACCTATCTATCATTTTATATCTTACTATCAAACTAGATATAGTATTGTTTCCTCTGTATCTTCCCATAGTCACCCAAAAATTAGCCAGAAGAGGTAATGATTACTTTGGCATTTTTCTGTAAATATGTAAAAAGAAATCTTCAGAAAATGAAAATTCACAAATAGATATAATCACAGAGCCCTAGGAATTATAAATAAGTTCTAGGCTGTGCCTTCCATCAGAGATTCCATATAAGCAGATGATAAATGCATAGGTAGAGAGATATAGATAAATATGGTTATATTTATAATGATATTGATTATATATATAATATAAAAATAAATTAATAGATAATTTTGAAAAAATTCACTGCTATAGCAGATTACAAAAGGGTACTGAGAGACTTTCTTATCCAAGAAAATGGTAAATGGAAAAAAGTGTGTATTAGTAGAGAATAATATTCATTCAGGAAGATTGGGACTACAAATAATACTAGAGATGCACGTGAATGTCAGTCTCAGGAGCTTTGAAATTTACTTTGTGTGTTTGAGAATGCCATACTGATAATGCTCACATTGGATTACTCCAGAAAAAAGCTTATGATGTGTATGACTGACCAGTAAAATGTCACATGCAATATTCTGCCACAAAAAGAAATTTAAAGATTGAAAGTAGACAGTGCATGTAAATAGAGTTGAATAGATATGATGAAATATTTTATAAATAAAATATTAACATGTTACAAAAATATTCTAATTGGGTATTTGAAGTACTGCACACATCAACCTGTCATTAAGACTCACATTTATTCTTAGTTTAAATAAAAAAATGTAGAAATTTAATTTACAGTGACAATATATCAACTGCTGCCAGAGATAAAAGGGTATAGCTGAAGGAATATTGAGAATGTTTAGAGAAAATAATATATTTTACACAATATGATGATAAATACATCTCAGGATGTTTTTAAAGAAACTCCAGACTGGAGAAACACAAGAAAAGTTTTAGTGTACACAAAGCATCTTTAGTTATTATTATTATTATTATTATTATTATTATTATTATTATTATTATTATTTTACATATCGATCCAAGTTCCCTCTCCCTCTCTCCCATTTTTCCCTCTCTCTCCTACACTCTCATGTGTCTGGACCAACCTCCCCTCCTACCCATTCCACATGTAGGATGATCTCCTCCAGGAGAGGTCATCTAAATTTTTCAAGTCATTTGGAGTATGGACTAGGACTTCTCTCCTGTCTCTAGGTTAAGGAAATATCTTTGCATGAGAAATTTGCCCCCAAAGACCTTTTGTGCACCAGAAATATATCCTGGTGCCATTGTCAGATGTCACTTAGACTGATCAGGCCTTCTAGCTGAGACCCATGTTCAGAGGGTCTGAGTCAGTCCCATGCTGCATTCCCAGCTATCAGTCTGTGGGTCCATTAGCTCCTCCTTGTTCAGGTCTGCTTTCTCTATGTCTTTCTGGGGCTGGTGGAAGTGTGAACTTGTACAGCTATTTTGGAGATCAGTGTGGCTCAGGAAAATGGGAATCAGTCTACCACAGGACCCAGCAATGTCCCTCTTAGGCATATACCCAAATGATCCACATCCATGCAACAAAGTCATGTGCTCAACTATGTTCATAGCAGCATTATTTGTAATAGCAAGATCCTGGAAGGAACCTAGATGCCCCTCAACTGAAGAATGGATAAATAAGATGTGGCACATGTACACAATGGAATACTGCTCTGCAGAAAAAAAAGTTGGAATCTTGAAATTTGCAGGCAAGTGGATGGAACTTGAGAAAACCATCTTGAATGAGGTAACTCAGTCACAAGAAGAGGAACATGGTATGGACTCGCTCATATATGGATTTTAGACATAGAACAAAGGATCACCATCCTATAATTCACACCTTCAGAGAAACTAGGATACAAGGTGAATTCTAAGAGATTCTTATAAGGTGACTCACAGAAGGGGAAAGGGACAAATTCTCCATAGCACATGGGGATTGGGGGGAGCAGTGAGTGGAGAGGAAACTAGAGAAAGAGAAGGGGAGGAGAGGAAAGCACATGTGACTTGGAATATTTAGTCAGAGGATGAATAGACACGAGAAGAAAGAGAGAGAGAGAGTGAGAGAGAGAGAGAGAGAGAGAGAGAGAGAGAGAGAGAGAGAGAGAGAGAGAGACCATAAAAGAGGGAGCCATTATAGGTTTGAAGAGAAAACTGAACCTTGAAAAATGTCCAAAGACTTGAAAGACTGGTCCCAACTAACAATTTGAGCAACAGTGGAAAGGATACCATAAATGCCTTTTGCTAGCTGTAACTGATATATGCCTCTGATGGTAGCCTGAGATTTATACTGATGGAGGGCATGCAGTGGTAAAGTCGAAGAGTATATGATAATAAAACTCTACTGTAATTTTGCCATACAAAGAATAGCGCTGAGCTCCTGGAACCCAGTTGTAGAGAGGGAGGATGGATGAGCAATAGGGTAAAGAACATTTAGAGAAACCTACAGAAACTGCAGACCTGACCAAGTGAGAGGACACAGACTCCAGTTGTAAAACTGGGTAACCAGCATTGAACCAACCCAAGCATTCTGAATGTGGGTGTCAATTAGGAGGCATGGACTGTCTACAGGACTTCTGACAGAGAAACCAGTATTTATCCTTAGTATACAAATGGACTTTGGGGTCACCTTTATATTTATCTGGGCATTCCCTTAGTGTCAGTTTTGTCTTCAAAAGTACAACTATCTGAGCAATAGTGGAGAGTCTAACTTAAATGCTCTTCCCTGATATTAAGATTGATAACTACCTTATATGCCATTTTAGTGCCATTATTCAGTAGCTGTTGGAAATAGAAGCAGACACCCATAGCTAAACACTGAGCCAACCTCCTGGAACCTAATTGTGGAGAGGGAGAAGTCATGAGCAACTGGGTCAAGACCAGGCTGCAGAAACTCACAGAGACAGCTGACCTGAAAAAGGGGGATCTCATAGATCCCAAACAGACAGCTGAGAAATCAGCATAGGACCAACCGAGGCCTTCCTCATTTAGAGGCCTGGGCAGTCCATGGGAACTCTGACAGTGAAAGCGGGATGTATCATTGGTGCTCAAAAGGACTTCAGGAACACATTCCCCATGGAGGGTTACTCCCTTAACCTAGAACAAGAAGGAGGGCCTAGGCTCTATTCCAAATGACTTTCACAGATTTTGATGATACTTCCTGGAAGGCCTCACCCTCCTGAGTAGGAGGAGTGGGAAGCATAGGAGGATGGGAGGAAGAGGGAATTTGGATCCATTTGTAAAGTAAGAAAAAAAACAAAAAACTAGGATGGAAGGCCTAGTTCTTACTGCAAATGATGTGACAGACTGTGATGATCCCATTTGCAAGGTTTCATCCTCCCTGGGAAGTGGATGGGGGAAGTTGGATGTGGGATCAGTGGAGGGCAAGGGAGGATGGTAGGGAGAGAGAACTGGGATCAATTAGCAAAATAAGATTGTTTCTAAATAAAAAAATAAAATAAACTGATCATGACAGTAAAAAAAAAAAAAAAGTTAATAAGACAAAATGGCAGTCCATAGAAGGGGAAAAGATCTTTACTAACCTCACATCTGACAGAATATGCAAATAACTCAAGAAGATATTACCAAAACACTAAATAATCCAAGTAATATATGTGGTACAGAACTAAAAAAAAATCTCAATAGAGGAATCTAAAATGACTTAAGAAAGCACTCAACATCCTTTGCATTCAGGAAAATTTAAATCCAAATAATCTGAAATACCAGCTTATACCTGCCAGAAAGGCTAAAATCAAAAACATCAACTACAGGACATTTTTTTTTCCTGGAGAGGATGTGGAGAAAGGGGAATACTCCTCTGTTGCTTGTGGAAGTATTAAAATAGTACATACATTTTGGAAATCTGTATTGTAGTTTCTTAGGAAAATGGGAGTCATCTACCACAAGGCATACATGGTCCCCCATAGAAGATGAAAGTGACAAGATCTCCTGGAAAAAACTGGGAGCAGTGGGAAGGGGAAAAAGAAAAGGGGATAAATGGAGGGGGGAGAAAGACATGAATGACCAGGAAGATTGAGTTAGGGGAAGAATAGAAGAGATTACGAAAAGCGATACCATAATGGGGAAGCCATTATTGGTCTAAAGAGAAATCTGGCACTAGTGAAATGTCCATAAATATACTAGGATGACACAAACTAAGAATCTGAGTAATAGTGAAGAGACTACCTTAAATGCCCTTCCCCTTTAATGAGACTGATATTACCTTAAACGCCATCATAGAGCCTTCATCAAGTAACTGATGGAAACAGAAGAAGATACCCACAGCTAAGTACTGGGCCGAATTCCTGGAATCCAGTTGTAGAGAGAGGGAGCTCATGGACCCCAGACTGACAGCTTGAAAACCAGCATAGGATGGAACCTGGCCCCTATAGAATTCAAACTCCTTATCTTCATTTATAATTATTTTTTATATTAAGAAGGCCCTTTATTAATCATCTTCCTTTTCCATTACTCCAGGGGCTGACTTACATACCCTGGCACCAGATGGAGGAGGGGAAAGCAAATGGGGCAGTTAGTCATCTAGGTTCCAAGAACTGGTTAGGGCACTTTCAGGGCTGATGAAGCCAAAAGAGCATTGGCATTTTGCTTTAGAAAACATGTCTCTTGTTTTCCTGCAGTTAGAGCTGCCTGTGAGGAACCCCACAACTTGATGCTAGTTAGTCAGGAGAGAACATTCCCTGGGACTACTGGCTGCCAATGTGCTGCTGGAAACTTCATTACTGAGTAATTTGTCCTTCCTGACACAGGGGAGCTTTTGCTTCCAGACAGTGCTTAATGTTTCTCAATTACCCAATGGGTCATTCTCAATGTCATACATAGTTTTGAGTAATGCTTCCATTGCTGATTTTCACCCCAATGCCAGCATGAGCAATTGCTTGGGACTTAGCGAGATCCTATACCATAAACTTCCAGCTAGAAAAGGAAAATGCTACTATGTGGCCCCTATGCTGGAAGCTACCCAGAAAATTATCACTTGCATAGGCCCTTGACTTGGAGACACTGTGCTCCACCACTAATTGGTCCTTGGGGGAGGGAAAATCTCTTAATTGTTTTTCCAGAACCTGCTTCCTGAGCAACTGCTGCCCCCCTAAGGATGCTGGCACTCTGGTAGTTTGAGTTCCTGTCCTCGCCCCCATGGTGATGGAAGACCAATATGGGGGAGAAGAAATTATCCTTTACCACCAAGAAGGGACTTTTATATTACTGCCACCATCATTCCTGTCATTGTTGTATCGATGACTGCTGCCGCCTTTGCAGAGATTGCTGTTGCTCAGACCGCTGCCAATGCAGAGCAGAGACTGTTAACCAGCTGGAGGGCAGAATGAGTGAAGCTCTAGCTATACAGATTGCCCTGCCTAGACACTCATATTCAGTTTGGACTCCTTAACTTAAACCAGCAAACTGCCTTACTTTAGGAACAATTTGTGGTTTTAGGTTGGTGTAGCAGGCCTCCTGCTCACGCTTTGTCATTTCTCTTGTGTCACCTTGATTAGAATGCAAATGTCTCTGTAGGGGTCAACTGCCTCAATTCATTTATAATTATTAACTAAAAAGAAATTTCAAACTTAATTAACCTGTAGTCACGTTTAAGAAACTATTTTTCTTTGCAAAATATGTAGAAAGCATCAAATCCTCAATTTTTAGAGAAAATGTCTTTTTAAATAGCATAAGACACTCCCTGTTTCGGTTGGTACGACCAAGAACTCAATGTCCAGTCCAGTTGATGCAACACACAAGAGGCTTTAATGAATGGGAAACTTTTGCCCAAGTGGGCTCACTCAGCATGCAGGCTAGAGAAGCAACATTTTCTGGGTGCAGGTACTTTTAAGGAAAAAAGCCACAAGCTTAGGGTGGGGTTGTGACCCCCTGCCCCTTGAGTATGTGACCAGTCATGGGTTCTCACTTTGAGACCGGATGGTCTCACTGTTCCTGTCAGAAGACCTTAGGACCTAGGGGTGTGCTAATTAATCTTGCCAGGGCAAACCAGAGTCACAGCTATCTCTTTGTTTCTTAAGGACCCTATTTACTACCTGCTGACACACTGACAGGAGGGGCAATGTGAATTCTTGGTATCCTGCTATCTTAGTTAGGGCCCTGTGAGGGAAAGTTGCCAGTGGTTAGCAAATTCCAGGTAACTGATAGTGGTCTGGGTTAGCTTTCCAGGTCAGACTGTCCTTCATTTTAAGTGGGGGGATATCCTTAACTTTACTTTTAGTCTATTAATAGTAAGAAAATGGTGTTTGCATTGACAGCACATACATTAAAATTGGAACAATACAGAGAAGATCAGCATGGCCCTGTGTGTAAATAGTAAGAAAATGAAATGAATTAAACCAAAATTAGAAAAACATTTATAAAACTTCCTCTAATATTTTTTAGTGGTATGTATTTTACAGAAAAATGCCACTAATGAATGATCATCAAAGTTTAATCACTTTTTCAGTTACAACACATGATCAGTTTATAAAAATACAAAGCTTATTTGATCCACACAATCCCACTCAAAAGCATATTCCAATTACATATTTATTACCAGACTCTACCTGCAAAGGTTCTGCTTTCTTCTTGAGAGTCCCACACTGGAGATCAAGTCTTTAACATATGGATATTTCAGGGATAATTAAGAACATACTAGAGCAGATACTTTTGGCTTTATGTGAATCACTTTGGTTCTCTAACCCTATTTTCATTATCTTATGATTTACAGCAATTAATCACATAATCACATAGTCACTAAGAAATCTTATTTCTGGTACTAGAAAAATTCTTAAAAATTTGATATAATGAAGTCAATAGTGGAGAAACTTTATGTTGTAATTAGAGGTTAATGTTAACTTAGTGAAATGAACATTGAAGAAAGATCATTAAAACATGCCATTTGTTCTTGATACCAATATATGTTTAGAAGAAAAGAGAAGATTGACAAATGAACAACAACTCTTAGTTTTCTAAAATCAACCTAAATATTTTTTTCATACAATTCTATAATTGTGTTTTGGGTAAATAATGTCAGTGGAATGATTTGAATTATGAATATTTAGAAGAATTGTTATACCTTTTTTATTGATGTACATCATGTTGATCACATGATAAAGGCCTCTGAACTCATCACTTCAATGCTTGATTTATTCCATATTTGACTGGTATTTAAGAAGAGTTACAAGATCTAACTTTAAACCAGCTTTTGGCTTTCTTTTGCCTCTCTGGTGTCTATGTGTCAGGCACAGACATGGGTGAGTTAATAATAAAGAACTCTGTATGAGATTTCGTTCCATTATTCTGTAATCTACATCATATGTAACAGAAGGTGGTTACTTTTGTTACAATGAGATAATGAATGGAGTAGAGAATCCTGGAAAGATAAGAGCATGAAGACAGCAGTTGAACATTTGACTGTTAGATTGACTCCAAGATTTTTCAATACACCGTGTTTTTTACTTTTTGTCTTTCTTTATACAAATCTCAATGCCAGAGAAAAAATATAGAGAATTGAGCACTCGTTTCATTCCTGCTGTGCAAAACTTCCATTGTGAGTTAAACATTCATCCAAAACTCATCTGGAATGAGGTTTTGCTTTTACATGGAAATGGTAGCAATTAACCTTACCAAAGCTATACAAAAAATATTTGCAAGTCTCGGCAAAAATTCGCATTTTTTGATTTCATATAATTCCACAAGGTTTTTTATTGTTGTATGGACAGCAATCAGTAGTTTTCAGATATTTCCACATACATCCGTCTGGCATATCCAACAATGTGAAGCTCAGGTTTATGATTTTGATTTTGAATAATAAATAGTAATACATTTAGAAGAACCTCATTACTTCTGTTTTGGTAGACAATAGGTTAAAATAAAAGATAAGGGTTGTGGGAGATGGCTCATTCAGTAAAATTCTTACCAGGAATGTTAGCAAGAGGAACTCAATTTATAAATGGATGTGAACACACACGTACTCACACTTGGACACACACACACACACACACACACACACACACACACACACCCGAGAGAGATACGAGAGAGATAACACACTGAGAAAGGGATCCATATAATTCCATAGCTAGCTCTGTCCAATCTTTATGTTCTGGATTCAGTGACAGACTCCTCATACAAACACACATACATAATGTACAAACACACACATAATACACAAGGACACACAGACACCAAATGTAACTAAAGGATTATGCAACCACAAGTCTTATAAAGAATGGATTTCCTACTTTAGAATTTTGCAAAATTAAAAGATAATGACGAGATGGTACCCTAACAAATATTTATATTTTCATGTTTTTATTTAAATTAAGAACAATATTATTTTACATACCAATCTCATTGCCTTCTTCCTTCTGTCCTCCAGCTCTCTCCACTCTCTCACCATTCCACACACCATGCACTCCTGAGAGAGGGTGACACCTATCCTGGTGAATGTCAAAATCTGTCACATCATTCTGGGCATGATTGAGGCCCCTCCCCCTGTATCTAGGCTGAGAGATTATTATTCCATAGTCATTGGGCTCCAAAAATCTAGTTCATTCACTAGGGATGAACATTGGATCCACTGCCCCATGGATTGCCACACCACTCAACTGACACCTACATTCAGGGGGCCTAGTTTGGTTTTATGCAGGTTCCTTAGCTGTCAGTCTAGAGTCTGAGAGCTCCCCCTTGCTAGAATCAGCTGTTTCTGTGGGTTGATCCAGCATGGCCCTTTTGCTCATCACTCTCTCTCTACAACTGGACTCGAGGAGTTGGCTCGGTGCTTACCTGTGAATCTCTGCTTTTGCTTACATCAGCTACTAGATGAAGGCTCTATGATGGCATTTAAAGGAATCATCACTTTCATTATAGGGGAAGGGCATTTAAGGTATCCCCTCCACTATTGCCTAGATTCATAATTGGGGGGCATCCTTGCAGATTCCTGGAAATTTTTCTAGTGCCAGTTTTCTCATTAACCTCATAATGTCTCCCTCTATCAAGGCATCTCATTCCTTGCTCTCCTTCTCTTTCTTCCACTAGGTCAACCTTCATTATCCCCCACCTTCTCCCCCCCTTGCCCTTCTCTCTTCCTCTCTATCCTATCTCCTCCCAACATGCTACCAAATTTACTCAGGAGATCTTGCCCCTTTCCCCTTCTTAGGGTGTCATAAACTCTGTCAAATAATGGATGAAGTTACAATGTTAAACACAAGCTCTACATATCACAATAATTCATAAATATTTTTGTTCTAGTTGACAGTAAATATCCAATGATGCTTCTAAATTTCTTAGCTATTGTTGGGCTTTCTAAAACACTTTTACATATTTTTCCACCCATACATCTGCCATCTAAGCTTTTCATCACCTCAAACTGTAAACCAATATTTAACAATTTGTTGTATTACTGTAGAGACCAGTGAGGGCATGGTCCCTCGTGCTCCCACTCGAGAAAGGCGACCCCCACAAATCACTCACGAGAAGCGGTCTTAATGCAAATGCATGAGGTTCTTTATGTTCCAGTATACTGGGGTCATCAGCCACACACCATGCAGGGTGGTGGACTCAGCAATGAACGACCCCTAGCACAGAACTGAGACAACTTTTATAGGTTTACAACACTGTCCGCGCATCGTGAACCAATCCCCTCGTAGCATCCAGTATGGACCAATTAATTTAAAGCATCCAAGCCCGCTCTTAGACCTGAAAGTCTGCTTTTGCACAGGTGTTACAGCAGGTTTCCCCGCCAGCTGCTTCTGGTTCTGCCACTATGGTCACACCACCACGTGGGCCCCAAATAACACTCAGAGACTCTGTATTTGATACAATCCTGTTGACCAGTTACCATTATTGTTTATGGGCTAGCTCTGTCTTAATGATTAACCCATTTCTACTTATCTAAGTATTTCCACGTGGTCATCTTATCGGGGAGCCGCAGCGGGCATCTTCCTTCCTCCCCGGGCAACATCTCAACTCCTCATTTCCATTTCCTCTTTCCTTCTCCTAGTCTCCTAGCCCCGCCTATCTAGTTTTCTATTGGCCACAGAGCTTTATTAACCAGTATGAGAAACATATATACAGAATAACATCTCCCAGCACACAGGCTTCTGTGTTTGGCTACATGGCTCATTTCCTGTGTCCATTCACTCACAGGCTACCGTAAACATTAAAGTAGGTGACTCTCTGGGACTTAAGACTCCCAGCTTCCTGAGCGACATGGCTCATTTCCTGTGTCCATTCACTCACAGGCTACTGTAAACATTAAAGTAGGTGACCACCAGCTTGGGATTTAAGACTCCCAGCTTCCTGGGTTTTCTGGGGAATTAGGCTGAGTTTTTCCATCCTAACATTACAATTTTCCCTGTTTATGAAATATTATTTTTAAAAATTTTACTCCTCCAAAATTATACTTAATATGGAATAAGTGTTGTTTGTAGCTTTTCAGATGTCACTATGTTGGTGCTCTTTGAGGGACATTTGTGTTTAAGCTAGAATAAATGCAACTATATTGCATGTGTTATTGTAGGCACCTTTCTTTTTTCCTACCTTTGCTACTGTTCTTAGATATTAATAATCCATGCCCTGGCTACAAACCCACATCACCTAAATTGTTTCGGGAATAACATCCTATATTTCCTTCCAGCTATTACATAATAGAAAAATAATTATTCAAGGAGTTCACAGAATCCTAAGGAAAGTTACTAAAGTGGCCTCATCATGGGCTTTGTTATTTCTGTCTTAGTTTCGAGATCATCAAGCAGAAAGAGATTCTTGCTGCTTCCCCTTTCTCTTCCTTTTAAAACAGTGTTTCCTTGTGTTTCCAAATACAAGTTTCACTAGTACTTCTTGCAGAATGTCATTCTGAAACTTTATATTCCCATCCTCTGCAGGCAAGGGACTTCAAAACAATATGAGCTAATATTTTCCACTGTTTTCCTCTTGAGAAATTGATGCAAACACAACTAACTTGGGACACAGTACTCAGTAAGAGAGAACTCATAAATCTATGTATCTAAAATGGCTGGATATATCATGGATTTAAAGATGCTACTACTAGTTCCACTTTGCTAATCTGCTACAATTCATCACTCTACTCAAAGAACTACTCCCTATATAAGCAGATACACATAATCCCTCACTCTAATGAAAGAAGAATATTTTTGTAGCACACAGAGAGCATTTTAGAAGTACTCAGAATTGTCAAAAGGCAGAGAAAAACTGATCATGGAATGCTCAATTCAAATAGATAAATCTGTAATAAATTTCTATACCTCAGGTTCAGTAAACACCATAGAGGGGGATGAACTGTAAAAGCAAAGAAATAGGAAGAATGCTATGATGTAATGGCTTCTATTTATGACACTGAAACTACTATCATGATATCACATGAATATACTTTTCCAAGTAAGACCAGATAAAATACTACAGAAAATTAACTTGTGATGAAAGTAGAGAAGTTAGTCTTCTCCAGTAATGAGACTTCTTATATAATATCCAATTCCAAGTTGCCAATCATAAATACATGTACCTTAATAAAAGCAAATATCTCTCTCTGTATATCTTATATAAAATTTTAAAAGAAGAAATAAGATTGATGGGAGATGTTATTCTGTATATATGTTTATCATACTGGTTAATAAAGCACTGTGGCCAATGAGATAACAAGGTAGGTGGGGCTAGGAGACCAGGAGGAAGAAAGAGGAAGTAGTAGGGAGGAGTCGAGATGTAGCCCAGGGAAGAAGCAGGACACCTGCCATGGCTCCCTGATAAGACGACCAAGTGGAAATACTTACATAAGTAGAAATGGGTTAATCATTAAGACAGAGCTAGCCCATAAACAATAATGGTAACTGGCCAACAGGATTGTATCAAATATGGAGTCTCTGAGTGTTATTTGGGGCTCACATGGTGGTGGGACCATGGCAGCAGGACCAGGAGGCCGGCGGAGAGGAACCTGCCGTAACATAAGTTGGATTTATTTTTATTCCCTGTATTATAAAACACCAAACATTTTATGCCTTACTTTATCATGTGTGTCATTGTTGAATTCCTCAAATTTGAAAGTGTAGAGGCATTTAGACATACTCTATTCCAGGTATGTTTTAGGACAATAGAAAAGTAAAAAATATTAAATCTTTAGAGAAAGAAAATATCAAAGAGAAATAAAATCTAAGCTGTGATAATGTTTTGAAAATTACCCTGATCATTATCTAGGGCAGGATTAGTTGGGAAACTACAACACCACACTCAATGACTATGCTGTTGTTTGATTTTTATTTTGTTTCTTATCCAACTAATATAAAGGAGGTAATTTAGGTAAATCAAAAAGTAAGGCTGCGTCTGGCAGAAAATAATGTGTAATGGACCACTTTAAAATAATGTAAATATTTTCAAATACTATTTAAAATACAAATAACACTCACTCTACTTCAATCTACAACATTGTGATTTTATCCATTAACCATTTACCTAATGATGCAAGCCCTTTAAATTTGGCTTCATAGGTAATGCTATCATCTTCAATCTCTATTTCAAAAGACAAACAAAACGAATAAAACAAGAGTTATCTTTCATGAATTGTGAAAACATAGTAAAGGAACAAAACTCATTAGAAAAGAGAGATGAAAGAAATAGGGAAATTGTCAAAAACATGTTCTCACTGAGCATCTAGGTAGATAAAGTGTAAATCTTCATATTATGTGCTATTTTGGTTTTATAAAATCCCTGTTTTGATACTGATTCCCACATGTATTGTTGTAAAGACAGTTCTAACACGAGTATCCAGTCATGGTGGTTAAACCCTTATATTTATTTTGTGTCTGTCTTATAAGAACATAAAGTGCAGCATCAATAAAGAGATCCCCTTGCAAAAAAGTAGTTCTGATATGTACTTATCTTTTTCCCTGGCTGACAGATGTGATCACTGACTATATGCTCATAAATTACACATTCTAGGGTATTTTCTTGGAATATTCTGAATGAACCAGAATTGTCTACATAGTATCAATTCCATAGATTAATTGGCATAGCTTATTTTCCTGGGATTTGAGAATTAACTAATATCTAGAACCAGCATTGTCTGTAAATATATTTTCCTGCCATCCAAATGTTGATTAGATGGCAGTTGTTTTATTTGATGTTCATATCACAATAACATCTAAATCATGGGTTTTAGAACTCAAAAAATTATAGGCAATTCAAAATGTGACAATTGTACAATTGAAATAATTTGAACTGAGGTGAGCATAATGACATCAAAAGAGACAGAGGAACATTTAATTTGTGTTATTTTATGTGTAACTAAGATAAAAAAATAGTAAAAAATAAAGAGGGATGTTGGACAAATGAGGCTTAGTACTTGCTTGAAATGAAATTATATTATTAGATTGAAAATACTTAAAGACAAAAGATTCTTGCATCAAATGCAAAATAGTAAAAATATAAACATTTCTCTTTTTATAATAATGTGTATCAAGTAGCTGAACTAGTCCCTATCATATTTGAGGTGTGCAATGTCTTTGTGTTGAAACAGTAGGCAAAGTAATCTCTACTTGACAAGAAATGTGAATTGTGGATCTATATGAAGGTTATAATTGCTTAAAGTTCATTGAA
Organism: Cricetiscus sungorus; assembly: GCA_030556225.1. Taxonomy (NCBI): domain Eukaryota; kingdom Metazoa; phylum Chordata; class Mammalia; order Rodentia; family Cricetidae; genus Cricetiscus; species Cricetiscus sungorus. The sequence goes on along the minus strand of JANBXA010000141.1, from coordinate 15,920,763 downwards.
ATATTCAGGAGAAAAATCATATTGATTATATCTGGGACTACAGTAAGTTGGAGTAATTGATACTGAATAACTTCAAATATTCATGGAGCATGACTATGAGAGAGAGCAATTGCTTTGACCAGGGTTGATGTTCTAATAGATAATTCCTAAATAGGATAAGTTTGAGCAATAAGGCATGATATACATGGCTATAGCAACATTGTCTTTGAGGACTCATCAAGGACAGTGAACACAGCTGACAAGACTCTCTGTGGCACAAGAGTAGGTGGAGAGCAGAATCTGAGAAAATATTATCATGATGGGCAGTTTAATTCCGGTACAGGCTTAAAATCCCCAGATGGCTTGCATGATTTCAGAAATGTGGAACACTTGAATTTTACTAATTAAAATAAAGCAACCCACTACCTCGTAAGATTGTAGAACTCTGTTCTTTGTTCCTACATAAATGGCAGCTTGATGGAGATTAAAAGATGGACCAGTCACTAACTAATAGTCTCACAACTAAAATAAGTAAATGAATGGAGGGGGTAATTTTACTCAGTAGTGAAAATGAATATAAATTGTTAAAAATATATGAGGCACTTAAATAGAAAACTAATATAATATTCAAAATTCTAATTTAAGAATGGTCATTAGCACGTGTAAAAAGTTATATTCCACATAGAATCTTCTGAGTGGAAATGTAAATGAGCATGAGATTGCACTGTACACTCACTGACACAGTGAAAAACTAAAGACTAAAACAATACAAATCACCGAACAATTTTTACCAAATACTTCAGAAGGCATTCATATACTTACTCATATATATAAACATAGAGGACAAAAACACAGGTAGGTCCACAATAACTTTGTGGAAAAATTCATAATAGCATTATATATGCATAATACTACAAATGAGACAGGTATCCCTGAATAAGAAAATGATCATCAAAATTGAGCATCATGCATGAAGTGAAATACTGTTAAACCTAGTGAAACAAGGTTTTTGTACATGCAGCAACAATGATGAAATTGATGTCAAAAGTTTGGCTCCAGGACTAAATTTGTTTGTAATCTTCCTAGCACCTGTAAGGGTAAGTATATGCTTTCACATAGAGCATTTCATAAGGAAAGTTATTTTCCAGGATCCTTGCCCACAGCCTTGTGTACAGTGTAGCTTTCTGGAATAATCTATTTTCAAATAGATGCATATATCTAGGTCATCCATCTTTACATGCTTATCTGTTATTCCAGTCCAGGCAACACCATCCAGAAGCATCCTTAGAAATACTTTGATTGAGAAACCAGAACAAATTAGTTCTATTCCCATTGCCGTTATCAATGTGCTCCGGTCTACATGATTAAAGAATCAAGAGGCAGTCTTCATAGATCTCCAATGGGAAGTGTGATAATTGCTTGTATATGTGCTGAACTATACAAATCTTCATACCCTGAGAAAAACAGCTCAAGGTGATGGCCTAGAATCAGGTTGTATTTACAACCCTCTAGTTCTGTTTTCTTACTTCTTGTTTCTCTCTGATACCAGCTGCAGAAATTAGAATTCTCTCTCCAAATTTAACTACAGAAATCACAAAATCATTTCCCAAATGCTAGTAATAAAACTTGAAAAATTTCCAAAGCTTTCCCACATCTTTCTGTGTACAGCTGACCATAAAAATATTTAATTTGATTTTTTATTATACTTTCAAAAACCTCCACTACTTTAAGGAAGAAATAGAAATACTAAATAATACTCAAGAAGATTCTGAACAAAAGGACTTGATGAGTTATCCTTCAGACTCTTTCTATTGTATCACAATATCTAAGCATTCACTATGTGTGACATAGCTGTTCTTCCTTAATTCAACTGAAGCAAACAATTTATGATCTTTTAGTCCTCAATCTACAGGAATCTTGTTCACCTAAAACTGTAATTATGCAGAATTATTATATGCTTTTCTTATCAGGGTATCTTTGGCTATAAGAATGTCAGTAATGATATTTTGATATTTGGAGCAACAGCTCTACCACTCCATCTTCCAATTCTATACCATCTTTTTGTAATAATATATTGTGTGGGATTAAAAAAACAATGATAAACTTCTACCTTTTTCTAGTACTGTCTTACTAACTTTGAGCTTGAACATTGGTTTAGCCCATTGTACACGTAGCCTGGTTAGCACACATGTATCTTGTTATGATAAAGATTGAGGGGGACTTTGGCAGAGTCCATGGCAGGAGTGGATGTTCTAAGTAGAGGGACAAAGCTTCAGGCATAGCGAGTATAAGTGAGAAGTTTCATCAGAAAGTAATGGGGAAGAATGAAAGAGAAAAGACATAAAGAGACACTGAAGCACAGAGACAGAGAGAGGACACAATAGAATAGGGAGGTATAAAAAGACCTTTCTGATCCAGGGGAACAGCAGGGAACAGAAAGTTAAAAGAGAGCATAAGTGGGTAGTGGTCTTCCTTTTATAGTGGTCCTTTGCACATGGGCTGACAAGGCTACTGGCTGAGTGCATACTGACATGTGACAGCAGCAGGATAACATAATGGCTGAATCCTTCCAAATGATGATCTCACAAATACTAAAAATAAATGATACACAGGCTCATATATGCATAATTTAATTTATCTTAACTTGAATGAAAGTCAAAAATATATTTCTCTTGACTGTATAAGTCTCTAATGGTTTAGAAATACCCTGTCTCGAAGAGAAATCCTAGTCCCTACTCCAAATGACCTGACAGATTTAGATAATCCCTTGGAGGGCATCACTCTACATGTGGAGTGGAGGGGGATGGGAGGGTGGTTGGGGAGGATGGAATGGTGAGAAAGAGGGAAAGAGGAAAGAAGAGGGAACTGTGATTGATATGCAAAATAAAAATAAAAAATAAATTAATATTTAAAAAAGCAAGATGGGAAGTTACTGAACAGAATGGAACCAGAGGGAGAAAGTAGGATAAGAGGGAGGCCAATGGGGGATAAAAAGAAATAAAATTAGCTAAATGTATAAAACTGTCATACAATAAAAATGGGAAAAAATGTTAAAAAAAAAAAGAAGAAATGTCCTGTCTCACAGTGACATTAAAGTCCCACCAGAGATAGCATTGGTCACAATTAATCGAATTATATGTTCTACTTGTACATGTAATTTCAAAAAATTGACTCAAAATCATAAATAAAATGAAGGCTACTCTAAATTTAAGTGGAAAATGCACCAATATAGCTTAAAATCATTATTTAGAGTTTACAAAAGTTAACTTGTTAGTCAAATTTAATGACAGCAAATAAATTGAATCTTAATGTATGCAGGTTCTAAAGTTTGTACAAATGAGAAACATGCCGACTTCTCTCCTGGTTTTCACTGTAATTATAATCACCTTTGTTCATGCAAAGTTTATTATTTCCAAATTGCTCACCGGGGGCCTGATTAAAAATGATGTGCATGCCCCTCATTCCTTAGTTCAGTAACGGTGCCTCAAAGAAGGGGAAAATGCTTATCATGCACCCAAATTAATTAAATTTTATAGGCTTGCTGTTCATTAAACTGCCTCTGATAGTGAAACTCAATCCATTTTAGTTTTACTACTGGGAGGTGAGAAATGTAAGGAAGGTTGGAGGAAAGGAAAATAAAATTAAAGGAAATTAATACTGCCCACTGTGATAGAGCCCCTGGTACAGTGCTAACGTTACTCACACAACACAGAGAAAAAAAGAGCCCAATTCAGGAAACTTCCTATTTTTTACTACCAAGAACATGTTCCCTGGAATCACCATATTTTTAGAGCATTCTGTATATACATGTATTCCCTGATATTCCAGAATACTTTACATTTTATAACATATATAGCAACTTAAAGTAGCTGCTTCTAATATTCCTCTGATTCAAATGAGTGCCATGTAAAATGAGTAAATAAATAACATCACAAAATGAAATCAGATAAATATAAATTTCACTTACTAATATTATTAAAACTGCAGATCAAGTTTTCTTTGATGTCTTAATGTAAACTTATAGGAAAGAAACATCTAGTGTTGAGTTTTACTCCAAAACTTGGTCTTGCATTGAGCATGAAGTGTATTCAAAGACCAATATTATTTTCAATATGAATATGTCTGTTAAATATACATTCCTATGTTTAGATAAAGTAGTAAGAACAATGTTAACCGGAGTGGTTATAGGAATAGATACAAGTGAAGACATAGAAGAATCTGTAGGCAGGAAATGGAAGGTGTGTGGGTTGAAGATTTGATAGATTAGGTTGTCAAGACTTAGCTATGTGGATTATTAAATATACAATGAGAATAGAATATAAAATGAGTTACAAGGAGAAAGTTAAGAATTTATTCTCCAAATAATTGTCTATTCGTTTTCTAAGAATTTTATCACTTGTAATAATTAAATTTAGCATCCTCCTAATAAGGTAATAAGTGGAAGTAAAGCTTTTAGAAAAAACATAATACCATAATACCATTTAAGTTAAAGAAAATAATTTTGTTTTTCTTTATAAAGTCCTATATTCCATGGCTGTTCAAATTGTATTTCTTTGAATTATGAACAGAGTTACAAAATATACAAAATTTAAGTATCAGATTTTTAGCACCATATTATCAGTTAGTAAGTGACACCTTAATTGTTGAGAACAGATAGTAATCAGACAATGGAAGACTTAATGGAATGCATACAACCTATCAAACTATTGTGGATTAAAATATCTACAGAAATAAGTACATACATGAACTATTTATAATATATCCATTATGACTTCTCTTAGTACATTACAAATATCAGGTTTGAACTTAGAAATGCAAATTAAAGTATTTGTTCTATAGTTTTAATGACTCATCTTATTGCTCAAGTGAAGAGTGATTTCTCTCGACCACCATGCTCTCTCTGAAATGAAAGGCTACATGAAGTGAGTTGACTCAGTTTTAGTCATTTATTAGACAGACTAATGTCAAAAAATTAATTTGTGTATTATTCCCTAACCCCTCTTCTCCTATACAAACACTCTTCAAATGATCAGAGATGACTGAATACATCAGCAATGTCAGGGGCATCAATCTATCCCAAGATTCTCTGAAAAAGCATAATCCAGTTATGGGAATTCAATCTGTTATGGGAACACAAATAAGGAGAACCTGAAGACATAAGAATTCAAGTTCCCACTTTTATAACTCTTAAGTTTTCTCCCCCTGAAGATTCACCTTTAAATGTTAATATACACTATCCTAGTCTCAATCATCTGCCTTTACAGAAAGCTTTGACATTCATGGAAAACAAACAGAAAGATTGTTTCTGATCTCTGTAACTCTCATTGCATTATTTCCTTGGTAGGTTGTTGGATCTGGAAGAGATTACATAGTGTTCAAGTTACAGAACATTTGCATGAAACTATGTAAATCCATCATGCCTTTGACAACACCTCTTTCTTTCATAATTACTAGTAGATAAAGAATTTTCCCCTGTAAATTCCTCTTTCACAATTAACATCAATACATTCCACTTCATTCATGAAGATGTCTAAATATATCTTTGTCCATTGAGTACTTGCAAAACATAAACTTAATTAAAGTAATTTGTTATTTAGTATATTCCACAGGCAAAATGCCAACACTGCTTTCACAGGTGGCATACTTTAATACTTTAAATGACATGTATGCAAGCAACTTTTAATTTTACTGCAGTTTGGAAAGAAAATAAAAAATTTCATTTCCAGGAAAGCAAATAACATGGCCAGACCCATTGAGAAGCAACTATTGGAAACTCTGTATATAAAATGAATAACATAACATAGAAATTTATTATGAGGTTTTTAATTAAAATCGAAGACCTGTAACAGGGCAAATTCTTCAGATGTTTAAGAAACTATGTTAGTCTTCTGCTTCTGAAGCCGTTGATCACGTACTGATTCATGTTTATTACTTAGATGTTTTCTTTACTCTCTTGCATTGTCTTCTGACTATTCTTTGTGATCCTGCCGGTAAATAAGTAGCAGAGGAGGATTTAGGATCTAGAAAAAGGAACCATAAAATTCATATACTTCTAATTTTTCCATTTCATATAACACCTAAGTTCCACAAATTCTCTAAAATTGTTGCATCAGCTTTCATACTGATGTGTAAAATTCTCTAATAAGTCTTGAAAATTCAAGTTAGCTTTGTTCTACATAAAAGAAACTTCCATATTTTATATAGTATTTTTTTATTATTAAACAATCTTATTTTCCATACCAACCCTAGTCCCCTCTCCTTTCCATCCTTCCTCCCACACCCCCACGACACCATCTCACCACAGCACCCCCCATCCACTCCTCAGAGAGGGTGAGGCCTCCCATGAGGAATCATAAAAGTCTGTCACATCCTGTGGAGTAGGGCCAAGATCCCCCCGCCCCTGGCCCTGTATCTGGGCCGAACAAGGTGTCCCTTCATAGAGAACGGGCTCCAAAAAGCCACTTCATGCACTCCGGATAAATATTGGTCTCACCACCAATGCCCCACAAAATGCCCTAGCCCCAAATGTCACCCACATTCAGTGGGACCTTTTGGATCCTATTCAGGCTCCTCAGCTTTCAGTCCGAGTCCAGAGTCAGTGAGCACCCACGTGCTCAGGTCAGCTGTCTCTGTGGGCCTTTTGCATAGATAAGCATCTCTGTATCTGCTTCCATCAGCTCATTATGAAGGCTCTATAATGGCAAGTAAGGTAGTCATCAATCTGATTAGAGGGAATGGGCAGGTAAGGTACTCTCTCCACTATTGCTTAGATTCTTTGTTGGGGTTTTCCTGTGAGTTCCTGGGAATTTCACTAGTGACAGGTTCCGTGTTAACATCGTAATGCTTCCCTCTTTCCTTGCTCTCCCTCTCTGTCTTTCCCCAACTTGAACTTCCCATCCCTCAGGTTCTCCTCACCTCTCCTCTTCTCCCACTCCTATCTCATACCACCCTCTATCCTCCAGACATGCTCCCAATTTACCCAAGAAATCTTGTCTATTTCCTTTTCGAGGGGGTCCATATAGTCTCTGTTAGTGTCTTCCTTGTTTCCTGCTTCTCTGAGGTTGTGGGATTACGAAAGTCCTGTTTATACATCATTGTTATTGATCCTCCATGGGTGTAGCTTCCATGTTGTATAAAGAATACACAATTAAACCTAGTCCTTTTATTCTCATAATCTTTCAGCTCCATCTTTCCTGATAACACCTGAGCCTTAGGTATATAGGTTGTGCTCTATGTACAAATTGGAGTTGGGTACCCCAAATCCATTTACTTGTTACCTACTTTTGACCAGTTGTGGCTTTCAGTAATATACTGTCTTTGAAAGGAGCTAATTTCATGAAGAGTAAGATTTACATCTAGCTGTGCAGATCTGCACATACAGTTAAGTACTGAGAATTCAGTTACCAATTATACTTGCTTAGGAAAGTGGCGTTAGTAAAGCCTTTCGAAGATTAATGACCACAAGAAGCAAATGTAGTTTGGCTAGGTTTTCAGTAACAAGAATAAATTCATTCCTCTGATGACAGTCTAATTCCATTTAGACAGCTGTTGACTATTGTAAGTATATAAATGTCACCATTGTACCCTTATAAATATATTTTCAAGCTGGTTATTGTTCTGGCACTGTCTGGTAATTGCTATGTGGGACTATTGATTGTTTTTCCCCCTTGTTACCTTTTATGGAACTTAGCTGTGCCATATAGGTTAATCCTCACTAAAGCTTTCTGATCAGACCCAACTTGATTCATCTGAGTGCTGTGTACAAGGTACTTGGAGTATTTAAATACAGTGAGTTTTCCTTCAGATTCTGAGAGTGAACCTTTGTCAGTAGCATATATATATATATATATATATATATATATATATATATTATATATATATATATAATTATATATATATATATATAATGTTGGGTGTCCCTTAAATTCCATTAACCATGAACACAAAAGGAGATTTCTGTTCAGAGTCCCTGATAGTCCGAAGGTGCAGACTGCCATGGTCTGGCAAATTTCTCTGGAGTTTGGCAACATATGGGATTCCTCCCCAGCAACAACTTCCTACTCTCTCTTTGCCATTATCTGGAGAATATATCTAGGCCTGGAGCACTGATGCTATCTGAAAACTTTCTCTAGGACATGATGCCTGATTTTTCTCCAGCATGATCCTTAACATAGTTCTGTACTAGAAGTTTTCCCCCTTCTTCCCATATGGTAACTAAGAGTTGTATTAGCAGTTTTACTGTAGGATCCTGCTGTCACATACCATACAAAGCCTTATGACTGAGGAGCATGCTGTTTAATGCATACTAGGGTTTGTCCCCAGACTTCCCAAACTTAAAATATTCTATACTCTGGAATAAAGTTGAGTTGTCTCACCAAAGGCATCTCACAATAAACTATCTCAATGCATCCACAGCCATCTGAACCCTGTTCTCCATTACTACTCCCTCTACACTTATGAACAAATTGCCATAGATCCCCAAGGAAGAAAGAGATCCTTATATTGTTTGTGCATGGTACTGGATATTTTGTTAGATTATCTACAGCACATGGGGATAGTATTAACACCACAAGTGAAAAATTTACAGATGTATGTATGCAAGTACACTTATATAATATATGTGATTTTATATATAAATTAATGTAATTCCTTTTAGATCTTCCCAATTTTTTTAGTGCTATTCATTTTCCCTACTTTCACTGCCAGTTAGAGCTCTCTTTTCCACAATCCCTTCATTATACTACCTGCTCTTCTCTGTAGTGATCTTCCCCAAACACAGTCCTATTATACTATCCCTGTTTCTGTAGTTAATCCAGGTTTAATACTCACATCTGAGGAGTTGCATCCAGGAATAGAAAATGGGCAATAATATGCAGCATTTGTCTATCTAGAACTGCATTGCCTTGTAACTATAAAGGGAAAAAAAATCCTTACTGTCAAATGACATAGCAAAAACATTTCACTAGCATGATGATTCATATTTTAACCTCTACTCTTGATAGTATGGGATTCAAATGAATGTATATTTCCTTAATGGCAGAGTAAGCAATTATGGGAATTTGTTCAAAGTAACAGGCAAACATCATAATGTGATGTTTAGATTTTATGTATATCTTTTATACATGCAACCAGTCCTACTGCAAGCATCCATTCATTTGCAGGAAGATGATAAGATGAGCAACTTCTCTATGTCCATTGCAATTCAGGATGGATTTTTTAAGGAATATCTGTCAAGGTATTTGACACATTTTTTTTTCATTTGTTCAAAACTGTTTCTTTGCCTTTCTTACAAGCTTTATGCTTATGTATCTAGATTCTAGTGAAATGTACAGATGTAGCCCACTTTATGCTGAATAATTTAAATTCAGTTAACTTTCAGAATATTGATATTCAAGAAAATCTATAGTCATATTCTGAATAAAGAATTTTCAGAAAATATTGTATCAAATATTCTTTTAATTTAATTATGTTTATCTACTCACATCTTTCCAAAATAATTGAAGGCAAAAAAGTAGCTTATAAATATGTTTGTAAACACAAATTTAATGTTTCTCCGTATGTTTCTGTCTACTTTCCAATAATAATTTAAAAATTTCTAAGGCAAGCTTACATAAGAATGAGAAAATGAGTAAACCATATCCATTTCATGCTATATAATGCAAACATGGTATTTATGGGTAGTAAATGATACAATGTTTAGATTTCCTTACTTAATATATAATGTCTCAAGTCAATAATATGTAAAAATCAGCCTTCCAAAAATAATAAGTATATAGTGCTATTACTTAAAACTTATTTTAATTTCAGTTAGTATGTTTGAATCCATCATTTTACTTGACTGTGTAAATATTTATTGCAATCATTTCTTCACTATTATTATTGTACATACATATAAATGTATGTGTGTGCCATTCACATATGACTCAGAGAATATGTGGAAATCAGAGGAGAACTTATAGAGAGGTGGTTCTTTCTTTCCACTATGTGGGTTCTGGGGTTCAACCTCAGGTTTTTAACTCATTGAAAAATACCTTTAACCACCTAGTCATTTTACCTGCCCACCATTGATCTTTTCAATGTGAAGGGCTGACCTGTTTCCATATAAGCAATTATTTATAAAAATAAAATCCATTGTAACATTCCACAAATATTGTGGCATCTAAACTAAACACAAAATAGAGCAGAGGAAAACATTCATTTTTAAATATGTAATATAATGAATATGTGTGACCCCTTTAAAATCATATACTAAATTCAAAAACCCCATTCATGGAAAAAAAAATCTTTATTTTTTTTTTTTTTTTTGGAGAGATAGTTGGAGATGAGTTCAATAATCAATAATAAGGATTCCCATGCTAAGAGTAGTTTCCTTGAATGAAAAAGTTTAACCATCAATGTTGCACACCTCCATTTTGGTATCAGATACCAACTGAGCCCTCAGAATTATAACAAGCTAAATGACTGCGACAGGAGAGGCCTCAGAGTACAATGTATGTTGCAAGGGGATCTTGGTCTTCATTACTGTCCTAAGCTATTTGCTATTTCTTTATTTCAATGCACCTAGCTCATGATATTTTATTATAGCCATCTTATGGAAGAACCTGAACTAAATAGAGCATAATTTCTATATTATGTAAAACATCTAATCTAGTAAGAAATTTTCTCCCCAGCAACCTTACTTATCACTGTCATTGTGTATATTTCTTTAAATAGTACAAAACCATCTGGATGACTTACTCATTTTGTTTAGGAAAATTTCTCTAAATAAGCTAGATGATACACAAAGTTTTAGGAAATAACAAACTTGATACACTTACTTTTCAAAAGAAACATTTCCCTGTACCTTCTAAGCATCTACTGAAGTTGAGATGATGGGAATTAAACAAAGTTAAAATGCCCCGATAGTTGAGGTTATTGTTAAATGTCAACAGTATCCCTTAAGTAAATAGTCCTCAGATAACAGCAACCTATGATTAAGTCATAGTGCTATACAAAACTTAATACAGATGATTTGGTGATTAAACAGTTTTCTCATATTTTATTGTATTGTGGATTTGGGGATAACCTTATTGTCCCTTTCAAAAAAAAAACTATAAGGCACTGAAACAAAAATGATAGTCTATGAGAAGTTTATAATTAATATTATGTATTTTCTAAATATTAAAATGTACTGGTAAATTAGAAATGTAATATAGAAATTCATCATAGGCTTTTTATATCATGATTATTGATTTGAAGGGGCAGAAAAGATTATTTTGAAACAGAGTTACAAAGAAAGGTATTGCTGTTGGGTGCATTTTAAGAATATTGGACAGCTTTGCTGTTTCAAGTTTTCTAAGAATCCTAAACTAATCTCCATATAATTATGACAACAATGGCACAATAGTATGAATAAAAGTTAAATGATTTTATTTTCATGATAAAATATTTCTTGCCTAGGTTAACTTTTAAGTTTAATGCAATTGCTCACAGAAATCAAAGTAGAATAAATAAGAAGGCTACAACATTTCTGCACTGGCAAAATTGAGTAAATACATATTTTTTCAAGGTTTTTAATCAGTTCTCTGACCTACAATTCTAATTTGTTATTAAAATCATTAGAAGCTGTACATAACAAATTTCTGCACATCTGAAGACTTACATATATATGCCTTTATACAAGCTGTGATTGATATTATACCTTTATATAAAATCTTTTCATGATAAGCAATATCTTATCTGCCTAACATCCTATTCATCTTACATGACTCCACTTCTTCTGACACTATTCTATTAACCTGTCATCTGATACTGCCACAAAGGACACAGAGCAATAAACAGAGCTCACTTGGTCCTCCTACACTCATCCACACAGAATCCTACAATTAGTGTTTAGTAAAACTTGAAATAACTTAAATTACCATGTTCCCTCTTCTCCCAATAAGCACTCTTATTTAAAGCAATGGGACACACCCAATAAATGTGAGCACCTGTGCTTTCATATTACAATATCATGTTCTTTTTTTTATTTTATTGCATATGAACCTCCAAAATCTTAATAAGATATCCTGAATATTTATACATATCTATAGTCAGGAGTTTCTTTTCTGCCTGATCCTGCCACCCTTCAGCCACAAATAAGCACACAGAGACTTATAATAATTATAAACTGTTTGACTGATAGCTTAGGCTTCTAACTGGATAACCCTCTCTTAATTATTAACCACGTTCTATTAAACTGTGTATCTCCATGTGATTTTGGCTTATTGGAGAATTTTTCAGCATGGTACTTTTTCACTGACTACTCATGGCATCTCTTTGGTGGACTTTCTGATTAATTTCCCCAGAATTCTCATAGTATTGTAGCCCTGCCTATCTTCCTGTCTTACTGGCCAACAGTGTTTTATTCATCAACCACAAATAGAAACATATATACAGAACTTCCCCCATCATCTCCTCTTTTCTAACTAAATATAAAATAAGGTTTTAATAAAACATAGTAAAATTATGCAAAACAAAGCAAGTATCAATCAAGAACTATAGTTAATATTCAGTCAATTAACATTTGGCAAAATTTAAAGAAAATATTCTATCATCTATCCTACCTTTGTGAGTCTAAAGTTTTATATGTAACTTATCTTTTAACATAAGGATTATCATGACCATATCATGACCTCAGAAGGATAATATATAAACTCTAGAATTGACATATACATCTCATTGCCTGGACAGTCACACAAAGTTCCTCTGTAGTGTTGGGGTATCCACTTTCAGCCTGTATGCTTAGAGTGTTTAGTAGAATTATCAGAAAGAGGGAATTAGAAACTGTTGTGTCTGTATTAGCAGTTTGTCACTCATTTTTCTCTGTGTTCTACAAATGTCTGGCAGACTTTTCCATGATGCAGGAACCCTGCAGGACATATGCCCCTGGAGTATTTGGTCTCAATGTATTCTCAAAAGATGTGTCCTACATAGAAAAATCTATGTATAAACCATGTATTGCAGTTCTCTTTAGTTCATATGTTTAAATAAATTTTGTAATGATCATATGCTATGGTCAGCACTGAGTTTCATTTTAAGATATCTCTCTAACCTCTCCTTGAAGACAAAGTCTTTCAAATAAAGGGAGGCAGTGAAATGTTTGTTTTAAATCCTGTCACATGTTGACTGTGGTTTATTCAAGATCATTCTATTGGGAAACATTATTTTGGGGAAAAAAAAAACTACTTTTTACTACACTGTTTGCTTATGTAAATATAATTAGTTCATTAACAGTTGACAGAAACTAATGTGACTGATATTAAGTGATTTTTTTCCACATGAAATTTACGAGATTCTTTTTTGTTTTATTTTTTTTAATTGCTTTGCAATTAACAGAATGTTTACAGTTAATCACAGAGTCATCTATGTGAAACTTGCTATCTTTCAATCTGATGAATGAGTTGCTGTTGTGTTTAAGAGGAAGCCACCCAACCTTCCTTAGATACAAAGTTTTGGAATATGACAAATCTGAAATTAGAATAACGGATTAAAATTTTATTTCATAGAGGTCACTCCCTAACTAAAACACTGCCTCTTGAAGGGAGGAGATATAGCCCCAAACTACCAAACCTAAAGCACCTTCCACATACAGAAGATGGGAAACTGAATCCACAAGACCACACCCAATGCTGCCTAAGTAGTAAATTTGAGGTTACTATAATCGAAAAATGTATCTTTATATAGATATATATGTGTGTGTGTGTGTGTACTACATGTGTATATACTGCATTACACATTTACATTCATGTTTAACGAAGAGTTACCTGGACAGCTTCCTTCTTTTATGTTTATTTTTAAGCATAATTAAATTTTCCATTTTATTAAAAGAAATTATCATGTTTATCACATATTATAAACACACATTTGTTATCTGTGTAAACATATGTATGGACAATACTAACATACTTTCAAATTGTGAGTCTAGTGGATATTATATGAACTTTTTCTGTAAAATAGAGGTGTGTCTTAAAATTTCCTTCCATATTTGACAGTTTAAAAATGGTAGAAGTCAAATCTAAATATATAAAAATAATTATATGATGTTTTATTCCCTTTTAATGTTTCTGGTGTTTTATGTCCATGTTTCATGGCAAAATAGTCACATTCATTTAATTTAGTACTAGATACTTTCCTGTAGCTGAAGTCAAATGCTTAATAAGGTCCTCCTTAATCTCCCTAATGCTAATTTAGCTTTTAAAATGTAACCTATCTGACAACTTTTATCTCTTAATTTAATGCACTGACAGTCTGCTAGACATCACTGACTTATTTCTAGCCATTCTTAGCCTTATCACCTTTGAGCATCTTTCTGTCTCTGCCTTATCACACAATTACAGTCATTAGTGGTTTCACTTTTTTCTCTTCGCGGACTAGTCTTGATGTGGTCATATCATTGGGAGAGACAGCAGTAAGAGGGATAGGATCTTCTGTGACTGTGAGCCTGACCCTCATAATTAGAGAAGTATCTCATTTCCTATTAAGAAAATATACTTCCTAAACTCAGGCATTTATTCAAAATAGGTGAATCTCTAAAATACTTACAATCATAAAATGCATAATTATGAAAGACAACAACAGAAATAGATGATGATTTGGATTCTATTGAAAAAAAATGATAGCTAAGATTTGTAAATCGCCTTTCCCCCCACCCCTCTCTCTCTCTGGGAATAAGCGAGCCTGATGCAGCTTCTTGAATAATTCATAAAAGGAGAATAAAAGATTTATCAATAAAAACAAGGTCATGGTCTCCAGTGGAGCTTTAGAATATAAGTATATGTGAGAACAACATCAGAGGAAAGCTGTGTATTCAGATGCCCAACTTAAATTTCTATCCTGTTTGGGTTTTGTTAACAGAATAAATTTTAAGCTCTGCATAAAGTCTGAGATATTTCAGAATCACTAGATTTTTTTTGTTTTAATTTTTGTTTTATATATAGCTCTTGGGGAAAAATCTTTCCTGCCCCGAAATCATTTTCCTATATATTAGCTTTTAAAAACACTCAAATTGACACAATAAACATTGATTGTGTCACAAGGTGCTATAAAGATGCCATTTTAAATATTTCTTGGCAATCACCTACTACATGATGCATTTGTTAAAAGTACATTTGAGCTATATACATACATTTGATGAATCTACATGTGAACACAGCCATGTGATGAAATGCAAAAGAAACAATTTTCAAGAGTGAAGAAATAATTGTTAGCCAATGTTCCTACACACAGCAGATATTGCAAATATGACAAGTTTCTCTCCCATAAACATGGGTATTCCAGATGCAGTACAGCCACACTAGCAAGACAAGTGCACTCACCATTAGTGATAAATCATATCTGTTGTCTCAAACATTTGCCTATTATATTGGGTATAATTAAAATGAGATGATTAGTTAAAATTTCAGTATTAATGATATAAATTTAGAGTTCACAGAAAAGTCATTCTGTATTCTTAGGGTGAATCTAAAATTTCAGTGTATTAACTGAGTTTTCAAAAACTCTGTTTTTCCATTTGAGTAAACTTGGGAAATTTTAAAAATCAATAGACTTGTTATGCTAATTAAATATTGCTATGTGATACTGGACATTTTTAAACAATAACCTTGAATTAAATTACTCCCCATTCACAAAAAAGACAGAGGAATGTATAGAAAGCTCATTTCTAAGTTTTTCCCTCTCTCTCCACACTTCTTATGTGGAAATAATAGTTCTTATTTTTAGTATTAATGAAAGAAAGAAAATTTTCCATTTCCTTTACATTTTTAAATTTTGTGGAGTGCAGGTTTCCAAAGTATGACTAGATGATTCTGTGGATTTCCTCAGTGTCAATGTTATGTTACCCTTTTCATTTCTGATTTTGTTAATTAGGATATTATCTCTCTGCCTTTTGGTAAAGGGTTCATCTATTTGTTTATTTTCTCTATAAAAACAACAAACAACTTTTTATTTAAATGATTCTTTATATAGTTTTCTTTGTTTTTATTTGACTGATTTCAGTCCTCAGTTAGATTATTTTCTGGTGTATATTCCTCCTGGATGAGTTTGCTTCTTTTTGTTCTAGAGCTCTCAAGTGTGCTATTAATTCAATAGTATGACATTTCTCAAACTACTTTAGACATTTATTGTTATGAACCCTTAGTACTGCATTCTAGTGTCCCATAAGTTTGAGTATATTTTACATTCATTTTCTTTGAATTCTAGGAAGTCGTTCACTTATTTCGTTATTTATTCCTTGACCGAGCAGTTGTGGTTCAGCTGAGCATAAATTGGTTTCTACCAGTTTGTAGGCTTTCTGAAATTTGTATTGTTGTTGAATTCTGATTTTGAGCCATAGTAATCCAGTAAGATGTAGGGGTTAATTCCATTTGTGATTTTTCATCTGTTGAAATTTGCTTTTTGATTAAGTATATATGGTCAGTTTTAGAGAAGGTTCTAGGAGGTGCTGAGAAGAAGGTACATTCTTTTATATTTGGGTGAAATATTCTATACACATTTTTTTAGCCCATTTGTGTCAAAACATCTGTTATATCCCATATTCTTCTCTTTATTTTCTATCTGGCAGACCTGTACATTGATGAGAGTGGGGTGTTGAAGTCTTGCACTATTAATGTGCGGTATTTGATATGTAATTTAAGCTTTACAAATATTTCTTTTACTAATGTGAGTGCCCTGGTTTTCAGGCACCCACATTAATTTCAGAATTAAGGCTTCATCTTATTGGATTTTTCCTATAGTGAATATGTAATTTCCTTCATCATCTCTTTTGATTACCTTTAGTTTGGTATCTAATCTTTTAGATATTAGAATATCTAAATCAGGTTGTTGCACAGGTTCATTTTATCAGAAAGTCTTTTTTCAATCCTTTACTCTGAGATAATGACTATCTTTGAGGTTGAGATTGTGTGTCTGTGTGTGTTGTGTGTGTGTGTGTGTGTGTGAGTGTGTGTGTGTGTGTTTTATTCAGCAGAAGAATGGATGCTGTTTTAATATCCATTCTGTTAGCCTGTGAACTTCTATATGTAAATTGAGTCCATTGAAATTGAGTCCATTAAGAGATATTAATGACTAGTGATTGTTGATTACTGTTACTCTTTGGTGACTGTGTGTATTTTTCTTCATTAGGATTTGCTGGTGCAGGCTTCTCTTTTGCCAATGCTTTAGTGGAGGTTCTTAACTTCCTTGGATTGGAGTTGTCCTTGCAGTGATTGCTGTGTGGCTAGTTTTGTGAATAGATACTGTTTAAATCTGGTTTTATAATAGAATATCTTGTTTTCTCCTTCAATAGTGTTTGAAAGTTTTGCTTGGTATAGTAGGCTTGGGTTGACTATGTTTGTCTTTTAGTGTCTTGTCTGCACAACCTCTGCCTAGGGACTTCTGGCTTTCAGAGTCACCATTGAGAAGTTGGGGTAATTTTGAAAGCCTCCCCTTTATATGTTACTTACCTTTTTTTCCTTTGCAGCCCTTGGTATTCTTTCTTTATTCTGTATGTTTAGTGTTTTAATTGTTATGTGTTGAGACATGATTTTTGTATAGTCTATTTGGTATTCTGTGAGTCTCTTCTATCTTCATAGGCATGTCCTTCTTTAGGTTTGCAAAACTTTTCTTCTAAGATTTTGTTGAATATATTCTCTGCGCATTGAACTGAAATTCTCCTTTTTCTATTCATATTATTCTTCGATTTGGTCTTTTCACAGTGCCCCAGAATTCCTGGATGTTTTGTGTTATGAGTTTGTTGGATTTAACATTTCCTTTGACTGATGAATCTATTTCCTCTATCTCATCTTCAACATCTGAGATTCTTCCATTTCTTGTATTCTGTTGGTTATGCTTGTATCTTTAGTTCCTGTTAATTTACCAAGATTTTCCATTTTTGTAATTGCCTCGATTTCTGGATTTCTAATTTCTTTATTGCTTCTATTTCAATTTTTAAATCTTGAACTGTTTTCTGTACCTATTTCATAGTTTGTTTTGTTGGATTTTTTTAAAAAAAAGTTTTATTGAATTCTTTCAATTTTTGGTTTGGTTTTTCAAAACTCAATTTCTATAAGGGAATTTTTCATTTCCTCTTTAAGGGCCTCTATTATCTTCATAAAGTCATTTTAACGTCATTTTCTTTAGCCTCTTCTGTGTTGGGAAGTTCAGGATTCTTGTGGTGGCATATTACTCTTGATGCTCTTCAGTGTATTGCTGTATTGCAGTCTACCCATCTCTTCTATTTGATCCAGGTGGTGCTCGTTCCTCTGGGGGGTTGCTGATCTATTCTTCATTGGGTCAGGCTGTGTTTTTCTTTCTAGTGGCTGCTATTCTTCTGATTGGTTCAGGTGCTGTTTCTTTATCTAGGGAATTCTGCTGTAAATTGGGGATGTTTGAGGAGGTAAGCATGATGGATTCAGTAGTTTTGGGCAGTGGAGAAGATGTTGTAGGTTACAGTGCACAATGGGTGGGGAGTGGTAGATCAGACTTCCTTCAGGAATCTTGCCTGCTAAGCTGGTTGCTGGTGAGATGGGAGGAGTAAGAGCAGAGAATGTGCCCTGGGGTTCATCCCCTGGGGAATGACAAGATTCCCCATAGACCCATATGTTTGAATGTTTAGTCATCACAGAGTGGAAGTCTTTGAAAAAGAATAGGAGATATGGCCTTCTTAAGGTGTGAACAGCCTTGTTGGAAAGGTTTCTCAGTGGGAGTGGTTTTTGAGGTAAAAAAAAAAAAAAAAAAAACCATGCCAGACCCAGAATCTCTACCTCTTCCTGCTGCCTTTGGATCAGGACATATAGTTCTGAACTGCTTCTCTAACACTGTGCCTGTTGGCTTCCAACCATAATAAGCATGGACTAATAATCTTAAAAAAAAAAAAAAAAGTAAGTACAACCCTTGTAGGAGAAAGTGCCTGCCAGCCTATTCAAGCCTCATGTGCCCAGGCAGGTCTGCATGAGCATGCAAGGAAGGCAGGCACTTCCTCCCTGACCCAAGTCTGGCTCTATACTTAGAGCCTGCTGACAAGGAAACACCTGACCAGAGTCACCGTTGAGGAAAGGACAATATAGCAGTGTCAGATACCTGGGCCAATAGGACCTTGGGAGGGGGATATAAAGACAGGTCTATCTTCCTTAATAAATGAGTTTACAGCAAGGTCTACTACTCACCGACTCCCGTGCCAGAGTCATTGATGATTGTCTTCTTGCTGCCTTCTATGAAATCTATGGAATCTCATTGGTTAACATCTTTCAAAAGGGCAACATATTTTTGGCACTGAACTTCTTATGTCTTGTGTGTCTTTATCTACTTGTGTCTTTATTGTCTCTTTATACTATAATTCATTTCAACATTTTAATATATCTGCGTGTGTATAGTTTAGGAGGCTTCTACAGTAGTAGGTTTCCATAAAACTTGACCAGTTATACACATTGGGAACTGTAGTCTCTGGAATATGCTCTATTCCAGATATGCTGTTAGCAATGGAAGGATAAGACCTTTTTTTCTTTACCATGTACAATTGGTATTTAGAAATGATAACTTGATTTCATAGGAACTGAGAGAAGTTATAAAATTACATATTTTTGGATGAGCAATATATGTTTTCAATACTATATAAAACAGTACTGGATAAAGCTAAGCCATTATAAAAACACTTATAAATCATAGTGTCATTGCTCTCCATTTCTTTGAATAGCATCTATAATGATAGTTAACTTTAAAATTTCATATTTTTTAAAACCTTTAAAAAATATTTGTTTAATTTTTGGGTATAGGGTGTTATGACTGCATACCAGAAGAAGGCACTATATCTTATAAATAATGGCTTTGAACCACCACATATTTGCTGGCAATTAAACTCAGAACCTCTGGAAAAGCACCCAATATCTTGAGCACTAGGCCATTGCTCCAGCCCCAAAATTTCATAAATTTTATGCACTAAAGCCTCTATCATTTTCTTTGGTATATAAACATTTCATTGCTTATAATAATGTTTTCATACCATAAACATGCTCCCTACTTGATTTGGAGATGTGACAAGCTGCTCAAAACAACAAAGTAGTAGTGGCTGTGCTATAATATGAATGCAGAGTGGAATAATTATCCTTTGAAAACATAACTGTAGCCATAAGCATAACAGCAAACATTAAAATAGATTAAGGCTTATATGATGATACAGCCAATATACCATTAATTATCATATGTAATCAAGTACAAAGATAGAGTGGCTGGATGAGGAAAGCTTGGATTCACAGATGGTTCGTGGTGAAAATAGTCTTTTTTAAATATAACAGTGATTGACCTAAGGGCTTCCTTATAATTAAACATCTGCTCACCTTATTATTACATACATGAGCCCTTGAGGATGAAAGATACCTCAATTTTAGACTTGTTTGAAGTATTTTTCTTTAAAAAATTAGATTCCTGTAAAGGTTTAAGTAAGCAAAATAGATAAAGGGGCTCATTTAATCAAACAAAAATATATTAGGTAAATAATGCATAAAGTACAGCATTATAAAAAATAAAGCCATTGGTCACATATCTCTTGATTGAGAAAGACAGACAGACAGACAGAGACAGAGAGAGAGAGAGAGAGAGAGAGAGAGAGAGAGAGAGAGAGAGAGAGAGAGAGCTACAAAACTCTCTGATTTATGTTAGGGTAAGGGTAAGGCCACATGCTCTTGAATTAGGAAGTACAATCCAAATTTGCATCTATCAAGATATGATTACTAGAGGGAAGATCAAACCATAGCATTATGAAAGAAATAATGACTATGAAAGCGAGAAGCAAGGAGAAATCTGTATGTATATATGTAGTGTTCATCTAGACCTTCCTAGAACAGGCAGAGATGCAAGTGTCATAGTACTTCAAAACGCTAAACAAATGTTGATGACGCTTTGAGTCTAGGAAAGTGTCAACTTGACAAAGGGGTCAGCAAGGCAGGAAAAGAGGGTCTAGACAGACATGGACGAAAATAAACTCCTACCTGATGCTCAAGACTAACACTTTGAGCTAGCATCACAAAGACCAGATGACTTTCATCCTTGTGATAATGGATACTCAATTTTCATGATTTCTTTTCTCAATACATAAACAAGTGTACATTTGTAAAACACATAAATACCACATAAACATGCATACACACACTTATACACAAGCAACACACACTTATACACACAAGTATCTAAAATCAGATACTATAGCCATTTAAATTTTTCTTTTGTTTTTCATTATAATAGTTATTTGATATGTTTGTACAATGTACTTCAATTATATACATTTCTTCCTCACACCGTTAAATCTACATATATCTATAGTATCTATATCTCCACTACCCACCCAACTTTATGTACATTTTCTCTTTTTAAAACAAATCAGTTCCAATCTATGCAACCTATTGGATATAAGCCTCCACATGAAACATGTCTAACATAAAAGGAGTTATGTCCTTAGAGAAAACTGATGTATCTTCCAGCAGCTATCACTTTCATTGGAGAAGCATCTATTTAAAATAGATGATGATAAACATGGAGACACAGAAATGGCAAATGTGAGGAGAATTAAAAAATTACAGTTTTCAGTCCTAAATGGGACTCTATATTGCCTTCCTTCATCCCAAGTCTCAGAAATATTTGCAAAAGAGGGAGGTCAAAATATTATAAAAGCCAGAAGCCTTAAATATCTACAAGAAAACAGGGTTATCTGGACACAACAGGAAATTCTACCCACATACAGCAGGTGTGACAGCATGCACAAGACCTGTGAAAATGCAACCCAAATTAAATCTTAGCATACAGAGTGGAAGTAGGAATAAAGTCCCACATTCTAGCTGCTCTACACTATTTCAAAGATTTAATGTTGGTAATTGACATAAATTCATAAGTATTATGAATTGAAATCTAATTATTGCAATATATTTGCACATATTATAGCTTTGTATGTCATTTACATCTTTTCAATTAGAAACATAAAGACAATTGGATCCTTATTAAATTATCATCATATAAATGCACTTTGATACCCAAATACCCAAAGTTATTTGTTTGAGATGGGGACCTCGAATGGATCAGAATAATTGAAGAATTGACAGAAATTGAAGTATAGTTATTAGTATACACAGTACTTCTGAATTACAGTACAAGCACACCATTAATAAGAGTCTTTGTGGTTCTGATGCAATAGAAAACACACTATTTAGAACTCATTTTAAAAGCACTATACAAGAACTCATGAATAATTATTATAAAACATATGATAAAGAATGGTCAAGTGGTTAAGTAGTTAAGAAAATTTGCTGATCTTGCTGAGGACCTGGGTATGTTCAGCATGACATACATGGTGTTTCAAAACTTCTGTAATTCCATTTTCTGATTTTGGTGATATTTGTTTAGTATCTAATATATAAATGATGCCTGAGAATCAGAGTGCAGTTAGCCATAGAGGCCAGGCAATGCTGGCCTCTGTGAGTTCAAGAACACCTTGGGGTACACAAAATTGATCCAGTCTAAAAGAGAAACAAAGCTCACACAAAGTTGATCCTGACACTTGGAATCCCATGCATTTAATCCCAACACTAGGGGGATGGAGATAGGAGTAATATTGCTGGGAGGAGAGAGGGATATAAGGCAGGAGACAGAAGCTCAATGCAATCTGAGCAGTTAGTTGGAGCAGCAGTTAGTCTGAAGCAGTCTGAGAATGCAGTGTGAGGGAGCAGTCTGAAGACTGGATCACCACTTTGGTCTTAGAGGTAAGAACTTAGTAAATGGCAGCTCTGCTTCTCTGATCCTTTAGCTTTCACCCCCTGATAGATAACACTGAGTTTTTATTATTAAGACCAAAGAGATTTTATGATACAGCTGGATATCCTGTGCCTCTTCTTGCCTCTTTGGTATTCTGAAACCATGTCCTGGACATCATCTCCTGCAGTACTGCACATATATTTCAAGAACAAATGAGTAAATAATTTAAACAATTCAATAAAATGATGCTGTTGCTTATTTTTCCTCTCAGATATACAAGCCAATAACTTTACAACTATACTGAAATATATGGTACTTATATAATAGATTAAGGCAAAGCAAATTATAATTGAAAGGTTTAAACCTGATGTAGATGAGAAGGCATTACAATAGAAGACTTCATGATGAGGGTTTGTGCTGACTATAGCAGGCATTTCCATTTTGATTGTGCAGTCTCAGATTTTTCTGTTATTTAAATAGCATATAAATAAAATAATTTATATAAATTGACTGCATGTTTAGCATAACTGTAGAGATCTGTTAAATATTATATTTCAACTCCTAGCAGTTTTGAAGCAGAGGTCAAACAGAACTTGTTATGGAATGATAAGCATTGTAGTAAAATGTTTGTCCTCTAGCCCATAAATTACTGCTACATTGTTTTAAATATCAGTTTCATTTATCCTTCCTTCCTTTCTTTTTTTTTCTCTTTGGCTTTTGAGAAAAAGTTTATCTATGGGAAAGCTCTGATGTCCTGGAGCTAGCTCTGTAGACCAGGTTGGCCTGGAAATTATAGAGATCTGCCTACCAATGCCCCTGAGTTCTGGGATTAAAGTTGTGCTCCTGGAGTTAAATATCAGTTCCTATGTATTGTAAACTTTAACCAATATAGAATTTTATTATGACTTCATATACTACAATGTATCACTGAAACTGTCTGAGATAGACTCCCATAAAAATATGACTTTTCTCCTTCTTCCTTGATTCATTAGCATTGCACTCACACCCAAGCAATGTTGCAATCATACCTGAGAAAAGCTTATACAATTCATATATTCAGTCGGGAAAGGTATAGTCATTTGAGCCTAGACATTCATAAGATTAGTTTAGCCATTTTAAACAATAAAAGACCAAGCAAAAATCTATCTCAGTATAAAAGATGAGTAATGGTCAGAAGATTGAAAGAATACATTCTTATATTATGAATGAAGAAGTATAAACAATTATTATATTAATATTATAAATTAGGTGTACATTTTTTCATTGTATGCTTGCTGAGAATGATTAGAAGAAAAGGCAGGATAACTCTTTGTTTTTTCATACACTCTAGTAAATAGACAAATTAATAAAACTCATTTTATGCTTACCCCTCTATTCTAATTTAATGCATTTTGATTATATTTTATGTGAACTCTATAAAATATATAAAATATATTTATATATATTTATATAAAATATGTTTATATTTATATAAAATATGTTATAAATTGGTCTATCCATTCCATATTCTCCTAATGTCAATATTTTACCTGTGAATGACGTTTGTCTTTCATGATTTTAAAAGAAACATTTCAATATAAAAAATTTTTATTTTAAATAAAAGGATTTATAAACCAGATATATATTCTGAGCAATGGCAGGGCCAGATACAGATGAATTTCTGAGTGCATTATGATATTTTGTTTATGCAGTATAGTGAGTAGGAAGAAGCCACCCCACCCTTGGTCACCAGCAACAGACAAGGACTGATAATGACCCTTACTTTGGCAGTCCTGACTAATCCTAAATGAGCTGTTTGACATGCCTCCAAAGCTATCAATTTGCAGTTCATTACTGATGAACTTGAAAACTCTGAAATTCCAACTAACAGAAACACATAATTACATCCCTTTAGCATGGCAATCAAGATTTGTAAGCTCCTGAAATTAAAACACATGCCTTACTCTTGTGCAGATCATGATAGGACTGGTTCGCTACTGCTAATATTTCAAGGCCAGGTAGAAGAGCAGCCAATTAAAAACCAGTGTTTAAAAAATTATATGGCTACATGTAAAAGAAGATTGTCATTTAGAATATTTGTACTTTTATCTTATTAAAACTTACTTATTTTGTAATAAAGTTTGGCAAAGCAAATACCTTGTGTATTCTCAAATTTAGCAATAACCAGCTCAAATACACAAAGATAAAATCTATGTAAATATCTGCCTGAACTAAGACATACTTGTAATGTCCTCCATGATTCCAGAATCTATGTTTTCAGAATAAGTTTTGAAAAAGTTAATGTTTTTGGCATATTCAGTATGACTCTTGAAATAGTTCTTATACACACAGTCAATATGGACAGTCAGGCATATCATTCTTCATTTGGGTATTTAGAATAAACTTTCCATATTCTGGAGTATTTATGCTCAGTGCAGCTAGTTTAAATGCAGTATTCTTGCATTTAATATTTGTAAGATTAGTTGAGTTAAAAGGACACATTTATTGAACTGTGGGCCGGTAATAATTAAAACACAGGTTTTAGAGTCTGGCTGGGTTGAAATTTTATTACCATTATTTCCTGCAAACCAGGAAAAAATTGACCTTTCCTTAAATTAGTTTCTTCAGTTATAATAAGAAATAATAGTAACATTGACCTAGAGTTTTGCATATATTTAGTAATATCAGTGCCTAACTATATTAAACTACTGTAAAATATTAGTTAATACAAAATTATAATGGATTCCTGTACCAGAGAGTTTAAGAAATATGATCACAACATTAAATGAGCTTAACACATTTTAATTTACATTCCTTTCCCAATTGAATTATTCAGAAATAGGTCTATAATGTGGACATCATATCTTCTTATGCATGAACAAGTAAAAGTTACATGCACAAATGAAAGGAAAACCAAATTTGCTGACCAAGGTTATCCAATCAAGTAAAGAAATAAGATTTTTATAATTAGTAATTGAATAGCATTTTTATTGTACTTAGCTGCCTTTCTCGTGCTGCAATATTCACATATTGATCTCTATCATATAAACGGGACAGTATGGACTAGTTCAAAATCAATTTTCTATTCATTTAGTTGTTAATGCTATGAAGTATCATGACATATTTAATATTTCAGACTATTTTTTAGCATTGAAACATGACAATATGGCAGTCTACCATTACGCCAAAATGATTCCATGCTCAATGTGCCTTACATTCTCCTAGAGTGTGTTTTTAAATATATTATTCATTAATATGCTAAGATTAACATTCTGCTATTTTATTTGTATTCCTACTTATGTTTATATTTATTTTTTATAATTTGACAATAACAATGTAGTATGAAGCTTAATTAATATGCATAGGATATACTTAGTCACCTAATTATGTAATCTATACAATATAAATAAAGTTTATTTCAGGTTATATTAACTACTTCATTGTGATGATTTTCCAAGTATTTAAACTCAGTCTTCTATATAACAGATTTTTTCATAACAAAAATCTTATTAATTTGACTTTACATGGTAAAGAAGGAGAAATGTTGTAATATTCTGTTTTTTATGAAATTAAATGGATACCTGAAAATGTATAGAATAATGATAACTCTGCCAAAAGAGATACTGGCAAAATCCACAAAGGAATTGTATAAATAATATAGCTTTAAATTTAAAAAGCCAAACTGAGAAAGTCAAATTTAAGAAAGAATTTAGGCCAGAAGGGACATAGCTATTTCAACACAATACTTTATTAATTGCCTTGTTGAACTGTTTAGCTCAAATATTCTAAAGAACAATTCAATATCTTCATAAAGCTTAATGAAGTATCAAATAAAATATGTTATTGCATCACATCTTCTACAAAATTTTTGTTTTTAAAAATCCAGATTTATATGCTAATCAAATTTCTAATCTTCTGAGAAAGAGAGGAAGAACTTGCCATAAAAGGGAATAAATTGGGAGATTTGGAAGGAAGAGTTGGAAGAAAAGAAATGCAGTTATTGTGATCAGCATACAGTGCATTCATTTATAAAGTTTTAGTACTTAAAAAGTACGAAAAATAATGAGTCAAATTTTAAGTCTCATAGTATAAATGATGCCTTTAAAAATTATTCCTCTGAAAGTTTCGTAGATTGTGTTTTGGTCATACTTACCCATCACCAAGTCTTCAAGATCCACTCCTTCTCTGCATAAACGTCTCATTTCAAAACTTTCTAAAACAAATTAATTTGCTTATTTAGCTGTTTTACATCCTGACCACAGTTTCCCCTCCCTCCTCTCCTCTCAATCCCTTCCCCAGTTCCTGCTCTGTTCCCACCCTGAAAACCACTCCTTCTCTGATAAATATTTAGGAAAGGATTGGTTTTCCATGAGTATCAGCGAAACATGGAATATCAAGTTGCCCACAGAGTAAATACCTTCCCATATATTAAACTGAACAAAGCAACCCAGGATAAGGAGTAGGGTTCCAAAGGCATAAAAAAATCTGAGAGACAGCTTCTGTTCCTCCCACATGAGGACCAAGCTACACAATTATCAGGGAGAGAGCCTATTTACTCCCATGTAGGCTCCTTGTATATCAGTTCAGTCTCTGTGAGCCCGATGAGCCCAAGTTAGTTAATTCTTTAAGTAACTTTATAACACTTTTGGGCCAGTTTGATGCCCAAATATTTTTGGTATGTATGTTCTTTCAGTGCTGTTTAATTTACTTTCTCTTGTCTACAGTCTTGGAGAAGACTAATTTCCCATCTCCCAGGAATAACAGTCATGAATAGCTTGAACAGGGTTGTATGTCCAAATCGTCTAAAATGATGGCATAAGCCCTCACAAATATGTTAGGAGCTATAGGCAGCCTATGGCAGTTGAGAAAGGTAGAGTTGGTTTCCCAAAAAAGAGTTTCCAGATTGGTTGCTTATGTCCAAGTGGACAAAGATAAACCTATGCAATACAGGGGAACACTCTAAAGATAATTATGGATAATAGAGAAGTGGGTTAGAGGTGGGTCACTAGAAAATTTGAGGGGTTGATTTGTTGAAAAAGCATTGTATCACACATAGGATTCTAAAATAAATTCTTTTAAATAATACTAAATGGAAAGTAATAAAAAGACAAATATGATTTTAACTAACTTATATGAGTATGTTAGCTGTTAAGTCTGTGATAAGCAGGCTACAGTCTATAAACCCACCAAGGTTAGATATAGAATAGAGATTAGTGGGAAGAATAGATCTCCCTAAGATTAGTGATTGAATAGATAGTTGTGGATAGACTTTAGTGAGGTAGACTGGTACTGTATAATTAAACTGAGAGTGGTTTAGAAGAAATATTGAAATGAGGGAATACAAGAAATATTGGGGAGAACCCATTAAAATTGATTGCCATTTGAGGGGTCATGTGGAGAACTATTATAGTAGAAGCTTCTTAAAATATTTCCATATACTAAATACAACTGAATAGAATATATAAATAATGGAGGAGACAAAAACCTCAACTAGACAACTTTTTCTGCCAAGACAAACCCTTAGATATAACTCCAGTAATGAGTTACATCTGAGTTGTTGGCCAAAGTAGACTCTTGAAATACCCTGATTCACCCAAGCTATTGTCATGCCTGTTTGTTGCTCTCCAAAAATGGATGATGAGGCCCTATTACTGAAAACAACTGCATCATTGAATATAGAAAATTTGAGCTCTTGCCTTCCTAGAGCCTTTGCACATTTATTCACTATTATTCATAGTACTGAATGTCCTCTCCAGCATATCAGAGGAGAAAGGTAACTACAAACTCGGATGCAAGGTCGTTGGTCTACAACGGTGATGGACCTGCATGATATGCTGCTGCAATAGTAACACAACTTTTTAAGAATTACCCACCACTGTCTGTTTGAGTACCACTCCATCAGTTGGAGCTCATGGCGAACACTGCTCCGGATGCTGAGAACCTGAGACTAGACAGGCCATGGACCTAGGAGAAAAACAAGTACTATTTTTTCTTCTCTCAGAGTTTCTAATTCCTCTATTCCTTCAGTTTCTTCTCCATCTTCTTTCCCATAGGTCCACTCTTCCTCTGTTTACCTTCAGAACAGAGAAGGCACCCAGAGGATATTGTCTGAATGTGGCATAAAAACTTACAATAAGACTCAGGAGATCTTGTCCCTTCCATCTTCTAGGGATGTCCATGAGAGGCGTTACCCTTACAGAAGAGTTGTTGGGGTATGAGATGGGGAGATGGGTGAGAAGAAACTGGAATTGGTATGTAAAACAAGATTATTATAATTTAAATAAACATTAATTTAAAAAATTACAAAACTAGGCACAACGCATTATATAAAGGCAGTATGAGGCAACCCAGGAAAGGTATAAGAGGCAAAAACAGGTAAAAGAGTCAGAGACATTATGGAAATCACTATGGAATTTTCTAAAAAAAGATGGGAACAGATCTACCCCAAGATACAGCCATACCATTTATGGTTATATGCCCAAAGGACTCCACATCTTAGTACATAAATTCTTGCTTATCAATATTCACTCGTGTCATATTCACAATTGTGAGAAAATAGGAACATCTTAGATATCTATAGGCCAATGAATGGGTAAAGAAAATGTTGTTTATTTATGTAATAATTAATTTTGTTAAGCTGTTAAGAAAATAATATTGGCAAATAAATAGATGATATTAGAAACAGTCATCCTGTGTGACATAACCCAGATTCATGAGACAAGAATTGTCTTTTTTATAGTATATAGCCTCCTTTAAGCTTTAGATAAATGAGTTTCATTTATTACACAGTGATTAGGAAGCTGGTTAATAACAAGGGTGGGAGAGGGGAGCATCCAAGGAAGATAAATAAAATATAGTGTCATGAATGAATAAAGGGAGCCTACCCTTGTAGGCCCTTGACCAGGCCACATCAATCCACTCCAGTCACAGAATCTCCATAGACGTGGGTGTATCCCAAACCATCAATTACTGCATCTGCCATCACTGGAGCCCTGACCCTGCCACTACTCAGAGAGAAAGCCAAGATATGTGGGGGCACCCCATATCATCCAGCATGTCCCATATTGAAGTCTTGGCCTTGCTCCCAATGAGAGAGGAAGATCAATCACCTAAGCCACAGGCTCCACCTACACCAATTGGAGGAAAAATATCCCCTGAATCATAGGCCCCACCTGCAGCCACTTAAGGAAGAGATGGGTAGATGACACTATAAAAACATAACACAACATAATAGATGATATGACAACATCATAGACTAGAAGTCTACACCAGCAAGACCTGAACATCCAAAACAAGATAAAGCAGAAGAAAATGACCTTAACAGTAACATTATGAAAAAGATAGAGGCCCTTAAAGAAGAAATAAGAAACCCCTTAAACACTTTCACCTTTATTAAATATGAGGTACAGAACTAAACAGAGAATTATTAAAAGATGAAGCACTAATGATTGACAAATACATGGAGAAGTGTTTCCTTTGCCACCAGGAAAATGCAAATCAAAACTACTTTCAGATTTAATTTTAAACCTGGCAGAATGGTCAAGATAAATGAAACAAATAACAGGGTATTCTGAAAACAATGCATGGAAAAAAGAACGCTTACTTATTGCTGGTGGGGATGTAAGGTAATTTGGCTATTACCCTGGTTCTCTAGTCCATCCAGATGCTGGTCCTCGGTCATATGGGTGTGTCAGGCATGGAATTCTTCTCATGATGGCCGCCTCAAATTAAACCAGTCACTGGTTGTCTATTCCCACAAATTCTGTACCTCAGTTGCCACACCATATGTTGCAGACAGGATAGATTGTAGGTCAAAATTTTATAGCTGAGTTAGTGTTCCAATTCCACTTCTGAAAGTTGCATGGGTACAGAAGTGGTCAGGTTCTGGCTTCATAATCTTCATTACACTGACTCCTGGAATTCCAAGACAAATGTATGGAACTAGAAAGTAAATTATCCTAAGTGAGTTAATTCAGACTCAGAAAGAAAAATATATGTACTCATTTTTAAGTGAATATTAGTATTTAATAACGGGTGGTTATACTAAAACCCAGACCCCAAAAGGGTATATAAAAATATTCATATATATATATATATGAATATATATATATACATATATGTATATATATATATATATATATGTGAATAAATGGGTGGAAGTGGGGAGAAGAGAAGTGTTGGGGAGGTGAAAGGAGAGAATATGGGGAGAGATGACTGGAATTTGAGGGAATTTGTAGGGTCATGTGAAAAGATAGTGAAGTACAATCTCACATACAACTGTTATGTCTCAATGACTTTATGTAACTTTTTCATTATAAAGAAAATTTGTTTATATTTAAAACATCATTATTAACACGTGGCTTTAGAACTATGACTAGAAAATCATTTGAAAAGCATGATCTTACCATGGAAACATCAGAGTTAGTTGAACATAGAAATATATACAAAATTAAAACAAAAACCAAGAAAATGCAGAATTGAAATATGAATTTCTGTCCAAATATTAGCACCTACAAAACATGCCACACTTAAGTTTCAAAGAACAATGTAGATGAGGTGGTGGAAAGACTGTAATCTCCAGATGATGAGGAAATTTTACTTGAAATTGTATCTCCTAGTATCATAATATATCCAGAGAATCTCACTCCCATGACTGTGCAAAAATGAACTGATCAAAGATAAAAGTGGTCAGTGATTTGACTAGAAGTGGAGAAGATAATACAGAAGAATTTAAGGGGCTAAGGGGAAGGGAGAAATAATTATAATATAAAAAATGAAATAATATCTGCTTGAATGAATTTGTTAAACATAATTCTAAATGAATAAACATAAAAAGATTATACAATACCTTTTAAATTTAAGCATTGCCTTTAAAAATTAAAGGCTACTATATTTATGAATTTTCAAAAGAAAGTTCAGCACTTTCTATTAACTGTAAACTTAAGCTATATATTTTTTTTATTTCTACCTGAAATAAACAGCACATTTATATCTCTAGCTGTATTGTAATTTCTGTGCACACTGTCCTCATGAAGTTTTATGAAAGGTATATTTCCCTAAAGATCTTTTATATTAAATGTGTGTCCACTTAGTACAAATTCCTTTTTTTTCTAAGCTTCCACTTTCAGTAAAAATGGGATTGAATTTGGGATTCAAAGTAAGGTGTTTTCAGGATGATTTTGTTTAGTGCAAGCTTTTGAATTAAAAGAAAATTAATCATTACTATAGCATTCTTTCTGTAAATAAGCCATCATTCCAATTTATATGTCACACACTCCCCAAACATGATGCCTCCCATTAGAGGATTAATAACATTGCCATTTATCCCCAGCAGTACCCACACAATAGGTAAGCACCCAGGAACAAAACAAAACAAAACAAAATATGAAACACAAAACAAAGCAAAGCAATGACAGAGTGCCCTGTTTCCTTTGCAAAGGAACTGATTATTTTGTAATAATTTATACCAGTCTAAATACAATGAAAGATTAATATGGCTATTATAACATTGCTTTTCCAGCTAGAATGTAATGAAGCCCAGTTATAAACTGAAAAATGGAGCATATACTCCAGTGCTTTCTCCACTTTCAATTGTTTTTTTTATTTTGTTATTGTTAAAAATATCTTAATATCTAAAATTAGATGGAGTGTTCTTTGAAAATTGTTCCCTACAACATTTAAAAGAATTATATTCAAAATATTTGGAAATACACGAAAAGAGCAGATGTATTAGTGGTCACAGGAAATCAAACGAAAAAATGATAAATTGTTTTACCAATATGCAGTCCATCTTCAAGGCAGTTGCTAACCTTTGGAAAGGATATTTTTGAGGAGTTCTCAAAATTCACAGGAAGAGTGTCACTTTAAAAACATTCACATGTTATGAATGTCTGTATCGGTAAAGATTATATTTCTATTGCCAGCCACTGGGCACAGCTTATGTTGATTAAGTGAACACACTTCACAATTTCACTCATGTTAGAACACTATATTTAGTCTTCAGTTTCCACAATACATGCAAATATATATCCAAAAAATTATCAATTTCACACCTGAATCCAAAAGACTTCCCATGTCTATCTTCAAGACAAAAGCAATCTCTGAGTATCACATATTCCCTATAGTCATTTACACATAGAATCATATTGTGAGCAAACAAGCCAGATACATGTGTGATGCAAGCTATTTTTTTAATGTTTTCAAGAATATGCTGAGTTCATTTACAGGATATTTACACAAAAATTTTTTAATTATATGCTTTTTATTGATTATACTTATGATTAATGGCACATAAGGAATATATTTCTATGTATTATACTTCATTACAAATTGCTGGAAATGAATTACATCTGAAGTAAGAATTTTGGCACCTGTAATACTCTATTATTTTCATATACTAAGTTGGTCTCCATTTTATCAAATGTGTTTTTATAAAGGTTACCTGCTCCTTTTATTCTATCTTCCTGAATATATTAATCTTCTAAATTCCTGTGACTTTTCCACAGTGTTAGTTTCTACCTCCATCAGATATACTAATATTTCAAAAATGTTTTCACTGAAAGAATTATGAACAAAATCTTCCCTTCCTACAAGTAACCTCGATGTACCTTTTGGTACCACAGGAGGATTAGCAATTATACTTCAGGTTTTAGTCTGAGTAACAAGTGACAACTGCACAATGGGAAGTATCTGAGGCCGATTCTCTGTTTGAATTCCATTAACTACCACCCTGGAAAAGCACTCTAATATGAATAGACATTTCTTTCCATAGGCATCCCATAAAATTCTGTAAAGCAACAGGGCAATGGTGGTGCTTGCCTTCAGTTCCAGTACACCAGCACTTGAGAGGCACTCTCTGTGAGTTTGAGGCCATCATGATCTACAAAGCTAGTTCTATGTCAAAAAAACTTTGTTTTGAACCCCCCCAAAAATACCTTATAAAACATTTTTTTATAACTCAAGCCAATACTTCAAATTTAATTTGTGCATTAAAACATAACAAGCTCATCAACTATTTGAGCCTGAGTCAGTGCTGCCCTTCTATTCCTTTTCACGGCCAGAGTTTAGCACAAAAGCCATTCAATAAATAGCTGTGTATAACTGAATAATCTGAAAATTAAATGGATATATACGAGTCATGTTATTTAAACTATGTGACAAATCAACTTTTAAGTAGAAAAGATTAGCATATGAATTGTTTGGTCTGATAATATTCTTCATATCATTATGTTGAATGCAAAATGTCATATCCATATTTTTAATAAACTGAAAGCTTATCCAAGCTTGTTATATTAATAAAAAAATAAAATCATATAATTGCCAGTACCTTAGCAAAACTCTCTAGGGAAATAAAATGACTCAAATGAGCAAAATTATAATTTTGTCAATTTTGGAAATGTATATGTTAATCTGAATATATGACAACAAGATTATTTCAATGACTCACACTTATATGGTATATGATCTTTTAGAAATTAAAAGATGAGTCAATATTACTGTTCAGGTATTTCTATTCACCACTCATTCTTTTATACTCATAATCCAATTATATCTTGATTACTATATGCTGCTTGGATGTGATAATTGTTGGGTCATAGTCATAAGGAAAATGAATAAAGGTAAATTACAATCTGGTCTGTATTTATCAAAATGCATAAAAATTAAGCTATGACAATAGCATGAATTGTGTTGTCTCTGAACAAAGGTAATGCACCTTACAAATGGCTTCAAATACATCATGCTTTTAATTAACATATTAATAGTTGTAACTATGTGACACTAGTAGATGATTCCTAATCCTATGAACAAAGCTACTAAGGAAGGAAATGCAGTCAGCGCTAAACACAAATACACAATGGAGATGACAGTTCCTTCTGTGTAGGTTTCTTAATTTAAGTCCTTCTACATTGGAATTATTTCCAAATAATTTTTGAGAGGATTTTATAGCAAGGCCTTTTCTAGTTGTCTAATTACCAAGCAAGAGAATTCCTGTTTCTTTTAAGTGCTATTATTGGTTTTCATTCCAAAAGTCACTATAAATCGCTGAACAGTCCCTACATTTAGCTCACCATGTATTAATGTTCAAGGAAAAATGGACCCAAATCAAATGAAGTATCTATTTCTACATTATAGGCTCCTCCATCTACAATAATTTGTGAGCCTGAGTACTGTTGTTCATAAGAAATCTGGTTCTTGTCATTTTTTTTTAATATATAGAAGCACAAATGAGTATTGTATTTGGTGGTTGTAAGTACCTACTTTAGGTCTATCACATAAACTGTGCACTATGTAGCTTTCAAGGAGGGAAACAGAGCAAAGTTTAAAACCAATTTCACATGGTGACTGAGCATTGGTTATTTTTTATTTCTCAGGCTAAAATCTTTCTGTGGGACATGTTATTTTCCAGTGACTGCTCAAAACAACCTAGTTGCATTTCACACTTTACAAAACATTTAAATGAAATACAGGAAGGATCTCCAGAAACCATGTTTTTCAAAAGTCATGTAAGGAAATACTGACTTACATTAATATCAAAATCTTTTGTTTGTCTTACTTTACCTCACATCACTTTGGCTTCCTTTCTGTGTTTTAATAAGTATTGTTTCCTGCAACAAATATGCTTCCAGTTTGAGAGCAGATTCTCATCTTTTTGATAGTGATTTTCTTATCAGATATTTTATTAGTCAACAGTAGCCTTCTTCCCACCTATTAAACAGTGACTTCATGATAAGTTAAAGATAACATCAAGTATTGAGGAAATATCTTAGTATCTTATTATGAAATTGGGAATTTATATTGTTTTAGAAAGACAATACATTCTGTTAGTAAAATTAATGTATAGCCAGAATCCAGTGCTCACTGTTATTAAACATATATAATGACGCAAAATATCAGAGATAAAGTAGATCTCAAATCACCTGATAATGAAATATTTACCCTGGACAAAGTGCAAATTATATATAAATTCACATGTAAATAGTTAGTTATAAAAACCAATTAGAGCCAGGCAGTGGTGGCACATGCCCTTAATCTCAGCACTCAGGAGG
This sequence comes from Cricetiscus sungorus, assembly GCA_030556225.1. Classification (NCBI taxonomy): domain Eukaryota; kingdom Metazoa; phylum Chordata; class Mammalia; order Rodentia; family Cricetidae; genus Cricetiscus; species Cricetiscus sungorus. The sequence goes on along the minus strand of JANBXA010000141.1, from coordinate 15,885,028 downwards.
AAGAGGAAATTGGATCTCTGTGAGTTCAAGGCCAGCCTGGTCTAGAGACCAAGTACCAGGATAGACTCTAAAGCTACAAAGATAAGCCCTGTCTCAAGAAATAAAATTATGATTATATATCACCACTTATGTCTACATAAAAAATAGGAGAGACCTAACAAAGAAAGTTTCACCAGTAATAAACTATTTGTAACATTGATGGAGTTCCAGAAACATTTACTTACCACTCTTTGACTGCAATATCAACTACTTCTATTTTAATATAATAATTAAAATTTATATAAAAATGATAATTTTAATTTAGTCATTAAAATGTGATCTCATTAATTTGTGTTAATTAGTATGCTAAATACAAATTTAGCTTACGAGACAAAATATTATAAATGCCACATTTTAACCTAGGGAATAAGCATTTAACTATCCAACAATAGCATTCTTTATTTAGCTGTACTTTATTATTTTTTAGTGGTTATCAAATTCTCATATGTACTCTAAATATGATGTGGAATAATATATATACTAAGGATTTAGTTACTGTAGAAAGTGAAATCACTAATTATATTATTACACTTTAACATTTTCTCATTGAAAACAATTTTATTTATTAAATATAAGTTTTAATTACTATTTTAAATAGTAGTAATATTTTATATTTAGAGGGAAGCAAATGTCCAGAAAAATTTTATTCTGTTATTTAAAAAATTGAGTCATTGTTATAGAAAATACATAATAAAAACTATGTACTGATATTAAAAGACTAACATTTAAATGTTCCAATATTATTTCAAAGGTTTAAATTCACTGTTATAGTAGACAATTTTTTTAAACATTTATTTATTTTATGCTGTGTATAATTATACATGCTTTTTTTTTAAATGAAAACAAACTTTCTAAACAATATTTGGAAATTTGGGCATCATTCTTTCCAAACTGCTTCCTGCTGGTTGGGGGTGCTGTCATGGGGTTATCCTAAGAAGATGCAGAAAATTTGGATGTACTGGTCTGCAAGGCTTCATGGTCCCATTGATGTTGCTTCAGGGGGTCATGCTCGATCAAACCACATTAGTCTGGAAGGAATCCACAGCTTTTCATTTTCTGTAGAAAAACAAAAAGAAATCCTTTTCCCCAAAAACTTGTCCTTAAGCTTAAATTTTCAAGTCAAATTATTTTGAATATGTGTGTGTGTGTGTGTGTGTGTGTGTGTGTGTGTGTGTGTGTTGAATTAATCCAGCAGCACTATACTCCTTTTTTTTATTAATAATATAATTTAAAAATTTTACATGTGGATCCCAGTTTCCTCCACCTCCCTCCCATCCAACCCTCTCTCCCTCCCTCAACCTTCCATCCCTCTTACACTCTTTCCCTGTGACATGCACACTGGCCACCTTCCCAACACATCCTTCCACCCCCATTCCACATGTAGGGCTATGCTATCCAGGTTGGGTCATATAAATCTGTCAAGTCATTTGCAGTAGGGAATGGGACTTCTCTCCTGTCTCTAGATTAAGTGGGTATCCCTCATTGGGGGATGTGTTCTCAAGGTCCTTTTGTGCACCAGAAATAGATCCTGTTTCTACTGTCTGAGGTCCCCCAGACTGCTCAGTCCTTCTAGCTGAAACCCATAATCATGGTGTAGCATGTATGTTTCCACCAGCCCGCCAGTCTGGGCCCACAGCCGCGCCAGCCCCAAATAACACTCTGAGACTCTGTATTTGATACAATCCTGTTGGCCAGTTACCATTATTGTTTATGGGCTAGCTCTGCCTTAATTATTAACCCATTTCTACTTATCTAAGTATTTCCACGTGGTCGTCTTATCGGGGAGCCGAGCGGCAGGCGTCCTGCTTCTTCCCTAGGCTACATCTCAACCCCTACTACTTCCTCTCTCCTCCTCCTGGTCTCCTAGCCCCGCCTATCTTGTTTTCTATTGGCCACAGGGCTTTATTAACCAGTATGAGAAACATATATACAGAATAACATCTCCCATCATCATGGGGTCTGAGTCAGTCACTTGCTGGGTTCCTAGCCACCAGTCTGGGAGGGCCCAAGCTCCACCTTGCTCAGGGCAGCTGTCCTTGTGAGTTTCTGCAAACTGGTCTTGTCCCCTCTCTCTGCATCTGGATTCTAGTTCAACTCAGTGTTTGGTTATGGGTTTTGCTTCTGTTTCCAACAGGTACTAAATGAGGACTCCATGATTGTGGAAAAGTTAGTCCATGATCTCACTATCAGGGAAGGGCATTTATGGTAGCCTTTCCATGGTTGCTCGAATTATTAGTTGGAGTCAGTCTTGTAGTTCTCTAGACCTTTCTTTAGGTTCAGTTTTTTCTTCAAACCCATAAAGGCTCCCACTTTTATGCCCACCCTCTCTCACCCTGACACAATCTATCTAGTCACACATATTTTCCTCTCCTCCCCTTCTCTTTCTCCTAGTTCTCTCTCCATTCACTGTCCCCCATTATACATGTGCTCTGGGGGACATGTCTCTTCCTTCTTTTGTGAGGAACCATATATGAATCTCTAGAATACATCTTGTATCCCAATTTGTCTGCTGTTGTTTATTATAGGCTGGTGATCTATTGCTCTATGTCTAAAATCCATATATGAGCGAGTACATACCCTGTTCCTCTTTTTGTGACTGTGTTACCTCATTCACGATGGTTTCTTCAAGTTCCATCCACTTGCCTGTGAATTTCAAGATTCTGTTACTTTTTTCTGCAGAGTAGTATTCCATTGTGTAGATCTGCCAATCCATAATTCAATTGAGGGGCATCTAGATTGCTTCCGGGTTCTTGCTATTACAAATAATGCTGCTATGAAGATAGTTGAGCACATGTCTTTGCTGAATGGATGTGGGTCATTTGGGTATATACCTAAGAGTGGAATTGCTGGGACCTGTGGTAAGCTAATTCCCATTTTCCTGAGAAACTGCCATACTGATATCCAAAATGGCTGTATGAGTTTGCACTCCCACCACCAGTGAAGGAGTGTTCCCCTTTCTCCACATCCTCTCCAGCATAAGTTGTCATTGGTCTTTCTAAATTTAGCCTTTCTAGCAGGAGTAAGATGGTATCTCAAAGTTGTTTTCATTTGCATTTCCCTGATAGCTAAGGATGTTGAACACTTTCTTAAGTGTCTTTCAGCCTCTTTGATTTCCTCTATTGAGAATTCTTTCTTCAATTTAGTACCCCATTTTTTTAATGGGGCTATTTGGTGTTTTGTTGACTAGTTTTTTGAGTTCTTTGTATATTTTGGAGATCAGCCCTTTGTCAGATGTAGGATTGGTAAAAATTTTTTCACAGTCTGTAGGTTGCCGTTTGGTCTTGTTGACTGTGAACTTTGCCTTACAGAAGTTTCTAAGTTTGAGGAGGTCCCATTTATTAATTGTTGATCTCAGTGTCTGTGCAACTGGAGTTATGTTCAGGAAGAAGTTTCCTATACCAATTTCTGCAAGGGTACCTCCCACTTTCTCTTCTAAGATGTTCAGTGTGGCTGGATTTATGTTGAGGTCTTTGATCCTTTTGGACTTGAGTTTTGTGCACGGTGATAGACATGGTTCTATCTGCAGTTTTCTATATGCCATCATCCAATTGTGCCAGCACCATTAGTTGAAGATGCTTTACACCCCCAATTGTATGTTTTTAGCAATTTTGTCAAAATTCATATGTTCATAGGTGAGTGTATTAATATCAGGATTTTCTATGTGATTCCATTGGTCTACCTGTCTATTTTTGTGCCAATACCTGGCTGTTTTCAGAACTATAGCTTTGTAGTAGAGCTTAAAGTCAGGGATGGTGATGCCTCCTGAAGTTCTCTTATTGTACATGGTTGTTTTGGCTATCCTGGTTCTTTTGTTTTTCCATACAAAGTTGATTATTATTTTTTCAAGGTCAGTGAAGAATTGTGCTGGGATTTTGATGGGGATTGCATTGAACGTATAGATTGCTTTAAGCAAGATTGCCATTTTTGCTATATTTATTCTTCCATTCCAAGAGCATGGTAGATCTTTCCATTTTCTGGTATCTTCTTTAATTTCTTTCATTAAAGCCACAAAGTTCTTATTGTATCGGTCTATCACATGTTTGGTAAGTGTTACGCCGAGATATTTTATGTTATATGTGGCTATTGTAAATGGTGATCTTTCTCTGATTTCTTTCTCAGCCTCTTGGTCATCTGAATGAAGTAGGGCTACTGATTTTTTTGAGTTTATCTTGTATCCTGCTAGTTTACTGAACATGTTTATCAGCTTTAGGAGTTCCCTGGTCGAGTTTATTGGGTTGCTTATGTAAACTATCATATCATCTGCAAAAAGAGACAGTTTGACTTCTTCCTTTCCAATTTGGATTTCTTGATCTCTTTTTGTTGTCTTATAGCTTTAGCTAGAACTTCAAGTGCAATATTGAAGGGAAATGTAGAGAGAGGACAGCCTTGTCTTGTTCCTGATTTTAGAGGAATTGCCTTAAACTACTCTCCATTCAGTTTGGTGTTGGCTATTGGTTTACTGTATATGAATTTTATTATGTTTAGTTATGTTCCTGTTATCCCTGATCTCTCAAGACCTTTGTCATGAAAGGGTGTTGAATTTTGTCAAAGGCTATTTTAGCATCGAGGGAGATGATCATATGGTTTTGCTTTTTCTGTTTGTTTATATGGTTTAATCACATTGATAGGTTATCATATGTTAAACCATCCTTGCAACACAGGAATGAAGCCTACTTGGTCATGGTGGATGATTTCTCTGATGTATTTTTGGATTCGGTTTGCCAGTATTTTATTGAGTATTTTTGCATTGATATTCATCAGGGATATTGGTCTGTAGTTTCTTTCTTAGATATATCTTTTTGAGGCTTGGGTATAAAGGTGATTGTGGCCTCATAGAAAGAGTTTGGTAATGTGCCTTCTGTCTCTATTGTGTGGAACAATTTGAGGAGTGTTGGAATTAGCTCTCCCATCAATTTCTGGTAGAATTCAGCACTGGGCTTTTTTTGGGGTTGGAAGGCTTTCAATGACTGCTTCTATTTCATTGGGAGTTATAGGTCTATTTAAGTTGTTTGTCTGTTCTTGGTTTAATTTTGGTAAGTTATAGTTATCCAGAAATTTGTCCATTTCCTTTGAATTTTCAAATTTTGTAGAGCACAGGCTTTCAAAGTATGACCTAAAAGTTGTTGTATTTCTTCTGTGTCCATTGTTATGTCCTCCTTTTCATATCTGACATTGTTAATTTGCATGATCTCTCTCTGCTTTTTTGTTAGTCTGGATAAAGTTTTGTCTATCTTGTTGATTTTCTTGAAAAACCAACTCTTTGTTGCATTGAATTTTTTTGTATTGTTTTCCTGGTTTCTATTTTATTGATTTTAGCCCTCAAATAGACCATTTCCTAGCATCTGCTCCTCTGTGGTGTGTTTGCTTCTTTTTGTGTTAAGGCTTTCAGTTGTACTGCTAACTCTCCAATGTGACTATCCTCTGTTTTCTTCGTAAGGACACTCAGTGCAATGAACTCCCTTTGTAACACTGCTTTCAAGGTGTCCCATATGTTTGGATATATTGTGTCCTCATTCTCATTGAATTTTAGGAAATCAAATTTAATTTCTTTCTTTATTTCTTCTTTGACCCAGGTGTGGTGCAATTGCCCATTTTTCAGTTTCCATGAGTTTGTAGGGTTTCTGCAATTTGTGTTGTTGTTGAATTCCAATTTTAAAGCATGGTGGTCTGATAATTTATAGGGGACTATTGCAATTCTTTTATATCTGTTGAGGTTTGTTATGCCACCTAGTATGTGGTCGATTTTAGAGAAGGTTCCATGTGGAGCAGAGAAGAACGTATATTCTTTTGTGTTTGGATGGAATGTTCTACTAATATCTGTTAAACCCAGTTGAGACATAACTTCTGTTAGTTCTTTTGTTTCTTTGTTGAGATTCTGATTGCTGGTCCTGTCTAGTGGTGAGAGTGTTGTGCTGAAGTCTCCCAGTATACGTGTGTGAGGTTTTATGTGAAGTTTGAGTTTTAGTAGTGTTTCTTTTATGAATGTGGGTTCTTTTGTATTTGGAGCATAGATGTTCAGAATCGAGATTTTTGTTGCTTGATTTCTCCTATGATGAATATAAAATGACCATCTTTATCTTTTGTGATTAATTTTGGTTTGAAGTCTAACTTGTTAGATATTAGGATAGCCGAGGAACAATCTTATTTTATACATGAACCCCAGTTCCCTCTTCCTCCCATTCTTCCACTCCTCCCACTGACCCCCATCCCATCCCTCTTCTGTTCCTCATTAAGAGTAAGGCCTTTCATGGGGGATCATCAAAGTCTATCACATCATTCAGGGCAGGCCCTAGGCACTCTCCCTGTGTATCTAGGCTGAGAGAGTATCCCTCTATGAGGATCAGGATATCTATGTCCACTCATACACTAGGAGTAAATGCTGTTCCATTTAAATCTATGCCCCATAGATTGTCCAGGCCTCCTAACTGACATCTACTAGTTCCATCCTATTATGCTTTTTGAACTGTCAGTCTGGTCTCCATGGGCCCCCCTTGTTCAGGTTAGATGTTTCTGTGGGTTTCCGCACCTGGTCTTCACCCCTTTGGCTCATCATTCCTCCATCTCTACAAGTGGGTCTCAGGAATGCAGCTCAGTGTTTATTTGTGGGTCTCTTCTTCTGCTTCCATCTGCTACTGGATGAAGGATCTAGGATGGTATATATGTTAGCCATCAAACTCATTATAGGGAAGGGCATTTAAGATAGACTCTCTACTACATGTTTTATCTCTTTGGGTGTTCCTTTACTTCTCAAACTGTACAATTTTACTTTATTATTACCTACTCTTTCATTATAGATCTGCATTATAGTGACAAAAAATAATCACACATCAGAGTCAATACTAGACTATATTGAAATCTCCTCTGCCAACATCATTAATCTAAAACACTTCAATTTAAATTAAGTTAGATTTATTTTTTGCTAATGAAAGTAATCAACTATATTTTCATCGAAATATCACAATAGCCTTCTCCTGGTCAACTTATTAATATTCTTCTCTACTAAGAAGCTGGGTTCTCATCTTTCTTAATCTATTGCTCTCAGGGACACTGTTTTTCATTCTAATACTAGATCTCATTGAGAACTACTTAACATGTTAAATTATTTTTCTAACACACAGGTGCAAAAAAGCATATTCTGCCACCAAGCAATATAGTTAGGCTTGACATATCAAGATTCTACTCCCTTGTATCAAGTTCTATCATAATCACTGTTTCATAGTTGTAACAAAACATTGTGACTATGACAAATTTATCAGAGGTATTTATTTATTTATTTATTTATACTTTACATATCCACCCAGTTCCCTCTCCCTCTCTCTTTTCCTCTCTCCCACTCTCATGCCTCACAACCACTCTCCATTTCCCAGTCCACATGTAGCGTGATGCCCTCCAGGATGGGTCATCTTAATCTGTCAGATCATTTGGAGTAGGGGCTAGGCCAACTCTCCTGTCTCTATATTAAGGTAGTATCCCTCCATGGGGGATGTGCCCCAAAAGTTCTTTTGTTCAACAGAAATATATCCTGTTTCCACTGTTCGAGTTCCCATAGACTGCTCAGGCATTCTAGTTGAGACCCAAGTTCAGGGGGTCTGAGTCAGTCCCATGCTGGGTTCCAAGCTATCAGTCTAGGAGCCCATTAGTTCCTCCTTATTCAGGTCAGCTGTCTCTATGTGTTACAGGCAGGTTTTTCCCTGCTGGTTGGTTCTGCACCACGTCAGCCCCCAAGTAACACACAGAGATAGTGTATTTGATACAATGCTGTTGTGAGTTACTATTTCTTTATTGGCTAGCTCTGTCTTAATGATTAACTCATTTCTATTAATCTAATTATTTCCATGTGGTCTCATCTTACTGGAGAGCAGGCCCATACTTCTGTTGTCTCTGGTATCTGCATGCTGACACCTCCTTCCTACTTCCTCTTTCCTTCTTGTATCTTAGGCCCTCCTATCTTCCTTTCCTATTGGCCAACAGTACTTTATTCATTAACCAGTACAAGAAATATATTTACAGAATGACAATTCCCATCATCTATGAGTTTCTGCAATGTGGTCTTGTCCTCCCGGTCTGCATTTGGATTCCAGTTTGATCAGTGTTTAGTTGTGAGTGTTTGCTTCTGTTGCCATCAGCTACTAATGAAGGCTCCATGATAGTAGATAAGTTAGTCGTTGATATCATTATTAGGGAAGAGAATTTATAATAGCCTTTGCACTGTTGCTCAAATTGTTAGTTGGGGTCAGTCTTGAAGGTCTCTGGACATTTCTCCAGGTTCAGTTTTCTCTTCAAAACTATAATATCTCCCTATCTTATGCTCTTTCTGTCTGTGTCTCTCTGTCTCACCCTGTATCTCTGTCTCTGTCTTTTTCTCTCTCTTCTGTTCTCTTGTCTATTCCTCCCCCGACTCAATCTTACTAGTCCCATATGCTTCCCTATCCTCTCCTACTCTTTCTCCAAGTTCCCTCTTCACTCACTGCCTCCCCCTCCACTCCCCATATGTTCTGGAGATCCTGTCCCTTTTCTTTTCTGTGAGGAACCTTATATGAATCACTTAGAATTCTCCTTGTATCCTAGTTTATTTGGCAGTGTGAATTATAGGCTGGTGATCCTTTGCTTTATGTTTAAAATCCATATATGTGCGAGTATATACCATGTTCCTCTTTTTGTGACTGTGTTATTCATTCAGGATGGTTTCTTCAAGTTCCATCCACTTGCCTGTGAATTTCAAGTTTCCATTTTTTTCCCCACAGAGTAGTATTCCATTGTGCAAATAAGCCTTAAATAGGCCTATAACCCCCAATGAAATAGTAGCAGTCATCAAAATTATACCAACCAAAAAAAAAAAAAAAAAAAGCCCAGGGCCAGATGGCTTCAGTGCATAATTCTACCAGAAACTCAAGGAAAATCTAATACTAATACTAATACTCCTCAAATTGTACCACACAATAGAAACAGAGGGTTCATTACCAAACTCTTTTCATGAGGCCACAATCACCTTGGCACCCAAACCTCACAAAGACACAACAAAGAAAGAAAACTAAAGACAAATATCCTTCATGAACATTGATGCAAAAATACTCAATAAAATATTTACATACTGAACCCAAGAAAACATCAGAGATATTATCTACCCCGACCAAGCAGGCTTCATCCCTGGGTTGCAGGGATGGTTTAACATATGGACATCTATCAATATGATCCACCATATAAACACACTGAAAAAGAAAAAAACACATGATCATCTCTCTAGATGCTGGTGAGAGTTTAAACTTGTACAGCTATTTTGGATATCAGTATGGCAGTTCCTCAGAAAAATGGGAATCCATCTACCACAGGACCCAGCAATCCCCCTCTTAGGCATATATCCAAATGATCCACATCCATGCAACAAAGACATGAGCTCAACTATGTTCATAGCAGCATTTGTAATAGCAAGACCCTGAAAGAGGTATTTATCTGAGGACTTGCTTAGAATTTGAAATATTTAATTCATTATTATGACATAGAGCATACTGGCATGCAGGCAGGTGCTCTGGCAGTAGTTTAGAATTCCATCCTGATCTGTAGGCAGCTAGAATGAGACTTGTTGTAGGAGCCTGTTGCCTGGAGATTGCAATCCAGCATGTATGGAAGCATTCCAAGCTCTGTACAAAATGGAGAAATTCCTTTTCCCAACAGGGGCTTCCTTTTCTCTGTCTCACAGTGTTTTCAAAGTGTCTTTGAGTCCAGAAGCCAGACTAATCTTAAGTATGAGTTTTGTCATAGTTCCCATGCTGTTCCCATCCTACATGTTTACATTACCCTGGAAAAAAGTTGATTTGTCTCACTTTATCTTTCTCCATGAAGGCTATTTTTGTCATTATCACTGGCCATACAAAGCCATGTTCACCACTTTTGTACCTCATGATCTAATGGCCAATGGACAGTGTGTGTGTGTGTGTGTGTGTGTGTGTGTGTGTGTGTGTGTGTGTAGGGGGGATCCCACAGGACTGGGCTTTTAAACCTTAAAAACATAAGTCCAGTGACATACTCCCTGCAGTAATGCCATACCTCCTAATGCTGCTAATGTTTTCAAATCCTGTCACAATGATGACTAAGCATTTACAAATATGAACCTATGGGACTAATTCTTATTATAAGTACCTTAAATGGCAAGTGTCAAACATTTTAAAGAGCTAGGTAAAAATATCTTTTTGAATCCAGTTCATAGAAACAAGGAGATATAAATAAGTTGTAAATTTAACAATGGATTTTTTTTCATTTTTATTAGCTGAATATTTTGATTAGAAAAAGGATACAGTTTTACCCAGTACTTCCTTTGTTTTCTTGGGCAAAGATATAAGGACTGGCAGAGAAATTGCTGTTAAACATTAATCTATTATTATATTGCACCTCTTTTTACTGTCAATGATTTCCTGATAGGTGTAAAAATAAATAGACTTAAGAGATTTCACAACCACTGTAGATATTTTTTCAAGGTGATATTTTGTAATTTGAAACTGCAGTTGTATTTTCTTTCTAAAAGAAAGAAGATTTTTTACCACTGTATCACTTAGGTACTCAAAAGTACTTCTGTATTATTGAGAGTATCCATAACACAGCTATGACAAACCACATTATACCATTTAAATGGAGCATCAGTTAAGGTTGGAAAAATACAGCATTTTCATTGTACTTGATGCTCTATATCAGACAAAGCTGAAATTTCATTTAAAAAAATTTAGAATTCTTATCACAAAGTAGAACTTCAGATTACAGGGCTTGCAAAATATGTGTCTGTAATTTCTAGTTATATAGAAATACATTTGTATTTTCTGACACATTTTACCAAATAATTTTATCTAGTTTGTTTTTATGCTTCTGTCTTTGCTATTACTGGGTATTTATTAAAAAAGAAAACAAGTGATAAAATGTTATTATCTGGATTCCTCTATGTATGTCTGAAAGCATTTAAGTTCTTTAGTATTTCATGGCTAATAAAGTAACTTAAATACTTATAGGTTGTCTTTTTAGAGAGTAGTTAAAAATAACACTAGATGTGATACTTATTGACTAGTGGACAGTTCTGTAAGGGATGCTAATTGGTGGGTTTTAATATATGAATATACCACATTCTTTGTTATTTTTATTGCAGGTTATTCATGCACACATACACAAAGAGCTATAATATCTTACTTTTAATTGTTTCATTGTTTAGTATTCTATTGTCTCATCATGAATAGGAATATTTAACTATTATTTTCTTTATCCTTGCTGAAGCTGTACTTAGAGCCTTCTAAATGGTTCTAAATTAAAGATTTTCTTAGAAGAACACATATAAAATATAAAGCAATTCCTGCATATAATTAACAAGTCTAAAAAAAGCAAAAAGTAAATGTCACTACATTCTAAATCTGTCACTAATATGTATTATCATGTAACATAGTTTTTTTGGTAAACTGTTTCTTTATGGTAACTATTGAGTATCTAAGATAAACATTAAAAAGAAATAACAATAATCAAGTAGCATTTCACTGACTTAAGGTTTGTCAAAGTCAGGGGCTTACTTATTTGAATGATATTTTAGAAAATTTAGAAATAAATCAAAGTTTTTGTATTCTTGTTAAATGAAGGCGTATATATAATGCCTGGGTTACACAGTATCCTTCCTGTGGTATGGATTATTAAGTACTATATATTTTGTTCTCCATAGGAGTCAGCATCTAGTCACATTTTAAAGGGTCTGGGCTTCCTAATTAATTTACCTGAAAGGGATAGATAATTTCCTTCATTGCAGAAGTTGTATTTTCTTGTAAGTAACTCTGTTTCAAGATAGAAAATGATTCAAATTAACATGTTTATGAAGTAGATTTTGTATGTGTCAAAACTTCATTAAATATTTCAAACTCCATTTTCAGATCATATGAGAATAGGGGATAGACCCTGGAGGTGAGAAAAGTATCCATCTTACTTAACCTTCAATCCTATAGATAATATTTCTCTATTTCTGAATACATATTACATCACCCAGTTATTATGAACTCACATATCTTCACTTTAGAATTCAAGAAACATTTTAGTAGCAGTTTAAATCCTAAAGAATGTTATAGTAGATAAGTAACTTTTCTTTAATTTACCATAATAAAGTGGCCAAGTCTGTATAATGTATAAATATGAGTCTGACCGAGAAAGAACTTTTTATTTGTTAATTAATTAGTTGATCATTTATTTATTTATTCAGTATTCTAGAAAAATATCCATGGTGATACTATAAACTCTATTCTTGTGAAAGACTAAAAGCAGATAGATTCTCTTCTAGAAGGCAGTATATGCAAGTCGACATCATGTTAGGTGACAAGATGACAAATATCTTAGGAGATGAGCAAGTAAAATTTTCTTTCTGACTGCTTGCACTTCCTTGCATTATAATTTCTACTGCCATACATTTATTGTATGACTAGTAAATAACTTGAAACTCCACAGCCAAAAATTTAACAGCTGGATGAAAACCAAACATCTATGATCTGAATGTCTGCTTCCACATTCATGTACTGAAAATTGGTTACACTATAATAGTATTTAGTGGTTTGAATATCAGGAAAAAAAATTAAATTATAAGGGCAGAACTCGCATTAAGAGCAATACCCCATAAAGGGGCTTGAAGGAATTGGTTTTCTTTCATTAGCTTTTCTTACCTGTAGGTACACTGCTGTTACCTTTTGGTAGTTGTAACATTCTGCTATGTTTACAGAGAAAGAACAGGCTCTGCAGAAGTCAAGCACCATTTCCTTGATATTGGATTTAACAACTAAAACTTTGAAAACAAGCTTCTATTGTTTTATACTTACCATGACGCATGAATTATTTATTTATTATTTATTTATTTATTGTAGAACAAATTGGGTAAGAGAATAACAGATTGCTGCCATAGAAAATACTTATCTACCATCATGGAACCCTCATCTAGTACCTGTTGGAAACAGAAGCAAACACACACACAACTAAACACTGAGCTGAACTAGAATCCAGATCCAGAGGGGGAGGACAAGACAAAGCTACAGAAACACATAGAGACAGCTGACCTGAACAAGGAGGAGCTAACGAGCACTCAGACTGATAGCTGGGAATCCAGCATGGGACTGACTCAGACCCCCTGAATATGGGTCTCAGCTAGAAGGCCTGAGCAGTCTGAGAGACCTCAGACACAGGACCATTGTGTATTCCTGGTGCATAAAAGGACCTTGCAGACACATACATCATGGAGGGATACTCCCTTAACCTAGAGACAGGAGAGAAGTCCTAGTTCTTAGTTCAAAAGACTTGAGAGATTTAGATGACCCTGCCTAGATGTCATCACCCTACATGTGGAGTAGAGGGAGATGGGAGGGGAGGGGGAATGGGGTGCATGTGAGTTGGAGAGAGAAAGAAAGAGGGAATGAGGGAGGGAGGAAGAGATGGAGGGAAGGACAGGGAACTGGGATTAATATGTAAAAGAAAAAGAAAAAAGAAAAGAAAATACTGGAAACTGTGCAATCTCCTTGAAACTGGGTAATTTATAGAAACTTGGAGAGTTTAAAATATGAAATAGCAAATATCTGGTATGGTTGTGGCAATCAGAGCAATGTAAGCGAGGCCTCTTCAGAACAGGAATAACACAGAAAAAAATCTTAGCTTTCTTAACAGTTATCTGAGGATGCATAAGATGTTGTAGGACATTGGGCAGCAAAAGCCTTTCCTAGAAGAGCAAATGAAACGGAAGAATGTTTATTGTAAACTGGAGTAAGGGCCATTTCTGTTACAAAGAAGAAAAGAACTCAATTTGATTGTGTTTGTATATGTGCTAGGTAATTTTCATATTTTAACAAAATATACGTGAGAAGCTGGGAGAGGGGGAAGGTGTTTTTTTTTCACTAGTAAAATCTGGGGAAATTAGTAAGTTCTAGCTTTGAGTAAAGGGTAGGATGGCTCTCAAAAATGCTGTAAAAAGTCTGTGGCTGCTACTGCTGCTTTTTCTCAATTAATATTTAAATTTTGGTATTTTGAATAACTGGATAACATATCTACATCATTTCTAAGCCTTGACCTCCCTACCCTAACTCCTCGCCTCTTCTCTAACTTCTTCTCACATTCACCACCTTTTCTTTAATTGCTATTTTGATATATATATATATATATATATATATATATATATATATGCATTTACCATAGCCATATATGCATGTTTGTATATATAAAATCCACGGCTTACTTTTCCTATTGCTCATGTTGAGGGCTAACAACTTGGTATTGAATAATAAATTAAGTCACACATCCTTAGAGAAACCTGAGTGGTTTCTGAGGTCTCATTTTCTAAGGCTCTTCTGAAACACCACACCTTCCTTACCTATTCTGGCCTGTCAGTTATTGTGATCATTATGCAGATCTTCAGGCAAACATGTTGAGATTTCAAATGTGTAGCTTCACAGCCATATCCATAAGACACTATATTGTAGGTGGTATTCTGTTCTCTAGATATTAAAATATCTCCAAACATTCTTTGGAATTTTATCTGAGCCTTGGGTGTAGGATTTGTATTAAATTGCCAATCTATCATGTGAGGTCACACCACAGTAATATATTCTCTGCATTTTTAAAATTATACAATATGAAGGTAAAAGATTAGAATTCATTTAATTCTGTGTAGTGTTTGTGTATGTGTGTGTGTGTGTGTGTGTGTGTGTGTGTGTGTGTGTGTTTGAGTGAGAAAAAGAGGAGGGGAATCTGTGACACTAAAAAAAAAGATGACTTGCTAAGGCAACATCAAAGTAGTAGTACAAAGTAGTAGTAGTAGTAGTAGTTCCATCATGAAAGCCTCTTACTTCTATTTGAACATTTCAGAAAATCTCACCAAGTATCTTTTTCTCTTACTCTCCCACAGGTGACTGCAGGATATTTATTTGTTTCCATAACTCAATCAATGATGTGATTACCAAAAATTACATGATTTGTCACAAGTTATTTGGTATTTGCTGAAATGTCAGTATCAATATTTCTGTCACAGTGTCCTGGATATTTTCAAATTGCAAATATTGATTGAAAACAGATTGATTGACATAAACATTTAGTTTAAGTAATATCTGGGAATTCTAAAGTATCCCATTCTTGGATATTATCGCTTTAAAAAAATAACCCTCTATTGTTCAGTATTTAGCTCTCTACCTTTATCCATATAAATTTTTGGAAAGAAGAAAAAGGTAAATGAATACATAAATGAAAAAATAAATTGAAGTGCTGTAATACTCATCAATACTGGTAATGTATAATGTATTCATGATGATTATGAAACTATTAAGATCTGAAAGTTGTATACTAAAGCTTATTCCAGCAATGTGGCATGTACATGGAGTATTCATTTATTTTCACTAGCTACTATGCACAATAATACCTGTTGTTGTTTTGCACTAAAAGCATATATTTCCTCCTTTTATGAAGCCAATTCATGTCTATGAAAAAGTTGTGGTTCCTGATTAAGAAGTGAGTCATGTGTTGAGTAAGGTGTTTACTGACAAAAAAAATGCATAATTACACCCATGCCAATAATGATTCCCACAGTCCAGACTATATAGTGTGAAGGTATTAGATACATTCTAAGAATGGTCAATGTTGTAATTATAACTAAAATAGATAAATATTTTTCTTCCAATAATAGGGAAAGTTTCACTAAAACAGAAATTCTTTTTGAAATTCCAGAAGTATTTTCAATTTTCCACATGAAACACTTCTCTCATTTCCTTTATTGAAATTCCATAACTCTTCGAATGTACAAAAATAAAAATGAAATAAAATAAATGTCTTTACACCATGGTTTATCTAGAGTTTTATATGAACTCCTTCTATGTTTTTATTAAATGACTTTACCTCTCAAACATTCTAATAGTTTATCTATATTTTATGACAAACTGCTTCAAGAAATGTTTAAGATTTATTCCAAGTACTGTGGTCAGACTCCATGGGATCACATACTTATAGCTTACCAGTAATATACATATAGCTCCCTCAGGCATTGGCTTCATAGGAAATTTTAGATTTTTACACTATGCTTAAACTACTTATTAAGACTATGCATTTCCTACCTTAAATGACTCAGAAATAGCAATACTATTATAGATTCACATGACCATGCATTTAATGAGATTGATGATAATAGTGATGTGAATAAAAATTGTTATTTTTGATCCTAAGGCTGCTGGCATTCCTTCTAAATTGTACTAGTAAGTCATATCTCATCAATATTTTAGTGAAATATAAAGCAAGCTGCCTAGTGATGAATGTGTGATAAAAGTTCTGAATTCTTTTTCAAAATGGCATTTAACTTTCCAATGAAAAATACTATAAACCTAAAACTCGGCAAAATATTTTATGAAAGTTGATCTCTCATTTTACCCTTTACAGGTTTACACAGAATTTTCCTGCTAGGTGATGACCTTATAAGTTCTATAAGGGAGTAGGCAGAAGATTCATAAACAAATCCCTACACACCTCCTTAACAAGAAAGGAATATGCATGCCATAAACACATTTGGGCCTCATCTGCAACACTACATTAAGCAGCATATACAATTTGCACCTTTATGGACTGATATGCTTAGAAATTCTGAAGACTCATTTTTCTATTGCCTGGAAAGAAACAATACTAATAGTGTGTGCAATTAAGAGCTCCCAAGAATAATGGAAAAACTGTTGACCTGTAACCACTTTAGTACTATGAGCTGCCTTGAAAGCATAATGAATTCCTCTTTATTATCTTCATAGAACATCGATGCAACTAAATAACCTAAAAGACTTCAGGGTAACCCAGGACATGATGAAAGGACAGTGACTGAAGCAGCCTCTAATGATGCAGATCTGCTTCCCCATGAATCTCCTGGCCCCATCGCTCATGTCTATGGAGAAGTCCAATAGAGTCTAAAAATGTTCAATAAATATTGTCTCCTCTTTGGGGCCTATATGAATAAACTAAAGTTCTTTTTTCCATGATTAATAAACACAAAGGAGGAAAAAGACATGTGGTTTGTCAATTTCATTAAATTTAAGAAGTAGGTTATAATACTATAACCTACTATAGAATAATAAAGAAGTTCAAGAAATAGGTGATCAAAATGGTGATCAAAATATGTAGATATAGAAGAGTCAACAGAATGGGGTAATATTTTAATCTATACATATAAAAATTAGTTCCAAATTAATATAAGAATTAGAAATGATAAACAAAATGAACTACAGTTTTTTGTATGACTTTGAAATGATTTTCAATCTCTATTTAGATATTTTAGTTTAACAAAAACAGAATAATGGCTCCCTCTACTATGGTATTTTTGAAGACTCCCCATGCAAGCATTACCCTCACTGGGGAGCAGATAGGGGATGGAATGAAGGTTGTTTGAAGAGATAGGGAAGGACAGAAGGGTGTAGAAGTGGGTCTGAGTTGTAAAACAAGCTTGTTCCAAATTTAAATAAAAACAATTATCAAAAAAACAAGAAACACAAATTGATGATTAAAAAAGTAAAACAGAATAAAACTTGAAACACAGAGAGATGGATATGGAGAGACAGAGAGAGAAATAAACAACAACAAAAATAAGTCCATGCTTTAACATAGTAGGTGTTTGCACTGTGTGCATAGGAGACAGAACCTGAGAGTGCTTACTCAGCTTGAACAATACATTCTTTCATTTCAGCAGACATTCATATGGGAATATTCTTCTTCATAGATTAAGGAACATAATTTTGAATGAAAGTGTGTGTAGTTGTTATCTCAGCTATCAAAAGCAAATAACACATTTGTTTTATAGTAATCCTCATTTTGAACCAAAGCTTCTATTTATTATTTAGGTGTTGAAGAAACAACACTTGAAAGACTATTATTCTTATTTGAATTCTGCATTGCCTTAAAATTCAGTTTACTTAAAATGATTTATTACCTCATGAGAAATTTTAAATATTCAATATCATGTGAATATATGTGGGCCAACATCTCACTCTACATGTATTATTCAATGTAATCAGCTATTTCCCACCATCACACAAATGTTTCTATTTTGAAATTGTCTTAGTCTTATTGAAACAAACTATAAATGTATATACAAAAATATACAATTATACTTTAGAATAAATATGTCATGTCAAGTGACATTCGTATAATGGCTACAACACTGACAAAGTGGAAACATAAAAATAACCTTATATGTTATTCTGCCCTAGCTTTGCTTATACACCATTTTATGAATCATTGTGCTATGGTATTTGAGTTTGTTTTTAAATCTAGTCTAAAAGCTAGTTGGATTTTTTGGGAAAATCAGGTTTCTTATTCAAATCTTATTAAATAAATTTTTGGATAAATTAGAAAATAATATATTCTATGTAATATCAAGGCATTTTAAGGATAACTCTAATAGCATAAAAATGCAATATAAATGAGTTAAGGAACTATATGATATATGCCTTGTATTCTACTGATATAAAATGAGAGAGGAAATAAATCTGTATTGGCTATTCAGAGGTATCATTGTTTATTATTCCATTGTCTAGGCTGAATTTCAAGGCCCATATACTATAAATACTTACTACATACTTACTACATAGATGCATATTATATTTAATATTACCTGAATTTCCTACCATACACATACTTAACCAAGTCACATGACTTAACATACAGATATACTTTAACTTGTTAATTATTAGAAAATATGGTGCTTTTTGAACCATTTCAATATTAATGTTGGAAATTTGCTGGAAATAATCATAACAATTCTGTTTACCTACTTAGCCTTCTTTAAATAAACAGAAAAAAATCAAGATCAATTTGTGGATATAGCAGGAGCCATTATATTGTACTTGATTTTCAAAAGGCTACATTCTGAAACTGACTTTCCATCCAGGACATGAAAATTGTCATAGTTCCATAAGTTTTGGTAGAATTGTATGTTCAGTTCCCATTTCTGTGCTGGGATTTGTCTGGTTCTGGTTTAAACAGTCTGTGTGTATGGCTTTGCAACCAATATGTGCTGGTCTCCTGCTGCACCCAAATACACAATTTTCTTGTAGTTACATAGAACCTCTGGTTCTTAATCTATGGTAGCCAGCACATAGGCCCTAGAGAAGGACCTACTACTATTCTAATAAATTAATATAGTATTAATCTAACTCTTAATGGCATTCTTTTATATTCATAGATGGGTGTATCATCCCATCCTTACCTGTAAAAGTAGATAGTGATCAAAACAGAGACACCATTTGGTCAAAATGCAGATAATAGAAGTTACATAATAGTAACTTCTGTGAAATAACAGAACTTGCATGGGTCATACAAGATGAGATCACATATTTATTTTTAGGAACTTTTGACACCCATGAGTTTCTTGCCAAGTAGATATAATCTAACCTTCAGACTCCCTGATTCCACTGAAGTCAGGTCAGAGTCTGTCAGCATGTTCGCTATCCAGCTGAGAAAAAGCAGAGTTGAAACATCCCTAATACACTGGAAATAAAGGCAATGTCCTGATTTTACCTCCTGGCAGCCAAAGTCATTCAGTAGATTGGTGTTTGTCTTCTCTTGGGAAATCACGAGAAGGCTGCTGCCTTCATCAGTGCTCCTTTCCTGTACCTCTCTCTTCCTGCCATGGCTCAGTGACAGGCCTCCTGAAGGATGGTAATGCAACAGGACTGTTGCGGAATTAAAGTCCAGGCTACTTCAGCAAAGCAATGGATTCAGTTAGATATCCTCCCTGCTGCAGTAAGAGAACTGAGAAAGAAAGCCTTGATCCTACAGGAAGTCATCTCAAAATTGATATGTCAAGAGCTTACTTTCTTTTCACATGACAATTCATTTAAAATAAGCATGAAGGTACTCCCATATGCCTTTATAATATAATGTAAAAGAAGTATAATTTGTCTTGTAGAAACATTAATTTTTCTATAAAACAGGTTAGTTTTCAAACATCTTAATAACAATAAGGCAATGTATACTTTAGGTGTATTATTTTTTTTTCTTACACAGTGTTTCTCTGTGAAGCAACTTTAGCTGTCCTGGAACTCACTTTATGGAACAGACTATTCTCAAACTCACAGAGATCTCCCTATCTATGTTTCCTAAGTGCTGGGATTGAAAGCCTGTGCTACTACACCCAGCTTATTTCAACAATTTTAAAACTGAACATTATTTTGGGGAGGGTTTTAAAGACAGGGATTTTTATGTGTAGTCATCATTTACTATATGTACTTGTCATAGTGGAGGAGAGAACCAACATGAAAAACACTTTGTCTTTAAAACCATTTTCTTACTAGAAGGTAGAGTTCTATAAATGTCAATCCAAAATACTAGGTCTCCTATGAATTTTACATTAATTCAAACATATGCCCTTTAGACACTTAAGAAAAAAGAAAATGTAACGCATACACAAAAGCTTCAAAAATATCATCTGCCTTGTATTTCTTATATCAAGTCCTTGCAAAACAGTTCTGCTGTATATATGCCCTTTCTATATGAACATGTTAATATTTAATAGAAGGAATATATAAAAGTACAACAGTGAGTTGGTTAACCTAACAGCTTCATATATTTTAACTTTATATCTATATTAAGCACTGGCAGAAAATATTAATTTTTCTTTATAATTCATCTTTTTCTTAGCCTTTTGTCAGTTCTTAGACAGGTGTAAAGAGCATCCTTTCCAAAGCTTAAGAACACAAAAGTAAGTCAGAAATATGTATATCTCCTTAAAAATGCAAGTAAAATTCCATATCAATAGTCAAACAAAATCACCCCCAATGAAATTATTGCTTAAGCTATAAGAATGGACTTTTTTTTTAACTTGCCATAAGAGGAATAGTGGGAGTATGAAGAAAGTTTGTCTGGGTTGATCAGACATGAAATTGTTTAAGAAGGAAAAATGAGTGAAATAGGAGTTGGGCAAGTGGAGAGAAAAGTCTAGAGACATTAGGGATTGTGGGATGCTTTATTAGTGAAGTGTTATATGTGAATAAATGGGCATCATGAGCAGTTCCAGTCTTTTCACTTAGAGAAAATACAATGTGTAATAGTTTATAAACTTGGATCATTTCACTTCAGTTGTTCTGATAATATCTTCCCTAAATATAATTAGACTTTAAGAATTATTTTGACATGGATGGAAATCAATATTTTCCACCAAATCATCAAATATTTTATCTCTAAATCAAAGAGAAAACCATAGGCTAAGATAAAATGTTGAGATATATGACCCAAAATTTAAGTTCTCCATAAGACAACATAAATCTTCACAGGAGATAACTTTTTTTTTTGTATTAGTGCCACTATAAATAATTTTGTTCAGCTTAAAGAATTAATATTTGTTATGGCAGGTCTCCCCGCCGGCCTCCCGGTCCTGCCGCCACGTGGGCCCACAGCTGCGCCAGCCCCAAATAACACTCTGAGACTCTGTATTTGATACAATCCTGTTGGCCAATTACCATTACTGTTTATGGGCTAGCTCTGTCTTAATTATTAACCCATTTCTACTTATCTAAGTATTTCCACGTGGTCGTCTTAACGGGGAGCCGCGCGGCAGGAGTCCTGCTCCTTCCCGGGCTACATCTCGACTCCAACCACTTCCTCTCTCCTCCTCCTGGTCTCCTAGCCCTGCCTATCTTGTTTCCTATTGGCCACAGAGCTTTATTAACCAGTATGTGAAACATATATACAGAATAACATCTCCCATCAAATATTCAAACAAACCAAAATAATGAAATATGATAATGATCACATGAAAAATGATGAAATAAAATCAATTGTGAAAATTTGATTAGAAATATGCAAGCCAATGTGAAATGTTTGT
Source organism: Cricetiscus sungorus (assembly GCA_030556225.1). Lineage (NCBI taxonomy): Eukaryota > Metazoa > Chordata > Mammalia > Rodentia > Cricetidae > Cricetiscus > Cricetiscus sungorus. The sequence continues at coordinate 15,863,163 of JANBXA010000141.1, read as the reverse complement.
ATGTATGTGTGCATGTAGTTACATACATACCATATAAGAACTTGCTAAAGTACTAATTTTTCATTGAGTCATAATATATTTATGCTGAAAAGCTAATTCATCTTGTACAGGTTCAGAATTCAATAAACAAGTTATATTTAGTGTCTCATGCCTTTAACCATAGAGATAAACAGTTGGAAGAAGGAAGGTAAAAGCTCAGGGTTATCCTTGGCTATATAGCAAGGCTTCCCAGAGCTGTGAGGGAAGAGATTTAATGGAAACATCCAATTTAGGGCTAATTGTTCAATGATCTCTTTTTATCTTCACATTTTTTTAGTTATGAGTCTCAGGAATTAATCTGCTGCAAGAAAAAGCTTCTCTGGTGATAGCTAAGCAAGGCACTTAACTATGAGTAACTATGAGTACTAATAGTTGTTTTATCCAAGGGTTCTGAGTGGTCTCATCTTAGTTTCTTGGTCATCCATTCTCTCTTGGGTTAGGTATGGTCATAGGTACCTTTTGGCAGTTTGGTCCTTGTGTCAAATCAAATATTGGTTGGTTATGCCCATAAACTTTGTTTCATCATTGCCCTACCATTTCTTTCAGGAACCATACCATTGGGATTAGAGTTTTTCCGATTGCCTTGGATAGGATGCAGAGAACTGTGTATCAAAGACTCTAATGTACATGTTAAAGGCCATATGTAATCACCAATCATCCTATATGTCCAGACTCAATTATTTGTATAGATGTGTTCAGCAATGGGGCCTAGCTGTCAGTTTGTGGGGAGCAAATAATATTTTGGCAACAGTCTAAGTTTGAGGGTTCCATTGTGACTCTTTTGAACAGAAACTCAATTAGATATAACCCAACCTGGTATTAAGAGCTTCATATGGTAAAATGATACTTCCAGTTGGAGCATATTTTGGCAATTTTACTTAGATTGTCTTCATATATGTACATGTAAAAGATTTTGATACCAGGCAGCTGGCTTTGCATGTGTGTTCCCCATTGTTCCTTGCTTCTGTATCTCTCTGCACTTGATTTTCCTGTTCTACCCCCAAGTCCATCTAAATTATTTTCTTTCCATATGGATATATACCTAACCCACATCAATCCCATATTCTATATCTAACTTCTGTGGTGCTACTAATTGTATTTTAGCTGTCATTGATTTAATATCAAATAATCACATATAAGTAAATGCATACCAAATTTGTCATTGGGTAAATGAACCAAAATTTTTAGCCATTTATTCGAGGGATACCTAGGTTGTTTAGAGTAATAGACTATTATGAATAGAGCAGCAATGAATATAATTGAGAAAATATATGTATGGTAGGATGAAGTGATTCTTTGGGTGTATGTGCAATAACTGAAACTTGAGGTTGATTATGATCATGCTGAGTATTTGCCACAATGGTTTCCATAGTATCTACATGACTTAGAATTTCTTCTAGCCATTGAAGAGTGTTTCCCTTATTCCAAATTCTTGCAAGTATGAGGTGTCAATTGTTTCTTGACCTTATCCATTCTGATAGGTGTAAAATTATCTCAAATTATTTTTATTTATATTTCCATGATGACTGAAGATATTGGGAATTTATAAAAATTGTTTCTTTTCCTTTTGTGTTTCCCCTATTGGAAATACTTTGTTTAGATTTGTTCTCAGTTTTTAAATTGATTTATTTACTATATGTATATATATGTATATATATATATATATATATATATATATATATATATATTATCCATCATATATTATCCATCAGATGTGGTGTTGTTCAAAATCTTTTCCCATTCTTTAGGTTGCAGATTTGTCCAAAGGATGATGGATTTGTAGAAGCTTCAGTTTCATGAGGTTCTATGTCTTAGTTGTTGATCTCAGTGTATGTGCTAACAATATTCTCTCTTGAAAGTCTTTTCGTAAGTTCTCCAATGAGTTCAAGATTGATCCCAGTTTTTCTTTCTATTGGGTCCAGTATGTGTAGTTATTTATTGAGAATTACTTAATTTAGTGTTGAGTTTTGAATAGGATAAGTATTTATCCATTTAGAGTCTTCCACATGCAGCCACCAGCCAGACCAGTAAAATTTGTTGAAGATGTTATCCTTCTTTGAGTACATTTCAGGCTTTATTAACAAATATTAGGTATCTATAGGTGTGTGTATGTATGTGGGGCCTTCAACTTCTGTCTTTGTGCCAATAACATGTTATTTTTATTGCTATAGCTTTGTAATACATCTTGAAATCAGGATAGTGACACCTCCCAGAGTTCTTTTATTATTCAAGGTTGTTTTATCTATATTTGAATACAAAATTATCCTGTTAAAATTGTGGAGCATTGTGTTGTAACTGTTATAGGAATTTCTTGGAATATGTAGAATTGCTTTTGATAGGAAGGACAGATAGTTTTACTACATTAGTCCTGTCAATTCACGAGCATTTGAGATCTTTCAAATTTTTGATATTTTCTTAAAATTCTTTCCTTATCACCATCAGATTTTATCATAAAGTCTGTCAAATGCTTGGTTAAATTACCCTCAAATATTTTATAATACTTCAGGTTGTTGAAAATTATTGTTTCTCATATTTATTTATCAGACTATTTGCCATTTGTATATAGAAGAGCTACTGATTTTTTGTTAATTAATTTTGTATCCAGCTATTTAGTTGAAAGTGTTTATCAATTAAAGAGCTTTCTTGATAGAATTTTTCAGGTTACTTATGCATAATAGCAAAATACCATAATGTCTGAAAATAGAGATACTGTTTTTTTTCTTCCTGCTGGTAGGGGGCGCTGTCATGGGGGATCCTAAGAAGATGCAGAACTCTTGGCTGTAGACATTGCTTCAGGGGTCTTGCTTGATCAAACCACATTAGTCTGAAAAGAATCCATAGCTTTTCATTTTCTGTGGAAACAAAAATAGAAATCCTTTTCCCCAGTAGCTTGTCCTTAGGCTTAAATTTTGGAGTCAAAGCATTTTTAAAATATATAAATTGAATTAATCCAGCAGCATTTCTTTTATCAATAGTTGTTATTTTCTCAGCAATCACATAATTTAAAGACAACAGAATCGAATATAGTATCCAATTTTTTTCTGTGCTTTTCATCTTTACGTGGCTTTTTTATTACTCTATTTCTTCTACTTGTATTTTTACATATTTTGAGACAGGGTTTCTCTGTGTAACTTTTATCTGTCCTGGAATTCCCTCTGTATACCAGGTTTACTTTGAAATCACAGAGATCTGTTTGCCTCTGCCTCCCAAGTGCTGGGATTAATGGCATGCGCCACCAACCCATCTATTTTACTTTCTTTTTTATACCATTGTATCCTGTTTCTTTTTCTCTCCCAAGCCAGCATATTTTTAAAACAGTGTAAACCTTCATTGTACACACCAATAAATTGTGAGCAGAGCTCTTTAAAAGCAAGGTTTTTTTGCTGCTTATGCTAATTTTGAAACCCTCTCTTAAAGGAGCCACACAAATCTCTGTCTACAGCAAAACAAATTCAACCGAGAAAATGTTGCTACCAAGAAGTCTTACTAGTCTCTGTTCCTTTGTTTCTAAAATCTCTTTTTCAGCTTTTATCACGTTTTAAGTGAAAGTTCTTATAGCCATGTTGGGCGCCATCTGTAGCATGTTTACCAGAATAGATCCCTGACTTACTTATTTTTTTCTCTAAAGGTTGTAGCATGTATGTTTTCCGCCATCCTGCCCATTGCTAGCCTGGCGTCCCAGTCCCAAATAACATGCAGAGACTCTGTATATGATACAATCCTGTTGGCCAGTTAGCATTATTGTTTATAAGCTAGCTCTGTCTTAATTATTAACCCATTTATACTTATCTAAGTATTTCCACGTGGTCATCTTATGGGGAGCTGCTGCCGGCATCTTCTTTCTCCAAGCTCTTCATGCTGACATCTCCTACATACTTTCTCTTTCCTCCTTTTAGTCTCCTAGCCCACCTATCTAGTTTCCTATTGGCCAAAAGGGCTATTATCCAGTATGAGAAACATTTACAGAATAACGTCTCCCATCAAAATGTCATGGAAAAAATTGCAAATGTTTGAAAGCAAATACTTCAAGTTATAGTGGGAATAAGAATTGGAATGTACTTGCATAAGAAGCAGCTTAATTTCTTTATCCATGTGGCCTAAATTGTCTGACAGAATCCACATGCAATATATTTAATCCATATGGTTAAATCAGAATTGGGAAGATGAATATAGGATCATTAACTTTAAATAATTATTTTCAGAAGCCAAAATATTGAATAAAATAAAATCAAGAAAAAAATGTGTATTATTTAAGTCTCTCAGGATTTGGATGTAAAAATTCAGGGTCAATTTCAAGGTTACGGAGTTACTTACATTATCAATCACCATGAATGGGAATGCCATGACCCCTGTCAACTATATATGCTGTGAATTTTGCATATCTCTGGATGCAATGGGAGTAGGGGATTGTTGGTGTTTTTGTCATTGATATCGAATCAAATATATTAACTGTAAAAATACAATGAAAAGACTAAAATTATGAGGATTACAAAGAAGAATGAAATAAGTCAAAAATGTTAAATCTAATTTTTAGAAAGAAAAAACTTGAAAATTAATAAGGTAGTTTGAAATGAGACAATCTCTTAATATATTCAGAGGAATATAACAAAATACTGTAATGTACCTAATGCCCCATATGGTTATATATCACAGGGATATTACCCTGAATAGTACACTCCAAAATGTCTGTATAATAATGAGATCACAAAGTGACACATATCTCAGGGTATTTCCTCATCATTAATACATTTGAGTTACTATAATGATTCCTCAATACCAAATTTTGTAGTTTTATAGTAAAATTCCAAAGGGAACACTTTGTGATTTGGAGCTGTGCTTTCTGTGTTGTAATGTGGGAGAACTATTTAAATTCATAGGGATAAAGACCTGTGTAAGATTTCTTAGGATAAATGTGATATTGTGTTGTCTCCTTCCTTTAGACAAAACTAAAGGGAAGGCAATGATACAAATGTTCTGAAGAGAACACAGAAATAAAATATCCATGAATATGAATTCAAAAACTACTCAGCTATTAGATCATTCCTTTTCCTTAATTGTGCTATATTGTCCAGGTCTTTCAGATAACAACTCATATTTTTCTCAGTGTAATGTTAGCATCCGTAAATGCCAGAAGGATAGTAGTTAGTGAAGATATTGCAGGAATATTCCTACATGAGTAAAAGCATCACAGTCAGAAGGAAAGATCTTTAGAACTTTAAAGTACTAACAAATTCTTTATCTCTACATCAAAAGCATATTTGAAGAACTGTGAGAATCACACAACTGGGACAGTGCTGCAAGGAGCTGAGCTATCAGGGCCAGTCATTAAACCTGCTCAACCAAATGTAAGTATATCATTCTATTTTTAAAAAAATAAATACTGGCTAAAACTCATATTTTATAAAGGACATGAATTTAAAATTTAGTATGTTATGCTCAAAACTGTTTTTAAAACACCTGAACATTTCAAACATAGCATCACTAGAAATAGCAATTAATTTGACATATTCCAGTCACCTAGAACAAGCAATTTACATTCTATAATTTGCATTTGCAAAAAAGAAAAAAGATATGCCAAGGAAGTATACACATTTGAATAGAACTTAAAGTCAGTAATTAATTTTATTGACAAGTGGTGGTTTCAATATTGCTAGGAAAATATAAACATTAAAAAACAAAATCTCATATGTACCAGAGAACAAAATTATGACACAATAATTTCTTCCAATGACTTAAAAAGGTAAATTATTTACACATTTAATTCATCAAATCAATTTGTGTATTACCTTATTAAAGAATTACAGAGATATTTAGTCCTTGAACTAGTCAGTTGGCTTTACAAATATACTTTAAGAATTTAGAGTCTTCCAACTCACCATTGTTTCAGTCTTCAGCTTTGGAAATATATATATTTTCTCACGTACAGCTGCAGGATGCAATGTATGCCATCAGGGCAATAAGCACCTATTGATGCATTTCCAAAATTGAGAAACTTAGAAAATGTTGCTTATGTACTTACTTGTTTTTGACAATTTTCATTATTCAAACGAAATTAAGATATACAATATAAAACACACACAAAAGTTAAACAGTGTGCTCTCTTAGTAGTAAGGAAAAAAATTACATTTTCACTGAATCGCCAAACTGGCTTCATATTTTGTTGTTGAGCTACTTGGCAGGAAGTACGGTGGAAAAGACCCAAAATTTACAAGTTCACCATGGCTAAATCAGACTATTTCCAGCTGCGACATATCTTGTTTTTATTATATATTCAATGGAAAATGTCTTTGTTCCTGACAGTTTATCAAATGTTTTATTTCACTTCATTCAGTACAAAGTAAATACACCTAAAAATGAAACTTCATTTAAAATGTTCACAGTACATATTTATTGATATATAGTCAAAATATCTATGTAGTTATATAATTGAGTGAAAATAATAAAAAATATGATTACATGATGAAAAATAAACCCACTATGTCTCATTCAGCCAGAGTATTTTTCAATAAATATAAAATTTACTGTTTCTGTCTACAATTTAGATGGACAAGATTGAAGTGCAGACTTCACCATGAATGCACATTGTTTGTAGAAGCATTATTAAAAAGAAGGTACTCTGTTTTAGAATGTCTTCTTAGAATTTTACCTATTTAGTTTCCACTATTTAAACTATCCAAATGAAATAACAGCAATTATGTGCCTTATAAAATGACTAATATTAACTCATATGCACTCATACAAATTAAGTATCCAAATTTTTCAAAATAACAACGTTTTTTAACAATGTCTATTCCTATAAATAACCTCTGAAGAAAACATCGAAGAATAGAGCTGTATACAGTACCTGATACAGGCTAATTATCATATGTTATTCCTGAGTTGTGAAAACCTAGTGCAGTGCAAACTCCCTGGAATCTACAGTGGTGACCTTGGGAAGACTTCTATTAATGGAGTATTTGGAAACAAACCATCCATCTTCTGTAACCATACAGGGCATTCTTTCATGGGACTGGCACATCAAACCATCCACATAAGTTTAGACTTACAGTTTGCCCTGTCTCCATGATCTACTGGGCTAATGGTGTTGCAGAACTTTTAGGTTTGGGTAAAATATTTCACTCAGTGTTAAATTTTAGAAGTTATCCTGCTTGAACCAAGTAGTCCACCAGACGCCTACAAATTTTGCAGACAATGTTAGTGATACCTTATTTTCAACTACACCACATTATTATCATTTTCAAATAAACCTTATTGGTCCTGATAGATGACTTAGGTCCTGACTGCTCTTCTATTGGTTCACATGGTGGCTCATACCCCTTTGTAATTGTATGCCTTCTTCTGACCTCCACTGGTACTACTCACATGTAGTTCACAAACATACATTAGACAAACAGTCAAACACACTAAATAAACGAATATCAGACTCAATAAAGAATCTCACTAAAGACATGTTAAATGTAATTGGTTTGAAAGACAGAAGATAATTTGATAATGTAAATAAGAATATAAAGCAATTTAATACAAGACTTTGGACTCATCATGAAAGAATAAACATAGAGCATTTTTTCTGAATTTGTCAAATACTAATGGCAAATTAATTGCTAGTGTATTTGTTGTCTTACACTAGTTAAACCTTTTTTAAAATTTTAAACAAAATAGGGATATATAGTGATATCTTACTTGTACAAAGAAAGCTTTTCTGAAGTTAGAGAATGAAGCTTGTCACTAGCTAATCACAGAAGTCTGGAGGTGTGTATAGATAAACAGGAGATGACACTGCAGAAAACACACTTACATCCAGATACCTTCTTGATAAATTTAGAAGTAACTCAGATGACAAATTGCCAAGGAGTTAAAAGCTGTTACAATATGATTATAATTGTCTACTTAGTATTTGTCACAGCTATCTAAAGTTAACTCTCATATGATTTCTGTTGTAAGTATGCTATAAATCTGTTATTATAGCATTATTAAAATAAAAGTATTGTTAAATATTGTTTTTCACAGAGAACAAAATATGGAAAATTTATAGTAATTGTGATGTTGTTGTTTGTAGTCCAGCATGTGTAAATCATACTTACCTAAATCTGAAGAACATAATTTAAGAACTCTAGAAGAACTCCAGACCATCTCTACAATAAGATAAGACAATGTGTAAATATGTAGATTAATAGTAATAGGTTAATATTTAAGACAGAGCTAGCCAATAAGAAACACTAGTAATAGGCCAACAGTTTTACATCTAATACAGTGTCTTCCCTGTGCATTATTTGGGGCTCATACAGCTGTGGGACCAGCCTGGTGGGAAAACTGTTCATAAAAAAATGGTGCCTGCACCATGGGTGCTAAGGAGTTCCACTTAAAACTTGACAAAAGCTTAAAAGGGGATATTAAACACAAATTAACAGAGACAAACAAATCTTTCTGGTAGCAGCATTTTTCTTGGTTGTGCTCCATTTTGCTAGAGACAAGCAGAAATTTGCAGAGCTCCTTTAAGGGAGATTTCCTGACTCAGCATAGCAACAACAACAAAAAGTGCAGTGCTTTTAAGAAACCCTGCTAACAACTTAATGGTGTGTATAAGAGCTGGCAAAGGCAGTGACCACATCTCCAAGCTAGTAGCATGCTGTTTGCTGGCAGCCTAAACCAAATAGTGAGCATAGCTCTCAGGGCTAGTAGTAAATGTAGCCCTGCCATCTTGGATAGACAGCAGCTAAAACAGCAGTGGCTTTCATTTCAGCAATGTTTAGCAGATAAACACCCCATGGCCAGAAAAAGATAAATATTTACAATAAAAACAGATTCAGATTAAGAAAAACCTCTAAAGTGTGTTTTAAAATATATGTAGGCTTGGGAGAGTAAAAGAAACAGAATAAAGTGGTTTATCAAAAATGAAAAAAAAATTGAAATGGGTGTGATGGCACAGGTCTTTAATCCTAGCACTCAGGAGTCAGAGACAAACAAATCTCTATGATTTCAAAGTGAACTTGGTATACAGAGTGCATTCCAGGGCAGCCAAAGTTACACAGAAAAATCCTGTCACAATAAATAAATAAATAAATAAATAAATAAATAAACAGTAAAATAAATAGAGCAATAAAAAGCCACATAAAGATGCAAAGTAAACAGAGAGTCTGGATACTGTATGTTATTTGTTGTCTTTGTATTGTTTGACTACTGAGGATATAGCAACACTTTTAAAATAAATATTGGTGAATTACTCCAATTCATATATTTTAAAAATGCTTTTTCTTCAAAATTTAAGTTCAAGGACAGGTTACTGGGGGGGAAATGATGGCTATATTTGTTTCCACAGACATGAAAAGCTCTAGATTCCTTCCAGACTAACATGATTTGTTCAAGCAAGTCCCCCTGAAGCAGTGTCCCAGATGATCAACCATTCAAAACAGTGGGGACAAAGCATCATTACAGACCACTAAATACAGGATTTCTGAGTCTTCTTAGGATCCTCAAGACAGGGCCCTCTACCAGCAGGATACAGTTTGGAAAGAATGACACCCAAATTCCCAAATATTGTTTATAAATGCTTGTTTTCATTTGTATGGGGTTGGTTATACATGGTTAATAATCACAACTAATCTGTTTTTAAAGGCAAAATGGGGATTATGCTATAGAAATGAATATTTGGTTTTGGAATGGGTTTTCATTTATTGATATAAATTTAAGGTCAATTTTGTGATATGTATATTTCTCCTCTTGTTTAGGTATTGTGTTTATATAACTTATTTAAGAATGTAATGTATAATTAAGTACATATTATATATAGTTACATATAATAGTCAAAAATTATAGTTAGGTAATTTAAGTTTTCTAGATAAAACAGAGATGTATTTGAAAGGCATTCTTCAAACCTTTCAAAATCTTTAGAATATGGCATTTAAAATTATTTAGGGATTTCTTATCAATGAGACACAACTGCTCCTGTGTCAGAAAGGAAGATGGACTTCAATGAAGCTCGTTATAGGGTTTACTTATAATATGACATGACTAGCCATTTGAGCAAGATACTGCTCTTGTATAGACTGCTTGACTTTATTCTGTATAAACTGAATATATAGGACCCACAGAAAAGTGACTGCTGAAACAAGATGGACAGTGCTGTAGGTTTCTGCTTCATGGAAGAGTTTGCGAGCCATTTTACAGGACACTGAGAAAAGTGACTAACAAACTGCCAATACATGTAAACATTTCAAAGCTTCCTGTTTTTCTGAGGAGTCTACCAGACACATTATGGCCTATAGGCTGAAGATGGACTATTACAGAAGAATTTCTGGCAACTTATCAAACAGCAAGTTGTCTCTGTCATTTCTAGGAGTTTACATATTATCCTTCTGTGTTCTTTGAGGGAGTTGAAGACAGATACTTCTGGTTATAGTTTTCCTTAGGATTAAAGATAAATTACATATAGGACTTTAGACTCACAAAGATAAGCTAGATGATAAAATATTTTCTTTAAATTTTGCAAAATGTTAACGGACTAAACATGGTTAACTGTGTTTCTCATTTGATAACTGTTTTGTTATATATTTTACTTTGTTAAAGTTAAAACCCTTCATTTTATTTCAGACAGAAAAGAGGAGGTGATGGGAATGCCATTCTGTAAATATGTTTCTTTTATTTATTAATGAATAAAGCACTGTTGGCAAATAGGAAAGCAAAAAAAGTGGGAGTAGGAAACAAGGAGGATTCTGGGAGAAGTAGTAGAAGATTCAAGATGTAGGGAATTGAGAACTCGAGACTCTCACTCCAGTAAGCGAAGAATGCCCCGACCAGCAGAACCTAGTTATTCGTGGGTTGAGGTGGGAGACAACCTGAAAATAATGAAAGAGAAAGAAGGAACAAGACCAAGCAATGGTTTGTCAAGGTCTAATTTTATTAGGCAAAACAGGAGTTTTTGAATCAAAGTGTGGAGGAAATGGGGAGGGGTAGCTCTGCTGACTCTGGGGCTCTGGTACTCGTCCCAGACCATAAAACTCTGCTTGTTTCAGGTCCTGGTGCCAGGCACATCTCAGTTTCAGGCACCTTGTTTATCTCAGTTCCTGTGGTAAGTGAAAGAGACTGCCTATCAAGCAATTCCCTGTTTTACCAAGATAAGGCTCAATTAGAGTTTTAAGGTGTAAGCAATTCTGTGAGAGGATGTGTGTCAAGGCCGGCTCCCAACAGAAGAGCAGGCGGAATTATTTAGATTGATATAAATGGGTTAATACTTAAGACATAGCTAGCCAATAAGAAACACTAGTGACAGACCAACAGCTTTTATCTAATACAGTGTCTCTGTGTGTTATTTGGGGCTGATGCCTCTATGGGACCAGGCTGGCAGAAAAACTGCTCGTAACAGCATGATAAGAAGAAAATAGATACAGACTGTATTCATGAACAGAAATATGAAGAAACATATAATAATCCTAATGAACTTTAGAGCCATGCTTTTAACGATCCATCTCTTTAACAGTGGGAGATACATGTGCAGATGTTTTCAAACAAATCAAGCAAATACAGAGCACAGGACCTCGATGGGAGAATAGTGCTACTAGAAACCCCCAGGAAATTTAGCATTAAATATTTTAAAAATAAAGAACAATGCAATGTGTCCTTGAGAAAACCTGGTGATTCATCATGTATAAAGGCCCAGCAAACTCAAGTTTTGGTTTTCTGAAATAAGAGCTTAGAGAACTGACAGAAGATGTTATTCTGTATATATGTTTCTCATACTAATTAATAAAGCCCTGCTGGCCAATAGAAAACTAGATAGACGGGGCTAGGAGTCTAGGAGGATGAAAAAGGAAGTAGTTACAGTCAAGATGTAGACCATGGAGGAAGGAAGACACCCGCCACGGCTCCCCAATAAGACGACCACGTGGAAATATTTAGATAAGTAGAAATGGGTTAATAATTAAGGCAGAGCTAGCCCCTAAACAATAATGGTAATTGGCCAACAGGATTGTATCAAATACAGAGTCTCTGAGTGTTATTTGGGGCTCACGTGGCAGCGGGACCATAGCGACAGAACCGGCAGCAGCCGGTGTGGAAAAACCTGCTGTAACAGAGAACTCCTGTATTCACATAGCCATGCAGATAGATTCTACATGTGACCTACGTTACTCCAATCTGATCTGCTGGCATGGAATTTTGAATGTAGAAAGAAATATATAAGGCTCTGTAACTTAATTTATACTGTGAAATACATTGAAATACTCAATTTTATTTAGCTGTGCTCTAGGTAATTGCTTTGTGACATATTGAGATGTTCCCACTAGTACAATTATGGCCAACTGTGTTTTGATTGGATTTGAAGTTTGATTGTTTCACATTAGAAAATCTATGACTTATACTGTGAATACTGCATCAAAGCCTGGAGAAGTCAGGGGCTCTATGGGGAAACTACTGTAATTGGTTTGCTAAATAAATTTTCTAGGCTCTTAGCCTTGGTAAAGAAGCTCTACATTGCAATAGGCATTGGTTAAGGCAGAGTCATAACTGATCAAAATGCAGAGAATAAGTGACTGGAAGTATCCAGGTATAGAGCAGAACTTATATCAATCTTTTCCCTCTTAAGACTTAGGGAACATCTGTCAACCAGAGACAGAAATAGTATACTGATAAAGATTAGAAAGAGAGCTGTAAAATGTGCTCTTTTGGACATGGCATGGCTGTTTAGTACACAAAATTAAGCAGCTACAGTTACAGGAGCTATTCAAAATAGAGGCAGATCCACTTGAAGCATTCACAAATGGATTACTAAGACCTCATTCAACTCAGGAAACTTTGTCTTCTCGTGGCCTCTTGGACAGGGAGCAGGTGTTACTTTTCTACTGGCATGCTTGGAGTACCTAAGCAGTTGGCCCACAACTCATGAGCATACAGGCAACCGTAATAGACTTCATTGGGTTATATACAAAAATCGACAAATATAAGACATAATTTCAGGGAAAAGTATGAGTTGACAACTATGGGATGTAGAAAGGGGTAAATAGGATACATTGTTTTCAAGTAAAAATTTTCACAAAACAAAAATATTAGGTGTTTGTTCATTTGTTCATTTTTTTATTCCAATATTGAGTTATCTAATAATCATATGCTTAATATCTATATTCTTTCATCAGAGAACATGTTTTATTCAGCTCTTGGAATTTAATGACAAATGTCATATGTTTGGATCTGTTGACTTTCTGATTGGTAGTCTGATTATTTTATGCTAAGCTTAATTTATCCTTGATTGATTAATACACACACACACACACACACACACACACACACACACACATATATATATATATATATATATATATATATGCAACTACTCCTTTGATCTAAGAGTAAAAGACATTTTTCAGGACAGAAAATAAATAAATACATAGGAAAAAGTCTGATACTCATACAGTGGCTTCTGACAGTGTCCTAAGCCCAATATTATCATTCCTGTTTTACTTGTACAGTCTTCAAACAAGAACAGTAGTCACATTTGATCACATCACTATTTCACTAGATCATCTTTCTTATTAGACCATAAACTCATAAAGAGCGAAACTTTGTCCTGCACTATATTTGACTCAGTGAAACTTGGCAAACAGTGTGATGTTTAGTGTTGTTACAGACAGATGGAAGTGGAGACTTTATTGGTGTCATCTGTCACATGGAGATCAATCCACTCCACAGACCTTTTCCTCACTGTCATACTGACTAGCTCTGGAATCTTAAATGACTATTGGCCAAGGACAATAATGTAGATTTTGGAGACAATGTTTATATCATTTATTTGTTGCTGGAAAGTTAGAGCTTAATATAATGTAAATTAGGCTGAGGCAATATTATGATTTAGAAAATGTCCAATGGTTTCTATCTAAAGCTTTGTTTCTTAGCTTAAAATGTTCTGAGTGAACAATGCTCAAGTTATGCTAGGGAAAATTATCTTTAAGATTTAGCACGTACTCTTTGCAAAAGGTTCCTTCAGATGCTTGTAAGGAGACTTTTTGGTTTCTATACAAGCCCTTCTGAAAGCATTTAAAAGAGTATTGTAAATGTAATTTTTCAGGAAAAGAAATATTCTTGCAAATTTGCGCATGTCTATATGAATAAAAGCTGTTGATTTAATTTGTGTTATCATTGAAGCAACACATTTACCCCACCCCCACCCACACCAGAAGTACTGTTTTGCTGAATGTGTAAATTATAGTTGCAGGTCAACTAAGAAATCGGACACTTCTCAAACTATTATTTAACACACATAAAGAATATGGAAAGAAACTGATGAAAGAAGCACAGTTTCTGATTCTATATAATTGCTACTCTTTCTATGTTCTTGTTAAACTCAAATCATGGCATTTATATATGGCAAGACTTAGAGTAATTACTTCTTCTTCTGGGACAAAGTATTAGCATGAAGTATAGATATGGTGTTTCACCTATAATCCCAGAAAATTGGAGGCAAAGGCAGGTGTATCTCTGAGTTTGGGCCATCCTGTTCTACTTAGATAGTTTCAGGCCAATTGTGACTGCATAATTTGACTCTTTTCATTTTAAAAAAAAGTCTCAACAGCCTGGAAAAGGTGTGAGCATACCAAATCATACTCCTTCTCCAGAAAAAGCTAAATTAGAAATAACTCTGAATTTGAATTCTTAGATAACAAATTTAGAGGATACTTAAAACTCATCACATTGTAGTTATAGCTTGAGTACATATGGAGATGCTGAGCCATATGTATTTTTTGTTTGTTTTGGTTTTTTTATTTTGTTATTGGGCTGTGGATTCTGCTCCACAAAGCTTTCTGCTTTGTTGACTCCCATGGGAGGCTTTACCTGTTCTGAATGAAGACAGAGAAGGAGTACAGGAAGTATAAGAGGGAAGTGGAGGAGCGAACGGGAGAAGAGGAGGCAAGAAAAACTGATTTGTATGTGAAAATATCTTAAGAAGAAACAGAAAAACAACATATTCTGATCAACAAATCTGAATATTGTCATTAACCATTAAATTTGACATATCTCTTAGCCTCTGTAAAAATAAGATAAATGTCTTTAGCTTTGTTATTGTTGTATTAAAGAATGATTTATGAAGTTATTTTTTCTAATACAGGTACATTCATCCTAAATTATATATCTCACAATGAGACCCATGCATTTTTACTTTTGGAACTAAAGTTTTATTTGTGCAAATTATTACAAAAAAATGCACATATTTGTTAGTTTTAGATTTATTCACTAAAATGAAAATAGGCTAAATATTGAAGAAAATAATTAGGAGAAAATCAGATATTTTTGTTGGTACAGAAATGCTAGAACATATATAATTACATAATTTTGTATTGTGAGCACAAGTGACAATTTTGCTTTAATCAGGGGGAAAATTTTAATTCAAATAATGAACAAATACTTCATTATTATCATAAATGATTATTTTGTAGGCAAATGCAGCTGCTATGAATTCATGGTAAGTACAATAAAGCTACCATTTGCAGAAGACATTTTTTTTTGGTAGTCATTCTCCCCAGCATCTGACTTTTACCATCTTTCCATATACTATTTGAAAATTGTTAATGAGCTATATGGAGACAAGGCTTGATAGAGATGTCCCACTTATGCTTGGGAATCTACACATTGTTCAGCTGGAGTTCTCAGTATTAATTGTCATTTTTGCAATGTAGAGTTTCTTTGATGGACATTTATAAATGTCTTCTATGAATACAGAGACAAGTATTATGAATGTAGTTTTATACTATGTCAGATTACATCACTACCATCATCTTCTTGGTCAGATTTACAGCACAAGACATACACATGGTCAAACTAGTCAAAGTGCTGGCATAGATTAAACAGAGACCACAAAGACCCACTCAGAGGACAAGCTTTCACAATTTAAGGCTGCTGATGTAGGGACAGCTAGTTTTGTTCAAAAAAGTGGTCCTGTAGCTGATATACAGTGGATGGTCCTATACTCATGTACATAAGAATGTCACTCACTATTAAACCAGTTTGCACTTTAAATTACTAATCCACATGTCTCTAACTCCAGATTAATGCATGTATTATCATAATGCTCAAACCCACACTTCTTGTGCTGGTGTTGAGGAAGCTGTCTCACTGGTAAGATGAAAGAAAAAAATTCAGGCATTGCTTCCAACTATTGGGCAATTTTGACTGCCAAATTGTAATTAATAAGAGGGATCATCTACTTTCAATAACTTGGTTAATTAAGAAGCATCAACTTTGAGAGTAAAAAGTGAGAAAATGAATGTCTAAGTTGAAGGGCCCTGATGTACTACTTCTCTGTTAAAATATAGCCAGTCACTTAATAAAGTTAATTTTCAATTTTAAAATTATATAAAAATTAACCCTATGCTAATAATTACACTCACACACAAACATACACACACACACACACACACACACACACACACACACACACATGGTATATATATTTTTATTTTCACTAATATTTATTAGTTATTAGTAAATAAATGCAGCATTACCTACTTTAATAATAATAATAGTCATAAAATATATCAAATAAAGGAGGATAAAATAACAGATTGTAAATATGTAGGTAGATAATAATAATTTCTACAAAAATAGACTGAATTAAGAATGTGACCTCATTATCTATTCTTCACCCAAAAGTAAGTTGGTATTTAACATAAAATATAAAATCAAACATTTGGTACAGTATTAATGTAGGTTAGCCAAAATTCTAGTACAATCTATTTATAAAACTCCCTGGCAGAACACTTGAATAAAAATGACTTTCATGAGCAGATTCAGTGTGTCTAAACATCATTTGATTGGAGCCTAACCTGAGGTACTAAAATAATCTAGATTGAAAAAAATATTATCTTTAGAAAATGAAATTCAAATTAAATAGGATAATAAAAAAGTATATAGCTGAATATCAAATGTAAATCTTCTATGAATAGAGGAATATCTCTTGCATTTGAGATATAAACAAATACAGTACTTGCTCAGACTAGCACATTTCTATTGTTGCTTCACCAAAGACTTGGGAACAGCTATCCTACCACCCCAGTGCTGTTATTTTTTAAACTAATACTTAGGTGAAAATGGAACTTCCATCTAGGAGCAATGCTATAACTTCCAAATCAAAACTATATAGAGGGAAACTAGAAGATACTTGTGTTTATGCAATGGTCTTATCTAATAATTATTAGAAATTATTACCCAAGCTAGACTTCAACAACCTTTGTCTTATATTATAAAAGCAGAATCAAGGCTTATTATAGCATTAGCATCACCTCAATGTGGGTATTTAAAGAGAAAAGTTCACAAAGATATAAGGTACACAGCAGTTAATTTCCAGAATTTTCTTCTTCAGGAAACTTTAGTAGATTTCATTGTTCAATAATTCAAACTCATAAGACAGTTTTTAAGTAATTTAAATTAATAAGAAAGGTTATGTTTTATACTGACATTTAGATCTCAATGAAAATAAACCAAACATATACTTTTTCTTATTATATTATAAACATTAATATCATAATTTTAAAGGAAAATTTCTATAATTATTTTGTCTAATATTTTGAACATTTAGTCATGCCAATGTCTAAGAAAATGATTCATTTTTTGTAAATTTTGATATTATTATTTAATTACTACCTTTCTCCTTTCCCTTTTTTGTTGTAATTCCTCCTATGTATCTAGACTTCCCTGCTCTTCTTTAAATTAATATTTTTTTCTTACTAATTGTTACTGCATGTATATACTTATTTGTAAAGAAAAAAAATAACTGTACAAAATGCTTCAGGAACCTTAGATGGGAAACAGTCATTTACCAATAAAATGAATCATACTGGAGTGAGGTTGTGCATGTCTTGGTATAGCTGTTAAGTTTATGTCTCTGTGTAACTCTTTGTTTACTTTTGGAGTAGTCTTTATGTCCAGATAACTATCAAGATAGTATTAGAGAATATGTTTGGCTTGGACCACAGAAACATTTTTGTCTTTTTAGCTAATCCTTGAACATGGAAGATATTGATGATGATGTGTTTTAAATTATTATCTGAATATCTCTTTAGGCAGGCATTTCTTGTACAAATATTCAGTACAGCCTTGACACCCATCCCAGGGCCTCTGCTAAAGAGGCCTCAGCTGGAGAGTGTCAGGTCCCAGTTAGATCTGCCTATTGGTGGAAACATCCTGTATATTAGCCCATTCTTTGACCCCCATCACCAGGCCTTAGCAAGAGGTGAGTCTTGAACTAATTCTGGTGGACTCTCCACTACACCATTCTTCGGGAACTCCCTGAGTTGGACCTGGATCTCCTTGCTCCTGTGGACTGTCCCCTTCAAGTGCTCTTGGAGCTATAATGCACCCACACTCACTACCACTGAGAACTTGCCCTCCCCCTAACATGTGTCCTACCCTGCCTACTGTCTCACCACTCTGTCGAGCACTGGGATAGAGGGTGGAGCCAATAATCTACCAATCTTCAGGGAACTTCCTGGAGCTATGTGAGCACACTAGACCTGCCTATCCAAGTGGGACCATCCATAATTTACAACTGCTTGTCTCTGACCCCACCACCGGTCCTCTACTGGAGTTCCAGGCCCCTTCCAGAGATCTGTCTATCTCAATGGGGGCCTAACTCAGTTCTTGTGGGCTGGATCCTTGGCCCCCATCTGCCAAAGAAGCATCAGCTGGAGAGTGCCAGGGCCAGGCTAGATCTGCCTATCAGCTTAAGGAACATCCTGAGCCCCAGCCATTGAGATATTTGACTCCCATCACCAGTCTTCTACTAGAGTCAGATATTTGACCCCATCAACAGGCCCCTACCTGTGGAAAGACCTCCTAGAGAGCTTGGACCACCCAGAGCTATAGACATCGAATCGCTGACTCACATAAGCCCACCGGAGAGAGAGGACCCGGTTACAGAGAGGGAGGATCCAGTTAGAGAGAGGGAGAGACCCACAAACACCTATTGGAAGAAGCTATGGGAAGACAGTAATACAAGAAAACACCTAACAAAAGAAAGAAAAGCATAACACCACAAGAATATAGGGAATCTACACCAACTAGACCGGAACACAACAAAGCAGATGAAGCAGAAGAGAATGACTTAAAAATTATCATCATAAAAATGATAGAGGCCCTCAAAGAAAATGTAAGAAAATCCCTTAAAGAAATGGAAGAAAAAGCAAACAAAAAATTGAAAAAATTATCAAATTTCATAAAGAAAGTACATAAAGACACGAAAAAACAATTGAACAGATAAAGGAAATGGTTCAAGACTTGCAAACTGAAACAGGGACAATAAGGAAACATAACCAAAAGAAATGCTGGAAATAGAAAAACTGGACAAACAATCAGGAACTATAGACAGAAGAATAACCAACAGAATTCAAGAGATGAAAGAGAGAATCTCAGGCAGAAGATAAACTAAAGGAAATAGATACATCTTTCAATCAAATGGACCCAAAAGTAAGCAGGTGTGGCTAACCTAATATCTAACAAGTTAGAACTCAAACTAAAATTAATCAAAAGAGATGAAGATGGTCATTTCATATTCATCACAGGAGAAATCCATCAACACAAAGTCTCAATTCTGAATATGTATGCTACAAAGACAAAGGCACACACACCCGTAAAAGAAATGCTCCTAAATCTCAAACCTCCCATAAAAGCTGACACACTTATATTAGGAGACTTCAACACACCACTCTCACCACTAGACAGGAATACCAATCAGAAACTCAACAAAGAAATGAAAGAACCAACAGAAGTTATGTCTGAACTGGGTTTAACAGACATATGTAGAACATTCCATCCAAACACAAAAGAATATACTTTATTCTTTGCTCCACATGGAACCTTCTCTAAAATCACCACATACTAGGTGGCATAGGAAAGCACACACATACAAAAGAATTAGAATAGTCTCCTGTATCTTATCAGAACACCATGTTTTAAAATTGGAATTCAACAACACATATTGCAGAAACCCTACAAACTCATGGAAACTGATCAATGTGCAATTGCACCACACCTAGGTCAAAGAGGAAATAAACAAAAATATTAAGAACTTCCTAAAATTCAACAAGAAAAAGGACACGGCATACTCAAACTAATAGGACACCTTGAAAGCAGTGTTACGAGGGAAGTTGCACTAAGTGCCCATATGAAGAAAACACAGGATAGTCACATGAGAGAATTAAGAGCACAACTGAAAGCAAACTCACCCTGGAGGAGTAGACCCCAGGAAATGATCTATTTGAGGGCTGAAGTAAATTAAATAGAAACGAGGAAACAAAATTCAAAAAAATCAATGAAATAAAAAGTTGTTTTTTTGAGAAAATCAACAAGATAGACAAACCTTTATCCAAACTAATGAAAAAGAAAAAGGAAAACATGCAAATTCACAAAATCGAAAACATAATGGAGACAAAACAACAGATACAGAGGAAATCCAGACAACTTTCTGCTCATACTTTGAAAATCTGCACTCCATAAAATTTGAAAATTCAAAGGAAATGGACAAATTTCTAGATAACTATCACTAACCAAAATTTAAACAAGAACAGACAAACAACTTAAATAGTCCTATAACCCCCAATGAAATAGAAAGTCATCGAAAGCCTTACAACCAAAAAAAGTGCAGGGCCAGATGGCTTGTTACAATCAAGTTTTCCCTGCTGGCCACCAGGTCCTATGGCCACACATGCCCCAATAACAAGCACAGACTTTGCATTTGATTAAATCCTGTTGGCCAGTTACTATTATTATTTATGGGCTTGTTCTGTCTTAATTATTAACCCATTTATACTTTCTAAGTATTTCCACGTGGTCATTTTATCAGAGAGCAGCTGGCCAGCATCTTGTTTTTTCTATGCTCTCCATGCTGACTCCCCCTTACTAATTCCTCTTACCTCCTCCTTGTCTCCTAGCCCCACCTATCTTGCTTTCCTATTGACCACAGTGCTTTATTAATTAACCAGTATGAGAAACATATTTACAGAATAACATCTCCCATCCTCTCCTCTTTTCTGTCTAAAATAAAAAGAAGGGTTTTAACCTTAACATAACAAAATATACCATACAACAGTTATCAAATAAGAATTACAGTTAACCTTATTTAGTCCATTAACATTTTGTAAGACTTAAGCCTAACCCTAACCCAAACACAAACCCAAAACCTAACCCTAACCCTAACTCTAACTCTAACCCTAACCCTAACCCTAACCTGTTTGTAACAAGCTTCAGTGCAGAAATCTACCAGAAATTCAAGGAAGAGCTAATTCCAATACTCCTCAAATTGTTCCACACAAAAGACACAGAAGGCTCATTACCAACCTTTTTCTATGAGGCCACTATCACCTTGGTACCCAAGCCTCACAAAGATACAACTAAGAAAAAAAACTACAGACCAATATACCTGATGAACATCGATGAAAAATACTCAATAAAATACTGGCAAACCGAATCCAAGAATACATCAGAGAAATCATCCACCATGACCACGTAGGCTTTATCCCTGGTTTTCAAGGATGGTTGAACGTATGAAAATCTATTAACATGATCCACCATATAAACAAACTGAAAAAGAAAAACTATATGATCATCTCCCTAGATGATGAAAAAGCCTTTGACAAAATTCAACACACTTTCATGATAAAGGTCTTGGAGAGATCAGGGATAACAGCAACATAACTAAACATAACAAGAGCAATATACAGAAAACAGACAGCCAACATCAAACTGAATGGAGAGACACTTAAGGCAATCCTTTAAAATCAGGAACAAGACAAGGCTGTCTTCTCTCTCCATATTTCTTCAATATTGTACTTGAAGTTCTAGCTAACACTATAAGAAAACAAAAGATCAACGGGATCCAAATTGGAAAAGAAGAAGTCAAACTGTCTCTATTTGCAGATGATATGATAGTTTACATAAGTGACACAATAAACTCTATCAGGGATTTCTACACCTGATAAACACATTCAGCAAACTAGCAGTATACAATATAAATTCAAAAAAATCAGTAGCCCTATTTTTTTAATGACAACAAAGAGGCTGAGAAAAGAAATCAGAGAAAAACCATCCTTGCAATAGCAACAAACACCATAAAGTATCTTGGATAATGCTTACAAAACAAGTGAAAGACCTATATAATAAGGCTTTAAAGAAAGAACTTAAAGAACTTAAAGAATGGAAAGATCTCCCATGCTCTTGGATAGGAAGGAATAAATATAGTAAAAATGGCAATCTTGCCAAAAGAAATCTACAGATTCAATGCAACCCCATTAAAATCCCACGACTTCACTGACCTTGAAAGGATAATAATCAAGGATATTGTGGAAAAGCAATAGAGCCAACACCGCCAAAGCAATCCTTTACAATAAAAGAACTTTAGGAGGCATCATTGTCCCTGACTTTAAGCTCTACTACAGAGCTATATTTCTGAAAACAGCCTGGTATTGGCACAAAAATATATAAGTACACCAATGGAATCAAATTGAAAATCCTGATATTAACCCACACACCTATGAACACCTGATTTTCAAAAAAACAGGTGTTCGAAAGAACACAATGGGGGGAGTAAGCATCTTCAACAGATGTTGCTGGTATAATTGGATGATGGTGTGTAGAAGACAGCAGATAGACCCATGTCTATCGTCATGCACAAAACTCAAGTCCAAATGGATCAAAGACCTCAACATAATTCCAGCCACACTGGATCTCTTAGAAGAGAAAGTAGAATGTACCCTTGACCAATGTTACAGGAGACCACTTCCTGAACACAATTCAAGTACACAATTACTGAGATTAACACTTAATAAATGTGACCTCCTCAAACTTATAAGCTTCTGTAAGGCAAAGGATGCAGTGGAAATGCAAAATGGCAGATGACAGACTGGGAAAAGATTTTTAACAACCCTACAACTGGCAAAGTGCTAATTCCCAAAATATACAAAGAACTCAAGAAACTTGTCAACAAAAAAACCAAATAAACCTGATGGGAGACATTATTCTGTAAATATGTTTCTCATAATGGTTAAATAATAAAGAACTCTTGGGCTAATGGGAAAGCAAGATAGGCAGGGATAGGAGACAAGGAGGAAAGAGGAAGTAGTAAGGAGGAGTAAGCATGTAGAGCCTGGAAAGACCAGATGTGGGCCACCTCTCTGGCCTGTAAGATGAGCACATGGAAATACTTAGAATAATAGAAATGGGTAATCATTAAGAGAGAGCTAGCCAATAAGGAATTAGTAACTGGCCAACACAATTGTATCAAATACAGAGTCTCTGAGTGTTATTTGTGGCTTGCATGGCAGCAGCAGCAGAGGCAACAGCGGGAAAAACGTGCTTGTAACATAATGGTGTCAGAAGTAGGATTGAGCACTTTCACTTAAAATTTAACAATAGCTTAAAAATAGTTTTTTAGAAAGAAAACAACAGAGATAAGCAAGGCTTCTTGGTTGCAGCATTTTTCTGGGTTAAACTTTGTTTGATAGAGACAGAGATTTGTGCGGCTCCTTTAAGGGAAGTTTCCAAAATTAGCATAAGTGGCAAAAAAAAAAAATCGTCTTGTTTTAAAGAGCTCTGTTAACAATTCATTGGTGTGTACGAGAGTTGCAATGAAGGATTAAACTGTGTTTTAAAAATTATGCTGGCTTGGGGGAGAAAATGAAACAGGATACAATGGTTTAAAAAAGAAAAAAGAATGGCTGGATGGGGTGGCTCACACCATTCATCCCAGCACTCGGGAGGCAGAGGTAAACAAATCTCTGTGATTCAAAAGTAAATCTGGTATGCAGTAAATTCCAGGACAGATAAAAGTTACACAGATAAACCCTGTCTCAAAATATGTAAAAGTACATGTAAAAGAAATAGAGTAATAAAAAGCCATGTAAAGATGGAAAGCACAGAGAAATTTTGGATACTATATGTGATACTATTGTCTTTAAATTGTTTGACTGCTAAGAAAATAACAACAACTGATAAAAGAAATGCTGCTGGATTAATTCAATTTATATATTTTAATAATGCTTTGACTTCATAATTTAAGCCTAAGGACAAGTTACTGGGAACAAGGATTTCTATTTTTGTTTCCACAGAAAATCAAAAGCTGTGGATTCCTTCCAGACTAATGTGGTTTGATCAAGCAAGACCCCCTGAAATAATGTCAATGGAACAATGCATCCTTGCAGATTACTAGAGCCAAGATTTCTGCATCTTCTTAGGAACCCCATGACAGCACCCCCTACCAGTAGGAAGTAGTTTGTAAAGAACAACACCCACATTCCCAAATACTGTATATAAATGTTTGTTTTCATATAAATGGGCTTGGTTATAAATGGCTAATGACCACAATCATTTTAAAGTTAAAAAAAGAATTATGGTATAAATATGAATGCTTTGTTTTGGGATGGATTTTCATTAATTGATACAATTTAAGGTCAATTCTCTTGTTTAGGTATTGTGTTTATATAGCTCATTGGAAAATGTAATGAATAATTTGATACAGATTAGAGAGTTATCTATGATAGCAAAACTTGGATTTAAGTTAGTTAGGATTTCTAGATATACAGAGATGTATCTGAGATGAATAGGCATTCTTCAAATCTTTCAAAGACCTACCAAATATGGCATTTAAAATGGTTTAGGGATTTTCTTGACAGTGAGGCACAACTGCTCCTGGTAACACCACCTGCATCAGAAAGGAAGATGGACATTGAAGAAACACATTATTGAGTTTGCTTTTAATATGGCAAGACTAGCCATTTGGGCAAGGTACTGCTCTTCTGGACTGTTTGACTTTATGTTGTATAAACTGGACATGCAGGACACACAGGAAAGTGACTGCTGATTCAAGATGGACATTGCCACAGGATTCCTGCTTCATGAAAGTGTCTGCCAGACACCCTATAGCCTATGGGCTGAAGAGGGAACATTACAGAAGAACTTCATGTGACAATGTCTCTGTCATTTCTTGAGTTTATATATTATCCTTCTGTGGTCTTTGAAGGAGTTGAAGACAGATAGTATGGTTATAGTTTTCCTTAGTTAGGATTAAATATAAGTTACATATAGGACTTTAGACTCACAAAGATAGGATAGATGATATTTTCTTTAAGTCTTACAAAATGTTAATGGACTAAATATGGTTAACTGTGATTCTTATTTGATAACTGTTTTATGTTATATTTTGCTATGTTAAGATTAAACCCCTTCTTTTTATTTTAGACAGAGGAGAGAAAATTATGGGAGATGTTATTCTGTAAATATGTTTCTCATACTAGTTAATTAATAAAGCACTGTTGGGCCAATGGGAAAGCAAGATAGTCAGGGCAAGGAGACAAGGAGGAAAGAGGAAGTAGTAAGGAGGAGTCAGCACGTAGAGCCCAGAGGAAGCAAGATGCCGACCACTGCGCTCAGATAAGATGACCACAGGAAATACATAGATAAGTAGAAATGGGTTAATCATTAAGACAGAGCTAGCCCATAAGCAATAATAGTAACTGGCCAACAGGATTGTATCAAATACAGAGTCTCAGCATGTTATTGGGGCTTGCATGACAGTGGGACCGGGAGGCCAGCGGGGAGGAACAAAGATTGGGACCAGGACAGCAGTGGGAAAAACGTGCTCATAACATAAACCTATTAAAAAGGGGGTACAGAATTGAAATAATTCTCAATAGAGGAAATCAAAAATGCTGAAAGACACTTAAGAAAGTGCTCAACATCCTTAGCTATCAGGAAAATGCAAGGCAAAACAACTTTGAGATACCATCTTACTCCTGCAAGAATTGCTAAAATTAGAACACTAATGACTTTTTATGCTGGAGATTTCCCACTGCTGGGAGTGCAAAATCATACAGCCATTTTGGAGATCAAGATGGTGGTTTATCTGGAAAATGAGAATTAGTTTAACAGAGGATCCAGCAATTCTGCTCTTAGGCATATACCCAAATTACCCTCATCCATGCAACAAAGACATGTGGCCAATTATGTTCATAGCAACATTATCTGTAATAGTAAGAACCTGGAAGCAACCTAGATGCCCCTCAATTGAAGAATGGATAATAAAGTTGAGGCACATGTACACAATGGGATACTGCTCTGCAGAAAAAATATTGGAATCTTGAAATTAGCAGGCAAATTGATGGAACTTGAAAAAACCATTCTAAATGAGGTAACTCAGTCACAGGAAGAGGAACATAGTATGCACTTGCTCATATATGGATTTTAGACCGAGAACAAAGGATCATCAGCCTATAATTCACACTACCAGAGGAACTAGGATACAAGGTGTATTCTAAGAGATTCATATAAAATCCCTCACAAAAGAGGGAAAGGACAAGTCTCCCAGACACATAGTATGTGTGTATGTGGGGGTGTGAATGAAGAGAGAACTAGAAAAAAGAGAAGGGTAGGAGAGGAAAGCATGTGCCACTATTAAGATTGGGTCAGGTTAGAAGTAGAAGACAGAAGAGAAAGAATGACAGAGAGAGAGAGAGAGAGAGAGAGAGAGAGAGAGAGAAGGAGAGAGAAGGAGAACATAAAAGAGGGAGCCATTATTGGTTGGAAGAGAAAACTGAACTTAAAGAAAGGTCTAGAGAACTACAAGTCTGACTCCAACTAACAATTTGAGCAAACATGGAAAGGCTACCATACATGACCTTCCCTGATAATGAGATCAACAACTAACTATCCACCATCATGGAACCTTCATCTAGTACCTGTTGGAAACAGAAGCAAACACCCATAAATACACACTGAGTCGAACTAGAATCCAGATGCAGAGAGACAGGACACCCCCAGGTTGTAGAAACACACAAAGACTGCTGACCTGAAAACAAGGAGCTAATGGGCCCTTCAGACTGATAGCTGGGAATCCAGCATGGGACTGACTCAGAACCCTTGAATATGAGTCTCAGCTAGAAGGACTGAACAGTGTAAGGGACCTCAGAAAGCGGAACCAGGATGTATTCCTTGTGCACAAAAGGACCTTGTGGATACATCTGCCATAGAGGGATACTCCCTTAACCTAGAGACAGGACAGAAGTCTTAGTCCCTACTCCAAATGACATGAAAGATTTACATGACCCCACAAGGATGGAATACCCCTACATGTGGAATGGGGGTGGGAAAATGGAAGGGATGGTGGTCAGGGTGCATGTGAGGGGGTAGAGAGGGTAAGAGGGATGGAGGGAGAGATAGGAAACTTTGATCAACATGTAAAATAAAAAAAAATAAAGAAAAGAAACATTCATTCCAAAGGTTGTCATACTTTTTGTGATTTTCTAGTTAGGAGGACATACTAAAATCTCATCCATTGTTAATTTCCCAGCATGTTTCCCACCCTAGATACCTTCTCAACACTGGTATTGTACTAGCCACTCTATACTCATCTTAAAAGTCTTTGTTGGCACTTTTTAAAAAATTTTAAGCAGATTAGTGTGGAATTTTTTAAACAATTTATATGGAAGACCAGTATTTATTATTGGAATTAGCTTACTTGACTATAAAAACTGCTTAGTTTCATAGAGAGAACAAGAAAAATACAAAAAAAAATGTGATAAAGTGTTGGAGCTATAAGCAAAAATATGCACAAGTTCCTCTTAAATTAACTATCTCGAATAAATGCATTGTCTTTTTCAAAAGTCATTGTTATTTTCCCTTTATCCTACAACTTTTTACATCCACCCTCAGTATTCCCTACTTGTTCCACTCCCTATTCTTTGTTACCCCCTTGTGTTTATTTACCCACAGCTTCATTGCCTATACTAATATCCTATGGATTTTAATACATTTCATGTTCAATAATGTTAAATGTTGTGTACTGAATATACCTATTGAAATAAAACAATTGAAATGAAATAATCAGCATTTATGTTAACACTGACTAAAGAAAAATAGTTTAGGAAACCATTCCAAAATTCAAACTGGAGAGTAATCAAGGACTTTTCACATCACAAAGCATTTTTCTTGGAAAATGATAAATGATTAAGTCTTATCAACATTCTTCCTAAATTAAATAGTGTTCAAAGGAGAAAATTGAGCATTGAAGCTAATCTTATTAAGAGTTTGGTTTTCTAATGAGAAGATGTGTGAGTATTTTAGTTATTGAAAAATGTTCAATGTAATAAATAATTTCCCATTTAATAATATGTTATTGAAGCATTTGCTAGAAGCATCTCAGATGCAATAAGCTACAAACTATGAGGAATATTTATGGATACTACTCATGCATAAAAATGAATTAAATCTTGATGATTATCAGTTATGGATTTGTTTTATGTTCAAAGAGACTTGTAGATATAGAGAAAATAATATAGTTTCCCTACCAAAGATAAATCAAACTATTGTCATTCATTTTACACTCAATTCAAAATTACAATTTGATCAGGATAATTACCAACTTCTTTGTTGAACTATTAAAGAAAATAAATTCAAAATGTCAATTTTGAACAGTCAATAAGCTGCTATTTGCTATTTATTGAGTAAACATTCATTATATAATTCTGAATCACATATTATATCAAAAAGGCAAAATATAAAATCACATTTTATTATATGAATAAATTACAAATATGTCATCTTTATGTTGTTTTGAACATTTTCTCTAGAATTTTAAAAACATATTAGACATGAATATGAAAGATATAGAAAATAAAATATACAATTCTGCTCTTTATAGTTTTATAAGTTTCTTTTGTCAAGTCAGTGACCAAATACTTGATCAAAAAACTTATTTATTTTGGATCAAGGATTTTGAGATGTCTATCCATGGCAGCCTGGGGAGAATAGTTGAACACACCAGGTAACAGCAGAAGGGAAACAAAACAGAGAAAACATCAATAGAACAGAATCAGGAAAGATACACCTGGCCAACTATAAGTTTCAAGTGACCATGTTTCCTTCATTTGACCATGCCACACATTCATGCCATCTTATTGTAAATCCTTGAAAGGGCTCAACCATTGATTAAGTCTGAAGCCTTGTAATATAAACACTTTGTAAGACCCCATCAGCTTGTAACAAGGCCCCAACTCATGAAGTTCAATAGGACTTTTCATGTCTAACTAGTAACAGCTGTGCATTGTCACTGAAAAGGGGTCCATTTACCAGTGTTACTAAACACTCCATTTATAACTTTAACTAATGATGTGAACAAGCACTAAGAAAATGCAAGGACTAACATTTTTCTGTGTTTTTGTCTTTACTGTGATCTATGAGATGGGGTACAAAGTAGTGAAGGTCATAGATTACATGGCATTATATTTGAAACCTAAGTTTAAAAATACAAGAAATGAAAAAAAATTAATGACTGATAAGATTTTCTATTTTACTGTGTGTCTATTCCACATATTTCACATACATTTTTCTCATTTATCACATGCCCTTTGGGTTGATGCCAGATGTTGGTTGCTCTGAATAGTGCAGTGATAAACATGAGTGCTGTTGTGTGTTATATATATCAATATTTTCATTTGAGCTGATATATACATAATCATAGTTTGGGTAGATCACGTGGTAACTACATTTTTAATTATTTAATAATTTATTTATTTTTTAGCCCTGGCGTAAATTCTCTCCTCTCCTTTACTTGCCCCTCCCATCCACCTCTGTTACTACTACTAATCCACTTCTCAGGGCAGATCTCCCATGGATAACAACAAATCAAGCAGTAAAGTAGCAATAAGACTAAGTACCTACCCATATATTAAGACTGGACAAAGTGACCCAGAATGGGGATAGTGTTCAAAAAGCTCAAAAAGGAGTCAGACAGCCTTTGCTCCCACAGTTAGGATTCCCAAAAGAAGACTAAACTACACAATTGTAATATATATACCTAGTGCTTAGCCCCATGCTGTCTCAAAAGGTGTTGGTTCAGTCTCTTTGAGCACCTATGCACCCGTCTTAGTTTATTCTGTGGGTTTTATTGTGTTGTCCTTGACCCTGCTGGCTCCTAGTATCATTTCTGCCCCTCTTCTGTAGTATTCACTGAGCTTCTCTTAATCCTAATATTTGGCTGTGTGTCTGTATCTGTTTCCATCAGTTGCTGTATGAAGCCGCTCTGGTGACATTGGGCTAGGCATCAGCCTATTAGTACAGAAATATACCATTAGGCATTATTTCACTGACATTTATTTCCTCCCTAGTCATTTTCAGTTCTATCCAAGCCTCTGGGTCATCCAAGCTGTGGTTTCTGATGTTCCAGACATTGTTACAAGTTGACTTATTCTCCAAGAATGTGATTTTGAGATAGACCAGTCTTTGGTTGGCCACTCCCTCAATTTCTGTACCACACATACGGCAGTACAGTCTATAGGCAGGACATAGTCCAGGTAGAAGGTTGTAGCTGGGTTGGTTTTCTGTTCCCTGCACTTGGATTTATCTGGCCAAAGGAGATGACAAGTTCAGGGTACCAATCTGCCTTGTATGGAAGTCTTAGCTTCAGTCAAAATTTATGACTAGATTAGTGTCACTCTCTCTCCCCCTGGAAAATCTACCTGGCCTCAGGAGATGGCCTGTTCAAAGTACCTGTCTGCTATTGCTAGATGTCTTAGCTGGAGTAATCCTTGTTCATTTCTGGGAGATTTCCTTTTTATAGGTTTAAACCTGATTCCAAAATGTACCCCTCTTTTGAGTAATCTCCTGATCCTCCTGTCCTCAACCTGGTTTTTCCTGTTCCCATCTCCACCTGCCCTTAGAACACTGACAAAATCCTTTCTATTTCCCATTCCCAGGGAGATCCAGGTGTCTCTCCTTGAATCCTCCTTGTTATCTAGCCTTCCTAGGTCTGTGGGTTATGGCATAATTTTCCTTTATTTTACAATTAATATCAACTTATGACTGAGTACTGACCATGTTCATCTTTCTGGGTCTGGGTTTCTTCACTCTGGATAATTCTTTTATAGTTTGATCTATTTACCTGAAAATTTTATGACATCATTATTTTTCACAGCTGAGTATTACTGCATTGTGTAAATGTACTACATTTTCTTTATCCATTCTTTGGTTGTGGGTCATTGTTTTTTAGGTTCTGAGTATTAGAAACAAAACTAGTATGAACATAATGAACCAAGGGCCCTTATATTATGACTGAGCTTCTTTGGATGCATTTTTAATTTTAATGAATCTCCACATTAATGAATCCTTAATATTTTACACATTTACAGTATTTTTAAAATTTAATTAATTTTAGATTCCCACTTTGGTCCATGCATCCCTCTCGGGGTCCTCCTTGTTATTTAGCTTCTCTGGATCTGTGGATTGTAGTCTGGTTATTTTTTGCTTTATATCTAATATCCACTTATAAGTGAGCACATACCATGCTTATCTTTCAGAGTCTGAGTTACCCCACTCAGGATGTTTATCTTTTTTTCTAATTCCATCAATTTGCCTACAAATTTCATGATGTTATTTTGTCTACAGCTGAGCAATATTTCACTGTGTAAATGTACTACATTTCATTTTTCCATTCATTAGTTGAGTGGTATTTAGGATGGTTCAGCATTATGGATATTACAAATAATAATGCTACAAACATTTTTGAGCAAGTATCCTTGTGGTATACTGAGTATCATATGATCAAGAGTGGTATACTTTGGTCTTGAGGTAGACTGATTCCTAATTTTCTAAGAAACCGCCATACTGATTTGTAAAGTGGCTATACAAGTTTTCATTCCCACCAAGAGTGGAGGAGTGTTGCCCTGACTTCAAATCCTCTATGACATATGCTCTCCTCAGTACTTTTTATCTTAGCCATTATAACAGATATATGATGGTATCTCAGAATCATTTTGATTTTCATTTCCTAATGATTAATGATGTTGGGCACTTTGTTATATGCCTTTTGGTTGTTTGAGACTATTCTGATGAGAATTATCTGTTTAGCTCTGCACACAATGTTTTAAATGGACTATTTTGTATTCTGATATTAGTTTCTGGATTTCTTTATAAATTTGGAGAACAGCCCTCTGCCATATATGGAGTTGGTGAAGATATTTTCCCATTCTTTAGGCTGTTGTTTTGTATTATTTATCATGTCCAGTGCTTTAAAGAATTTTTTTAGTTCCAGGAGGTCCCATTTATTGTTTGTTCCTCTCGGTGTCTGTGATACTGGTGTCATATTTAGGAAACAGTCTCCCATGCCAGTGCATTCAAGGGTATTTCCCAATTTCTCTTCATTCAAGTTCAATGTAACTGGTTTTATGTTGATGCCTTGATCCAATTTGACTTGAGGTTTTTGTAGAGCAATAGATATGGATCTATTTGCAATCTTCTATAGTTTGACAACCAGTTATGATCACACTCTTTTTTAAAGATGCCTTTCTATTTCCATTGTACCATTTTGGCTTCTTTGTCAAAAATCGGGTGTTCATGGGTATGTGGATTAAAATAAAAGTCATCTATTCTATTTCATTAGTCCATGGGTCTCTTTTTATGCCAATACCAAGCTGTTTATATTACTATAGCTCTACAATAGAGTTTGAAGTCAGGGATGACGATGCCTTAAGAATTTCCTTTATTGTACAAGATTATTTTAGATGTTCTGATTCTTTTGTTTTGATTTTCTATATGAAGTTGAGTATTGTTCTTTCAAGTTCTGTGAAGAATTGTTTGGGGATTTTAATGGGGATTGCATTAACTCTGTAAATTACTTTTGATTAGTTTGTCATTTTTTTTATGTTGATCTTTGGTAGATCTTTTTATTTTCTGATATCTTTTTCAATTCTTTTCTTTAGAGACAAAAATTTCTTGTCATACAGGTCTTCCACTTGTTTGGTTAGAGTTACCATAGATATTTTATGTTATTTGTTACTATTGTAAAATGTGATGTTTCTGTGGTTTCTTTTTCAACCCATTTGTCATATATAAAGATTGAGGATGGCAGTGTCATTCCTTTAACATTCTTAGTTTTGCTCAAAATTGCTATATAAGTTTTACCCTTTTCTGATTTGGAAAAAATTCTTCAGATTATTATAATGTACATTTCTGTGAATAAGGTCATTGGTGTTCAGTGATGTAATATTGATGACTGAATGTTACTTAAAGTATTATCATAATTTTAACCATATTCATCACTTCAGCCAAGAAGTCAGGAGTACAGGTCCAATTATTTGAACAATCTTTAATTTCTTTGTTACACACTGTAGAAATACTATGTGCTTTTGAGTATCTATTCTATGTTCTATATAAATGTATTGCTTCTAATAGTTTTTGTGGAGTATTTATAATTTTCTTTATGTATTTATGTATACTAAATAGGATTTTTTCAATGTACTCTTTTTCCAAACTTCTTGCTTATTTGTCCCTTTCTTCTACTTCTGTGACTAGAACTTAAAAATATGTTCCCTAGATGTGAATATAGAACAAATGACCCTTTTCTTTCCTTAGGCAAACTTAAAGGGAAATCTTTCATTTCTTCTCCAATCATTATGTTGCCTACTGTGGATTTTTCTTGCATAGTTTTTATAATAATGAATTGATTTCCTTACAAATCTCATTAAGTGAGTGTGGTAATACATTATTTATGATTTAATAAAACTTGCCTGAGAGTTCAGAATGCAAAGCTTTCCATAAGCCACAGAGATCAGTGGGTGGTGAAACATAACTATAATTCCAGCAGCCATACTACACAGAGCTAGGCAGTAGTGGCACGCACCTTTAAGTTCAGGACTCAGAAGATAGGCAGATGGATCTCTCTGAGTTCAAGGCTACACTGAGCCACATGAAATTGATCTAGTTCTAAACAGAAACAGATCACACAAATGCAATTTTAGTACTTGGGATCAGATGCCTTTAATCCCAGCACTTGGCAGGTATAAAAGGAAGAAGCAAGGAGTCTTCTTTGGAGATTTATTTTCCAGACAGGGAGAGCTAATGTCTCTGAGGTTCATGGAGAGAATATTGCACTCTGAGGATTTGTGGCACCAGGATCACTCTTTCAGCTGAGGCAGAGATAATAGCTAATGACTGACTCTTTATCCCAATTTCTTATTTTGGGGTTTTAATTGTTCGTGGTACAAATGAAAAATTCTATTTCAAATATTTATGTTTACCTCTTTTTAAAGTTTATTTTCTTAAATTTCATTTTTGCCTTCCAATCAAAGTTCTTGCTCCCACCTCTCCTCTGGCTAACCCCACCTGCCTCCCATTTCTTACCACTCCTATCCACTCTTCCTTCATGGTAAGGGGAGTTGATCATGCCTGGCACATTAAGGTGAGGCAGCACCAAGTCATTCCCCCTGTGTTATAGGTCAGTTTTACCCTAGGGAATTGGCATTAAAGTCTAGCTGAGGCACCAGGGATAGATAGTGACTCTGAGGTCAGAAGACCCACAGATAGACCCAGCTATACAATTGTATCCCATAGGCAGAGGGCCTCGTTCAGTTTCCTGGAGGCTGTGGCTGTGTGTGTGGAGTTCATGAGTTCCCACTAGTTTGGTTCAGCTATCTGTACATTTTCCCTTCATGATCTTGGCCTCTCTTGCTCATATATTCTCTCTTCCCCCTCTTCTACTGGATTCCTAGAGCTTGGATTGGTCTTGATTGTGGCTCTCTGCATCTGGTTCCATCAATTACTGGATGGAGGCCCTATGATGATAGTTGGGGTATCTAACATTCTGATTATAGGGGACAGTCAGTCCAGGCACCCTTTCCAACATTGCTAGGAATCTTAGCTGGAGTCATTCTTGTGGATTCATGAAAATTTCCTTAGAAACAGGTTTCTCCCCAACACCATAGTGGCTTTCTCTATTATGATATCTCTTTCATCGCTCTTCCACATTGTCCCTCTCCCAGACCATACCTTTCTCTCATTTTATAACTATCACCTCCCTTTTTCCATCACCCTTCCACCAGTTTACTTAGGAGATTTCCTCTAATTTTCCTTCCCAGAGCAATCCATTTGTCCATTTTCTTTCCTTCTTTTTACCTAGATTCTCAGGATCTGTGTATTAGAGTCTGTTTATCCTTTACATCTACTATCTACCTATGAGTGAATAATACAGTGTTTGTCTTTCTGGCTCTGTGTAACCTCACTCAGGATGTTTTTTCTAGTTCCATACATTTGTCTAAAATACCCCATGGTATAAATGTACCACATTTTCTTTATCCATTCTTCAGTTGAGGGGGATGTAGGTTGTTTCTAGATTCTGGCTATTATTCTGCCATGAACATTGTTTTCTAAGCATCCTTGTGGTATCATTGGGCATCCTTTGATTATATGCTCAAATGTGGTCCTTGAAGTAAATTGATTCACAATTTTATTTTAAGAATGTGTGTAGAAAAGTGCAGATGAGAGCAGAGGCCAGAGGTATTAGATCTCACTGGAACCAGAGTTCCAGGTGAGTGTGGGACATATGATGTAGTTGATGAAAATCAAACTCCTGCCCACTTTAATAGGAGTATGAGTGTTTAACCACTAAGTCATCTCTTCAAGAATATTAGAGAACACTTCTTATAAAGAATAAAAACTTTTTCAGGTAATTTTCTTATACCTAGTGAAACAGATGTTTAACATAATTTTATTATATACACATGGTACCAGTAAACAAATTAATGTGAAGATATATGGCACATAATATGAGAAAAAACTTCCTCTTGATAAATTATGTTCATTTTGTCTTTATTAATAATAGTCAGAAACTGAAATCAAACCTGTAGAGAGCTGCGTAGTGCCACGCCTTAAAGTGGTGCTGGCTTCTGCCTTACACCTTCCTGCTGGTGAAGACTCTCTGGGTAACCAAGCCCTTAATTGGTTAAGTCTGTTCAGCCTATTTGCTTCCGCATTAGAGTAGCCTATCTGCAGGGTCCACGTGGCTCACTGGGGTTGGTTAGCTCAAGGGTATTTAAGCCTGTGTAGGGGTTTTCCCCCTCTCTCTCTCTCTCTCCCTGTGGGCCAGAAGCAAGATGTTTAAAGGATCCTGATTAAAACTGCATGAAGAAGATCTACCCGGAGTCGCGTCTTCCTTGCTGGCAGGGCAGGTGCGTACAAAACGTAAATGTCCCACAAGAAAGTACAAACAAAATTTGGTGCATCTGTACAATGGAGTAAAACTCAGACTTGTTTTTTAAATGACATCATGTTTTTCTTATTTTTTAGGCAAATTATGAAACTATTCACTTATAAGTAGTTATTATCTGATGAGTAAATAATAATCAAGCTACAATCCACAGATCCAGAGGCATTAGGTAAAGAAAGGGGGTTTTATGGGGCAAATGGATATCCATGGCAGGGGGGAATACAGTAGGTCTTATGGGAAAAGTAGGAGCAAGTGGGAATGGGGTTCATAGTTTAAGTGAACATGCAGTGGAAGGAGATAGCATGGACGGAGACAGCTGGGCCTGTGGAACTTTATGGAAATGGATGTCAAAACTTAGTGGATGGAAAACTGCTGGAATCTACAAAAGTGAACCTAACAAGGACGACTAGTAACAGGGTGTATTAACTGGCCATCTCATCTTGCCTGACAAAGCTTCTAGTGGTGGGAATGGGACACATTCAATTGAGTTGTTGGCCAGATGGTCTTCCCATGGAAAACCACAAGCAATCCAGGCTATTGTTAAGATAAAGGTTTGCTCTCCACACATTGACAGCAGGGCCTTATTGCTGAGAACTCAAAGAACTCACAACTCAAAGAACATTGATCTGGTGACTACATGAAGCCCTCATCCCTACCTTCAAGTGTCTTTGGAGTGGAAAGGTATTCTTCAAGATAACAAAAGAGAAATGTGGACCCCAACCAAGTGACAAAACCTATGGCCTACACTCTGTCTTCTGTAAAATACATAGGAAAATGGTGACAAAGAATTTGTAGGAATAGTCCACAATATATGATTAGACCTAAGTTTCACTGCTGGGATAACCAAGAACCAGAGACTAGAGATCCCAGAAACCTGGAGTAAAACCAAATAATATTGGTCATAAAACTAAAACAAAAAACAAATGGAAAGTATATTATCAATAAAACGACTCCAAATGATATCCCCCTATACTCCTCCATATCAGTGTCTTATCTAATCAACACCAGAGAATCTTTCACTGGCACCAAATGGAAACACAACTCCCATCTGAGACCCAAAGCCTAACATTATGGAGAGTCTAAATGGAAATACTCCATCAATTCCTTTTCCTCAAACCTCTGGGAATCATTTGAGATTGTCAGAGCTAGAGGGGATGTAGAACACCTGGAGAGCTAGGCGTTTTGAAATCACTAAGCAAGTGGCATATGAACTCACAGTCACTGAAATGACATACACTGGTCTGCACCTGTTACACCGTGCATATATTACTATAGTAAATGGCAGGTAACGAGTATTTGAGTAGAGAGAGGAAAAGCTGTAATTAAGATATATTATATGAGAGAGGAATATATTTTCAATAAAAGGAAAAAATAGAAAATGTCAGTAATAAAACAAAATTGATAATACCTATACAGATTAAAATTTCTTCTTCTGTTAACAACATATCAGAAATTATTTTTATTCAATTCATAGCAATATGACAAAGAAAATTATACAGCTATTATGGGTAAATACATTTTGGCTCACACAAATGTACTTATATGCATATATCTTTTTAATATTAAATTTCACAAGGAAGGGCTAGTGAGATGACTCAGTTGGTTAAGACGTTTGCCACTAAACCTAATAGCCAGATTTCAATCCTTTGAGCCCACATGTAAGATACCAATAATCCTTACTACATATAAAGCAAATATGAAAAATAAAATTCACAGTAAAAGCAGTAGTCTGCTGCTGAATAGCCACAACTATTCTATTCAGAGGCTTAAGTAATTTTTAGTTTAACATTGCTGGCTTGACAATTACTAACTTATGTAAACTTGTCATCCTCTTAGTCTATTTTGTAGACTGAATTCCCACCAACCCCCCATGTTATTGTGTTTGGAGACTAGATTCAGGAAGAGTCAACAAAAAATAGTGCAATTAGCATAGAAGAAGAAGGAGGAGGAGGTGAAAGAGGAGGATGAGGAGGAAAAAAATCAAACTGAAGAATGTGGGATAATTGTAGAAAATGCCATAAAATACCAATGTGAAGAAAATCAGAGTTTGGTCAGTATGCAGTTTTCCTGTTAATTCAATAAGCAATGAGCAAGCATGCCAAGAATAGACAAGTAGAGTTGGTTACAAATGTATAGAAATCACATATATTCTCATCTTCTTATGCTCTCACTTTAAAAGTTGAAACGCAAACTCACATTAAAAACAGACAAGATGACAGTCTCCTGAGGATGGGCCAGCTGCAGCAGTGTCTTTGTACACAAAGGACTTTTACCTCTAAAGCATGCTGAGGCTTCGATGTCACTATTATTTTGAGAATGTCCTCAGAGAATTGGAAGAAGACAAGCCATGCAAGGATGACACAGATCTAAGTATAAAGCAGTTCTATTATAAAAATGCTCTTTTGGAGAGGTGCTAAATATGAAACTGCATATGCTTGAGTTCTGGGCTCTATTACATAATTTGTAGCACTGCCCTTATTTTTCCCCACTCTCTCTGTCTCTCTCCTGAAACTTCTCCTATCAACTAACCTTACCTAGAAGTACCTTACCTTGGGTTGATGGAAGACTGTGGTTTTTGAGTAACCTGCTCTGATTTCCAAATAATCAGGGTCTAAGTAGTGTTGAATGTTGACTCCAACGGAGTTATAGAGTGTGAAATGGAAGCAGTTTCCTCATATGGTCAGAATGGACAGATTGAGAAGTCCCCGACAAGGCATTGTTTTAAGAAACTAGATTTCTCCCTATAGAAAATTCCCAAGCTTTGATAACTTTATTTTCCATATTGAAAAGTTATCAGTTTATATAACAAATGTTATTAAATGTGCTGTTTTCACAGAAGTTATTTCAAGAATGTCACTGTATAGTAGCCACTTTTTCTCTTATTTCATAGGGAGAACTGTTTGAAGATGCTTCCAAATATTACTCTGTCTACTTGGCTGAAAATACATAGTACATATAGTTACATTTTTCTGCATTGACAATATAACAGAACACTCAAAATTTGATTCCTGTTTTTTTTAATTACTACTGCAGTGATATTTTGCTTGTGCTTTAACAAATAAAGCTTGCCTGATGATAAGGGTGTGGAGCAAGCACTAGTAAGGCATAGAGGCCAGGCAGTGATTGCACACTTAATCCCAACACTTAGAGGCAGATAGATATCTGTGGGTGCAAGGCCACAATGTGTAGCACTAGATTGATCTAGTCCTAAAGAGAAACATAGTCAGGTAGTGGTGGCTCACAGCTTTAATCCCAGTACTTGGGAATCACTGACTTTTAATGCCAGCACTAAAGAGATGGAGACAGGAGTAATATGGCTGAACAGAGAGCTGAATATAAGGTGGAAGGACACAGGGATTTCATTTCATTCGGTCTGAGGATTCATAGAGATAGGATAGAGGTAAGAACTAGTGATGAGTTGTTCTGTTTCTTTGTTTTTTCAGCCAGAATTTACCCCTGTATCTGGTGTTAGGTCTTTATTTTTAAGACCTATAAGAATTCAC
Organism: Cricetiscus sungorus; assembly: GCA_030556225.1. Classification (NCBI taxonomy): domain Eukaryota; kingdom Metazoa; phylum Chordata; class Mammalia; order Rodentia; family Cricetidae; genus Cricetiscus; species Cricetiscus sungorus. The sequence goes on along the minus strand of JANBXA010000141.1, from coordinate 15,823,623 downwards.
ACTATGTAGAGGGACATTCTCTCTACCAGATACATGGAGGAAGGCCTAGGCCTTCCCCCAAATGATGTGACAGACTTTGATGATCTCCCATGTAAGGCCTCACCCTCCCTCTTAAATGGATGGGAGTGAGATGGTGGGGTCAGTGAGGGGCATGGGAGGATGGAAGGAAGAGGGAACTGGAACTGGTAAGTAAAATAAGATTGTTTCTAAATTATATAAATTAAAATAATTTTAAAAAGAATTCACACTAAAGATGAAAACTACAATTATCTAATATCTCTGTTGTTCCTTTTCTCCCTCTTTTAAGCCTTCAGACAAAGAGTAAAATTGTAAGAACAATTTACATTTCAGGAAAAAACAGCTAGACCTTGGACATGGGGAAAAGTGTGTTTTCTGTGCCTCCTAAATTCCTATCATTACCAACTGTCTTCTCTCACAGCATCATATTACCTACAGAATTTCACTTTAGGAAATGTTGAAAGATAAAAGAAAACATTTAGGTATATTTCCATTGCTCTTTATTAATCAAAATGACAAATATGGGCCAAGTATCCCTATTTCCATAACAGCAGATGTAATAAAAATAAACAGGAAAGGGTCTTTAGGCAATATTTTACTTAAAATATTATGAGAACTATAAAAAGATATTTCTATTAGTTCCACTGACAGGTATAGTTATGGACTGCAGTTTCAAAACAATTGAGGATTCATAAAATTTTTTTAAAAACCTATAGTTGTGAGTATAACGTTAAGAAAATCCAAATTTCCTGGACCTAAATGAACCCACAAGAAATATTGATGAATTTAAATCCAATATTAAATCATTTTAAATTTATTTTTATAATAAGGTGAATAAATATCATATCTCCTTTTCATAAAATATACCTTAGTTGACAGGCACAGCATCAAATTTTAGATGATGAAAATTTCAGGTCTAGGCAAGGTGTTTGGTGGTATTCACAAAAATTATAAAATTACAGAAAAATCAGCCTTAGGAAGAGGGAGAGCTATTGGAGATGCTCTAAGGGAAATAGCTGTATTGAATTACCTCATCTATTCTTGGAAGGAGGGTCAGAAAAACATTTTTTTCTGTAATCAGGATGAAGACAACATTTTAAAGAAATCTGTTGAGCTCTTCCCTTTATAATAAAATTGTAACCATGAATTATTGCAGGTCATTGCAAAAGTAACTGACCCAGAGTAATACATGACATAACTGGCTTGTAAATGTCATAAAGTATTTTTGAGAGGCTGATGGATGAGGTAATTCTTAAAAATTGGCAAGCTGTTACCTAGATAAAGTGAAAAATTGAAGGTCTGAAATGGGAAGGAAAATGTTGGGTAAATCAGGGAGCACGATGAAAAATACATCTCAGTTTAGCATTAATGCTCTTGGGTAGTAAAGGACCTGCATATGCATTTGCATATATAACATTAAGTGAAGCCAGTGGGAACAGTGTAATGTCTGGCTCAGATTTTGTGGACTAGTATGAAAATTATAAATTACAAAGTTTTGAATCCCCTGGAGTTTGACTTTGTCAGACATAGTCTGTAAGTTATGACAAAAACACCACTGTTTAAAAGATTACTTAAATTTCTAGTCCCACTTATGACTTTCTCTCAAAATTAATTCTTCTTCCCTGTTCTTAATTGTTAAGCCAATGATTGTCCATATGATATGCACTAGTTAGTAAATAATCTGAGAGCCACTACCATGTGTAACATCTTACATGTGATACAATTGAGGGAAAAAAAGGTAGGGAAAAGAAAGCATCATTCTTTCTGGTGACCCAAGAGCCCTTTGTGAAATGATGCTGTACTTTTGGAAAATAATAAAAAATATTAATTACAGCAACCACAAATTCTGACTCTCAAACACACCAAGAACAATACTGAAGTGCTTGGAGAAAGAAATCATAAATGACATATGCATAACAATGAAGGCATTTGAGGATTGTAATTTTTAAATTTCAAAGGCAGTATGTAGCAGATTGGTAAAATAAAGTGGAGTGTATTGAAATAAATGGGAAATGATAAAACAGTGACTATACAATAGTGTGACAAACTATATTACGTATTTGTGTGAACAAATGGGCTTTGGAGACTAGAATACGCAGGAGCTTTATAAAAGAAGAGATTGAAGAGGTTGGAGGTGATAAGGTGATAGATGGAGAACAAGAAGAAGCATTAACCACTAACATTCCTTTTACTCAACATGGTCCAAGCTGTACTTTGAATTAAATGATTTTTTTTTTAATCATCATCTTGAAACCACTAATGAATCACTTAACTTTTGTGTATTTGATGTGAAGTGAGGTCTACTATGACAGTAAAGTATTGCCCAGGGTACAATGAACTTCACATGAACGCTTCCCTCCCACTAACCTCATGATTTCCTATGAAATTTTCAGAACTACCTGTTACATCATCCTTTATCAAGTAGGGCCCTCGCAAACATGGGGTCCTCTGCCTCCCCTCCTGCTGCGGGTTTCAGAACCTCAGATGAAATCTTCCTAACTCTGTTCACTGGAAATGTACTGAACAAAGCTGTAGGGAGGATCAAGTTGGGCACCATTGCTCCATGGAATGTTTGGGTGAAACACAATTGTGATCACCTCATTTATGGGCTGGCAACACCACATGGTGCTTGTTACTTGGAGACAAGCCTTTAACTCACCTGAATTATATGTCTTTTGTCATATGTCTGTTGTGATATACTTTGAATTCCTCTGGAAAATGCCTCAGCCATTCTGTGACTAGGAAATTAACTAATTCATGTATAAATGAGTTTACCTTCCAGAATGTTGTTGTCTAACCTATAAAGCATCAGGATGATGAATCAGGTAACTTGGAAATGAAAACAATTCCAAGTCAGCTCTATCTTTTCCTACTTATAACTAAAGATATAAACTCTCAGCTGCTATTACAATGCTATGCTTGCTTTCCCGTTTCTATGCTCTCCCTCTGCGATGAGCATGCATTTCCTGAAACTATAAGTTGCCATAAACTCTTTCTTCCACAAGTTGCATTGATAATGGTAGCTTCACCTTAATAGGGAAGTAAGACATATATACTTTATCAAAAGCTGCATTGTGGTTTGAAAAAAAAAATAAAACAAGCTGACTGAAGATAGATAAGCACATTCTTACATTATTTATATATTTTGATAAAGTGAAAGCTTGTGCTCTACAGCATTATTCATACTTACTGAAAAACATCACAAGAAAAGGAAAATTCAGGTGAGTTTAGTGGATACTTTGGTGATGATAGTGATTATTTGACTCTATGTGTTATTAATTATCATATAATTACACCCTCAACACTAGAAGTTCTGCTATATATAAATTAGAAAATAGAATGAATGAGTAATAGCCTTAGGTTTTGCAAAGTAACAAAATGAAGTGTCAGTATGGTCTATTGTTCTGGTATACATGTGTCCATAATTGTCTCTTAGTTTCTCGCTCAGACCTCCTCCTTCATTGTCTTTATGCCACACTATCTCCTACCAAAATCTGTCTTTGTTGCTCTCGGTAGCTGTCTTAGCTACTTGCTGCCTATATGTCTAGCCCTGTTTGGCCTATATACTGTGGTTACTATGATATGTTCACATTTGTTTTCCCAATAATTATTTGTGCTGCATCAAATCAACCATGAGAAAGGTCACATAAATTCAAAACCTTTTTCTCCTACTCAGTTTCACACAAATGATTTTTTTTTCAGGACTCTACAACCTATACTAGTTGTGGATAAAAGTAGCCATTAGGGACTCCTTTAAGAAAAAATATGCAATGGGAAATGTAAAACTATCATTACGTTCTCAGTGTCCAACCAAAATGAATATGTTACACTAAGGCTATCCAAAGAAATGTAGAGAAACTATATACTGATCAGAGTTGCAAACATAAACAAAAGTCAAAGCAAAAGCTGTACACATCTCTTGAATCTCATGCAAACCAAACACTCCCTCTCTCTTACTCTAGCACTAAATCTTTGGACCATTCTTGACATTGCTTTTCTTTCCCCTATTATTATTCATCAGATTTAATCTGTTATTCTTTTTTTGTTTTTGTTTTTACCACTTACCTCCCATCTCATACGTTGGTGTTAAAGTGGCAAACATTAACTCTAGGACAGTCTTTGTGCCAGAATAGAAGTTGCAGGACTCAAGGGCTTGAGGTACCATAATTGACATCAGAGGTTTTTTAGTGTAGGAAGAAAATACAATTTGTCTTCATAATTTTGACTTTGAGAGATATAGTCGGGGAACATAGCATTGTAAACTCAGTTCAGCCCTCAATAAAATCTTGTAAGAAATGTTCTCTACTAAACACAGTTAGGTGTTCTCTGGGGATACTCCAGTTAGAAAGAATGAACTGCTATAGAAAAATAATCATGACACTACCTAATTTTCCTTGGGTATCTGATGTAGCACAGTGAAGTCAGATATTACCAAATTTGGTGGAGAATTGAAAACAGGTCTTAGATATGATCACTGTAATAAATTATCAATATACTGCTTTTTCTTTCAAGGCATATGATGATTATTATTTATTCATTCTTCAGCCTCATGTAATTTGCTTGACAGTAACCTAGATACGTGACTTGATAATCAAATAAAAAAAATTATCAAGGATTTAAGGAATTATGGCATGAATTTTCCCTTTATACCTATCAGACAATATATCACAAGTTCATCATAAATTTCTCAATGGTTACAACGTAGAGAATTATGATGCATATGAATTGTAATTGTGTTTCTACATGTTTTTTATAGAAAATGGGAAACTAATAAAAACTAGAAAACAATAATTAATAATAATGATACTTATATTCTTGCTGTTAATTTGGAATTACTTTAATATTCATCAACATCCATCTTTTGAGAAAAATATCAATTTCTATAGATAAAGTCTGGACATTAAATTAAATTATGTTAGTTACATTTTAAGCTGAATTTATGTTTTGGGGTCTCTCAAGTATTTAGGAATTACTTTTATGTTACATAAGCCTCCTGTAAAAGAGTATGAGCGACAAAGTTGCCAATTATTCTTGAAACAAGTGATTACCCAAAATAGTAAAAGCTGCTGAATTGGTCAAGAATGGATTATATTGTAAGTTATTTGATGTAACATTTAAAATTTGTGCACAATAGAAAAAAGAAGGAAAAAATAACAACAACCAAAATAATAAATTAAATCACATACACTTATATGATTATTTTATTTATGTAGACCGTTTATGGTCCATTTTCCATTAGCTGTAAAGTTAATCTTTACAGCTCAGTATTCTGGATATAAATGCCTTTGGATTTTATGGTACATAAATATAGAACATTATATTGGCAATCACATAACATGTTTGTTCAGTTTGGTGTATGCTCACAATTCTTAATATTAATAAAATAAATATTTTATTACAGATCCTAAGAGATCTGATATCTATACCACTGAGCCACAGCCACAAAACCCTTACTCAGTTCAACAAGTAGATTGAATCACACATTCTCTTAGATAGTTACAAATCCCAATTATCTTCTTAAACAGTTTCTTAATTCCTGTAATATGTCCCTTTTGATCATAGAACTGAAATAGAAGAAGTATATATAAAAACAACTGCAATCCTATTCAACTTATTATTATATATGTAGTTGATAACCTGCAGGATAAAGCTTCAATTTATATAAAATATATTTGCATGCTTGTGCTTTTTTTATCAAATTTAATTCTATGGATATTTAACTGAATAATAATGCTTCTTAGAGTACATTTTAAATCCAAGATACCTTTGACAGAAATAACATACTTAAAGTTGTTATTTGCTGTTCTGCGTCACAATAATGCAATCTACATTTTGAAGTTTCATTCTTGTAGAACTTAGCATGTGTAAAACAGATCACTTAAAACTTTCTAAAAAATGTATATACATAGACATACTATATTCTTTAAAAAGAATAATATTGATTTTGAGTCTGTTTTGACAGCCTGGAAAGACAATGTCAATTTGTTGAATTATTTATTATTTAAAAACATGATTATACAATATCCAGAAGAAACAGTTCCGGATGAGTATAGTCAAAATCTGGGCATTTCAATAGAAAAACAGAAACAAGAAAAAGAGAAGTTTAACAAGATTAATCAACCACAGAGTTAGGAATGCTTAAATACTATTTGACTTTGACAATTCCTAGTAATTAATATTTATTAGGGTACTTGTCAATATGTTGTAAATGGAATTTCTTTGGACCACAAATTCCCAAATAATGACATGGAGACTTATATATGAAAGCGTGAGCTTAGCTTAGACTTGTTGCTTAACTGGGAAGCATACTAGCGCTAACTCTGTAGTCGGCTGTAGTCAGAGACACAGATAAGTCAACCCTGAACGCATGAGGGAATGATAGCAAGAGTCGATCATTTAACACAGAGTGGCATAGGCAAGAGAAAGATGTCCTCTACCCTACTCCTTCTGCTACATAAGGTAGGCAAGAGATTTGGCCCTGGGATCAGGAGCATGAGATTATTCGTGCTGCCCAACACCACCTGTAGCAGATAGAAGACTGAACCCAGCTCCCTGCCTGGGCAGCACACTAGAGCTGGTCCTGTTTTAGAGGGCTCAGGTGAGCCAGTCCTGCAGGCAGAAATTCTGAAGAGCTGATTCTGTACAAACACAACATCCTATATTCTCCCTAGAGCAAGCAGGAGAAAGGGCCCTGTACCTTACTTGGAAAAAACAGTAGCACTGGCCCTGGTGATATAAGGGGGCAAACCTCAGATCTGAAGGACATAAATCAGGAGAATTGGCTCCACTCTTTGCTGTAGGCTGCATCAAGTGAGCTAACCCAGGCAGTGCTGGAGAGCTCACCCAGGTGGTGACAATGAGGGAAAGCTAACAAGTTGACCAACCCACCTACTACCCAAGCCCAGAACCAGGACTATGAATGTCCAACCACTATGAATATCCACCTCATCTATGAACTTTTGGAGCATGTGAACGGGATAAACCTATAGATCCAAGCAGCATGATCTCCATGACAAAACACAACAGTTGGCATACAAGATAAGCCCCAGTGAAAGCCCATTACTGCAGGTTTAACGGGAGCCAAAGGCCTCAAGTATGACCAGTGACTTAAACACTTGCAAGTAAAGATGACTGGACTAAAGGGTAAACTGTGACTGAATGAGCCACACTGCAGCTTTCTCAAGTTTCTTCTTTTTTTTTGTTTTTCTTTTTATTTCTATTTTTTTTATTAATTTGATGTTAATTTGCAAGGGATTGCAAGGACAGAGGTCAAACTCAAGGAGACAGGAGATAAGTGGAATCAATAAAAAGAAAAAATCTTAATTTAACCTATTTATATTAATCTACTTCTGCCATATTGTGCCTTACATCTCCTTCATACTGTACTTCCTACTTCCTCCATGTCTTGCTGATGACTCCTCACTTCTAAGAAATAGGAACAAATATTTGATCAGAACCAGTGGAGAAGAAAAATTGGAGGTATAAATATATCATAGAATACCTCCATGACATAATTATTTAAATTGTCAATCAACCTAAAAAGTGTGATATTTAATAAAAAATGGATAAAAGCAGCATAGAGATGAGAATAATGACTCCAATAATTACATCTGTGTGTGATTTTTTTCCTTTAGAGTAAGACAGAAAGAAGATTTTGACAAAAAGAACAAGAATCTTAAGTACTCTATGTAAAGCTACTTGCTTTTGCTTTATAAAGTATTAGCTTTTTACATTGGTGGCAAAGGCCCCTAACTATAGCTTCCCACATTCAATGCCTATCTCATATATATAAGATGATAAGGATATCATGGGGGTATTCATTGTAATTTTTCTTAAAATTCAAATAGTAAATTGTGTGAGCATGACTAGTTCACTGTAGAGTGAGGAAGACACTTTCCACATGTCCAATCGATCGATATATATTTTATACACACACACACACACACACACACACACACACACACACACACACACACACGCATGTGTGTGTGTTTAGAAAAAGATGCCATAAGACAGGTTCAAGCAGAGGGTATTTTTATTATGGAAAGGTATAAAAAAAAGTAAAGGAAAGTGAGAAGACCAGCCTCCAGAGACAAGAAAGTGAAGATATGGAAGAGGGCGAGAAAGAGGAATAGGTGGATGGGGACAGAGGGAGAGAGAGAGAGAGAGAATGAAACAGAGAGGGAGAGAAGGGTTAAGGAGAGTAATGAAATAAAGAGAGAAAGCAAGCCTCATTATTTTCAACCATAAAATTACATAACAGAAATAATATTTTCTATCAGAATTTCCTCCATTGGAATAAAAATCAGAAATGTATGATTATTTAACATTATTTACTTTGACACATTATTGTTCCGGGCCTTTTATTCTATAGTTCGTGATATCAACTCAAAGTTATATTTTCTCAAATAGTAAACACAAATGTAGTTTTTGTTCCTCCATTTAATTATAATTTAATGCCTGGTACCTGGCAGTGTAACAGCAGTTGACATTATTTTGTGTCTGTCCCCTGAACTCTGTGTCCTGCTCCATTTTGCAGGGACATGAAAATCTTTAAGGAGTGTCTGTCTATCCAATTTACCTCAATCTCTTTCAAAGTTGAAGAGAAAGACAAGCCATGGATCTAAATCTTCAGTCTAGATTCCAGGAAGAGTAAATCCTATTGGGACAGACTGGTGCCAAGTTGAGAACAATTATTTGTAGTGGACAGCTGACACCATGGTAGTGTTACCTTGTGGATAGCAGATTTGTATGTTTCTGAAGTGATAGTGACTTTCAAGTCATCCTTTGACTTTTCAAGGTAAAAACTGTTTCTAAGGATAGTTAGAAACAGACCTTTTGCAGGACTGTGCAACACTGCATACTTTCTGCTGTTATGCAGACAACCTTAACTACAATAAGTTCTTGAGTGCAACAGCTATGTCATAGTCAGAATGGATTTCAGTGTTGTTGACATATGAGGAAACTGTATTGTAAAATTGTAGAAATGTAAGATAGTGTGAGCATGTCTAGTTCAATGTAGAGGGAGGAAGACACTTTTCATGTGTGAAATTTAAGGTCCAAAATATATATATGTATGTATGAATGAATGAATGAATGTATGTATGTATATATATGTATTTCACTCAAGAAAAAGATGTTCAAGCAGAGGTTTATTTTGTTTTTATTATTGTGGAAATGGATCATGAAAAGGGGAATAGGAAGTAGGGAGACTGGCCTCCAGAGACAGGAGTTCAAGCAAAAGGATGAAGGAGATATATATATATATATACATATATATACATATGTGTGTGTATGTATGTATGTATATATATATATGTGTGTGTGTCTGCATGTATGTATGTATGTATGTGTATATATATATATGTGTGTGTGTGTGTCTGTGTGTATGTATGTGTATATATATGTGTGTGTGTGTATGTATGTATGTATATATATATATATATATATATATATATATATGAAAACCAAGATAAAAATTAAGATAGTGAGGGTTACAGATCCCCTAAGCTAATTTACAACCCCTTAGCAACCCCTCTTTTCTTTCAAACCCATTCCCACAGTCTCCAATTATAAATTTTATCATCAGACCTTGATATTTTCTAAAATAAAAATCAAAAATATTTTATCTTTTTGTGTTTTCTCATTAACTATAAGCTATCCTTTTACTGTGATTGTTTTGGATCAGGCTGTCATAGTTATAATGACTTCAAAAATGCTTCATAGAACAGGATAACCTTGAATTTCTGATATACAACAAGCCAGCGCTAGTGTCAATTCCTAGCTTCTACTATATTTCCTCATAAAATGTTACTTTTCTGTTGCATATTGTGAGTGCTTATTTGTCAACATTACAAATTACAGGTTTACAAATTACAAATTATACATTAGAGGTTGCTGAGATAACTAAATAAATATTCCTATGGTATAAAAATGTATTTAAAAATTGATTTTTATTTAGGTTTTTAATATTGCCTTTTTGTTTGTTGAAATTCACATAAAATGCACATGAAGTGTTTTTGCATTTTAGTTAAGAATTCATTTAATATACACATATATAATATACATTTGTATTGATGAATGTGTCCTTTCTTGCTTTCTAATTGTTTTATAGTATTTCTCTAATCCATTTGACACACACATACATACATACATACATACATACATACATACATACATATCACATTTCTAAATGGTAACTAATGGATTCGAGTGTGTACTCCAATCTTGTTTTTCTATACTGAGTTTATTATATTTCTTTTTAATTTTCCATAATATACAAATTTAATAAAACTTTTCCACTGAAGTATTGTTAATATTGTGAATAATATTTTAAATAATATTTTAAATTGTATTTGAAAGTTCAATTATTTTAATTAAAAGGCTCATGCATTAAACCACTTTCGTATTTATATAGAGGAACATGTGCTGTCAGAACATGTACACTCATAATTTGTTCCATGTCATCTGAAATCTCCAACAAATTTTAGATTTAATGACATTTTCACAAAGTTGATAGGATTCATGGCATTTTTATTTTGATTAAACTGAAAACTTAGACATTAATTTTAGAATTTTAAAACATTGAGAGTTTTAGTAATTAATAATACACACATATATATCACATATGTATGATTGATACTTTTGTATATATTACATAATTTATATATACATAAAACATCATATATACATACACACTCACATACACACACACACATATTTTTTTTGGAGCACTGCAAGAAGGTCATTGTGCCTACAGATCTCAAGAGAAACCAGGAAACAAGTAATGATAAACTCATAGGATTGTCTTTCCAATGGAAAAATAAAAAGCTTGTTATTCCATCCAGAAAGCTAGGAATTAGTAGTGATTAACAGCCTGGTAATTCATGTTATCTTTTGGGTTAGGCCATATTAAACTTCTACAACTAAGATAAGAAGTGTCTAGTAATCAAAGTGACCCTCCCAAACTCCCAGGACAAGAGATGAGTAACTTGTATATTATCTATATAGCTAGAGGTTCCCCCAAATTCCTACCACCTGGCCCAAGATGGTTAATGGCTTAAATGTCCTCTATGTTATCTGTATTACCTAAACCAGATACAGATACACTTCCTTAAGCTCTTAAGTTGGTACACATAGCCTATTTCTAGAGCCCATCTTTTGGAAGAAATTACATGTACTCTGAGTTGAATTATAATGTAATCCCACTTCCTGGCATACCAGAAATTGTATTACATCAAGAAACTTTTTCCAAATGATTGTGTTTAAATTTGTTGGGAATAAACTGCCTGGGATCAGACTTTCCGAGATCTTGATGAAGTCAGTCTGAATCAAGTTTTCATTCTCACCCCTTTGAGGTGCATTGACACCTCTAGAAACCCTGCTGTCTTCACTCAAAGTCAGTGTTTCAGAACTCCTTTATAATTTTTAGTTATACATATTTATTATCTAACTTCATAGATAAATATAATACTTGGGAACTAACTACACCATTGAAGTCAGGAAGGGACAGAGAGAATTATATTATCATCACTATTTTGTTTATTTTTGTTATTGTTTTGAAATAAAATTTCATGATATAGATCAGTCTGATTTCACATTAACTTCGCCATCCCATCTGGCCTACATCTCATTTTAATCAAAATACTGCTTCCATGGTACTGGGATTATAGGCCTATATTGGCTTATTTCACCATAACTGGCTCTTATTACTATTATAATTTTGATCCCCATGTGAAAAGAGGATTTTAATTTGAAGGATGTGTATGAAATAATTGCATTTTAATAGTATTGCTTGTAGGGTAAAAAAAGGAAGTTTTGCAAGCTGTCATCATAAGCATCCCAGTTTAAAGGCAAGTGATTAGCTGATTTCATTTTAAAATGATTGAGTATGATCTATAACCTAACCCCATGAAGAATATTATAAATAAAAGAGACAAAAGAGTAAAAGTAACAGAATGGAAGGCAATGTGAAAAATAAGCAAACCATGAAATAGCTAGAAAATATAAAATATGTCAATTTCATAGCAAATTGTAGGAGGAAAGGGAAACGTTCACTTCATTGGGATAAAGGACTAACTTGCCAAGATGACATAATAACTTTTGTTTATACACTATATAACTCTAATAAATACTGTGTGAAAATATTATTAAATAAACTAATTGAATTATATATTTCTGATATATTTAAAAACCATTATCAATAACCTATAGAATAAATATCAGAAAATCACTAACAATAGAGAATAATCAAATTTGAACTAACAGAAAAAATATGAAATTCAAAAGAACACAGTGAGGATAGAACAAAAAATTGTTTGGGTAATAAATTAATAAACCATGCCTTTTCAAATACCAAAGTCTAGGAAACTATGCTTACTGGACAAGAATATACCTACAAAAGACTTAAGAAGTCATCTTTACATATTTAAAGCAACATAAATAACAAAATTTTTCTAAATAATTAATGACTTAAAGAAGAAATCAAGTGAAACTGGAAAGCACGTAGTTCTTAATAACAGTGAAAACACAACCTCTTACTGGGAGTTAAATTTATAGCACATGCTATTAAGCATTATTGATGGAGTTAGTTCATCAATCACTTGGGTCATATCATACCATAAAGGACTACAACAGCAAAAGAAAATACACCCAAATTCCATCACTGTGATGGTATCTTGTTTGTATTTTAACAACAAAAAAAAAAGTTTGCATGAAGATCAGAATGTTGAGCTAACTAGTATTTAATCAGGGGCTTGGAAGGTCTGTAGAGAAAAGAAGTGATATTGGTGGGAGGGTAGAGAAGAATAGAAGGTGAGAAGAGACAGGAGCTGGACCTCCTGTATTAGTCTGACGATTCCATCGAACTAAGAACCTTAGTGACTGGCTGCTTTACTGCTCTATTCTTTCAGATTTCACCCACTAATATCTGACTCCAACTTTTTACTATCAAACCAGTTAGATTTGTGAAACAAGTAATAGTGCAAAAAGAAAAGCATTTAGACACGGTTAAACTAACTAAAGGGAAAGAAAATATAGATGAAATAAGGAAGCAATTATCTGAAAATTGTAATAAAATTTATTTACAAAACCCATCAAACATATTTTAAAAGGAAAGAGAAAAATACAATAATGGTATTTCAAAAACAGTTCTCACTACAGGTCAATTGAATTTGAGATCCATTGATATAAAGGCTAAAACAACATTATAGAAATTGTTGTATATATCAATAGCTCAGGCAAAGAAGAAATTTTTTTAAAGACCCTAACTAACAACTCTGAGGGATAAATAAACAGAATATTGTAATATTTCTTAAGTAATTGAGTTATAAATCTCATAAAAAAATTCTATGGCTCACATGCCTTTTCCAATGCATGTAAGAAAACATTTAAAGGAAATAATATTCATTATTTCCATTCATTTCCATAAAATTTAAGAGCTTGTGTAAAACTAACTCTGACCTCCTTGTTCCATCAAAATAAAATAAACAATAAAAAGTACAACTATAAACAGGTAGACTGACATACAAATATATAAAACATCAAAGAATATGTAAGTTCAATCAAACTGTATAAATATATATGTTATGTGCAAGACAATTTATTCTGATATTCAAATTTTGATTAAACATTAAAAAAAATGCAACCAGAGTATCATCTTAATGAATGCAGAAAACTCATTTGATAGAATCTATCAGCTTTCTTCTCTTTAAAGAAATGATAATGATTAACAAACTAAGTAGTGATCTCCAGCTAATTGTGTGTATGCTCTGGGATTATTGTTCATGGATATTTTGTTCAAAATGGCATCTCTGAACTTACTGATAAAATTAATAGCCTATAGGTCAGATAATGGTTCATTTTGTAAATGTGATTGGCTATCCTGAAGACTAGAAATATCCTGAATTTTGATATCAATATTCCTACCTATTCATTATTCCATATCTCTTCAATTGTCATAATGAGAAAGGTTTTACACACCCTTTCAACGGATTTGACTTCATCTAGCCATGTGACTGTGAACTGGTCTATGGAGATCTAAAAACTAGCAACATCTGCATTTCTTACAAGGTGCAGGTGGTCCCACTGTCTGTATGCACACATACAGAAATCCCAGGCTTACTGCAGTCTTCATCCCACTAAGGCAAAGAGGATGAGAGAACACTCTTCTCAGTGTGTGAAAAATATGTAAATTTTAGTTCACTGTATTTTGATACTGATCTTCTTGTTGCCAGTGTTATAGCTCCTTTTTTCTTAAGCTGGTAGGTTTTGTTTTATTGTTTGTCTGCTTGATTCTTTCAATGTGTAAATTTTCTGGTATTTGTACAATTATTCTGTTAGATTCAAGATTTCATTAAAAAAGAAAGAGCCTATGATTTTCCTATAACATCAAAAGACCAAGCAGGTTATTCAGGTCAGTGGAATTAGTGTTACCAGAATAACTCAATATGTTATAACAAATAACAAATAGCTTAGCTAATTAAATAAACTTTTATCTCTTTACCTAGTATCAACTTGGCTGAATTGCATTTTAAGACTGACTCAACTAACAATTCGAGCAACTGTGGAAAGGCTACCATAAATGCCCTTCCCTGATAGTGAGATCATCAACTAAATTATCCACCATCATGGAATCCTCATCTAGTACCTGTTGGAAATAGAAGCAAACACTCATAACTAAACACTGAGTCGAACTAGAATCCAGATGCAGAGAGAGGGGACAAAACCAGGTAGCAGAAACTCACAAAGACAGCTGACCTGAACAACAAGGAACTAATGCCCCCCCAGACTGATAGCAGGGAATCCAGCATGGGACTGACTCAGACCCCCTGAATATGGGTCTCAACTAGAAGGATTGAGCAGTCTAAGGGACCTCAGACAGTAGAAACAGGATCTATTCCTGGTGCAAAAAAGGACCTTGTTGGACACATCCCCCATGGAGGGATACCCCCCTTAACCTAGAGACAGGAGAGAAGTCCTAGTCCCTACTTCAAATGACTTGACAGACTTACATGACCTAACCTGGATAGCATAGCCCTACAAGTGGAATGGAGGGGTGGGGATGGGAGGGGAGGGTGGCCAGGGTGCATGTCACAGGGGAAAGAGGGTAAGTGGGTGGGAGTAAAAGAGAGAGGGAGGGAGGGAGAGGAAACTGGGATAGACATGTAAAATTTTTAAATTATATTATTAATTAAAAAACAAAACAAAACAAAAACAAAAAAAAAACAAAAAACAAAAAAACAAAAACAAAAACAAAAACAAAAAAACAGAATTCTGACCCAGGGGTAATGGTACACACCTTTAATCCTAGCACTTAAAGGGCAACAATGGTAGGATTACTGTGAATTCAAATTCAATCTGGTCTATACAATGAGTTCTGGGCTAGTCAGGGCTATTTAGTGAGAGTCTGTGTCAAAATTAAATAAAGAAATAAATCTAAATAAATAAATCCAAGATGAAATAAAAATGAACATAAGGACAATTTAAACAGATCTTTAAATTAAAAGAAAGACATTATGTACATATTCAATTAAATATATGTGTATATATGTGTGTATTCTATCCTCCATTTTGTTTTCTTTTTACTATGTAGTAAACATAATACAAATACAAATTTCAATATTAAGAACCCCATTGTCCAGAAAGTTGACACTACTCTAAATCAGACATAAGATAAAATTTTGCATAATAATTAAAGATTATACCAAATACTTACAGTGAAAAAATATTGACTTCTGTTGAAAATAAGGCATATTATTTATGTACCCATAGATAATATATGCACATATTGGAATACACACACAAATAATATATATATATATATATATATATATATGTACACATATATATATGTATCACATATGTCAGCAGGCATATAAATAATTCATTATAAAGATGATGAGACTTCTACACCAACTGATAAAGGACTATCCATATTCATGGAGTGAAGGGCCTCGAGTTAATGACACTCATTGTGGCATCCTCTATCCTTACTTGTACATAATATTTTCTGTCCCGTTTTGTGTAGATCTAAAGTGTTTGTTAGAAGATGCATTTTTAATTTAGAGTTCTATCTTAATGTTAAACAAAAGGATGGTGTGGGCATTTTGAAGATAGAAAAACATATACAGCCAAGAGTTTTTCTTAAAAGTTGTTAAGTGACTTCTATTACTATATTAGAAGGTCTGAGGCAACTGTGCAGACAGAACCAAAGGATGTCAGAATTGAGCTCACTACATTCTTATTTGCCTACTGGCATCCTAGGAATGTCATTTAAATGGTTAGATCCTCCTTTCCTTTCTCTTATTCCCCTATTGCGGTTTAATAAGGGTCAGGATAAACAAATATGCCGAATAGATGTTTTATTAAGGGAGAAACAACTCACAACACAGACAGATGAACACAGCAGTTAAAACTGGATGCTCCTCTCTCCGTGTCCCGCCAGAAAAAGAGCATTCTTTCCCTCCTTCTGAGACCAAGCCCCACAGGTCACTTTCGCCCCCTGGCTCC
This sequence comes from Cricetiscus sungorus, assembly GCA_030556225.1. Lineage (NCBI taxonomy): Eukaryota > Metazoa > Chordata > Mammalia > Rodentia > Cricetidae > Cricetiscus > Cricetiscus sungorus. The sequence goes on along the minus strand of JANBXA010000141.1, from coordinate 15,807,096 downwards.
ACCCCTCAATGGGTGTGGTCAGTGCCACAGAAGCAGACACAGTGAATATCCCACTACATTCCCCTTCCCATTTTATTTATCTATTCTTTTTCATTTTAATTTTTCTCTCCATCCAAATTCTTCTTTCTCCTTCCCCTTCATTCTTATTTCTACAATTCTTCATTCAACTAGACTGAAGTGGAAATTTCTAATGAATTAGGTTAAAAAAAATTATTATGCCTTAAAAACTGCAGAAAATTATAAATAACCTTTGTTGAATTGTTAGAGAGGCTAGGTTGGACAGCATGGCTCAGTTAATAATAACTTTGTCTCACAAACGTGAAGAATTAAGTGTGGATCTACAGCAACCACATAAATAGCCGATCTTGTAAGGATGTACTATTTTTTTTATTTATTTAAATTAGAAGTAAGCTTGTTTTTTTTACATGTCAATCCCAGTTCCCTCTCCCTCCCCTCCTCCCCTGCCCCACACCAAACCCCTATCCAATTCCCTTTCTGCTCCCCAGGGAGGGTGAGGTCTTCTATGAGGGATCTTCAAAGTCGTCATATCATTTGGAGCAGAGCCTAGGTCCTCCCTCATGTGACTAGGCCAAGAGAGTATTCAGCTATGTTGAATGGACACTCAACGTCCATTCATACACTAGGGATAACAATACTGATCCACTACTAGAGGCCCCATAGATTTCCCAGACCTCCTAACTGACACCAACATTCAGGAGATCTGGGTTGGTCCTATGCTAGTTTCCAAGCTATCAGTCTGGGATACATGAGCTCCCCCTTGTTCAGGTCAGCTGTTTCTTTAGGTTCCTGCAGCCTGGTCTGGACCCCTTTGTTCTTCTGTCCTTCCTCTTTTCAGCTGGAATCCAGTACTTCATTCAGCTCAGTGTTTAGCTGTGGGTATCTGCTTCTGCTTCTATCAGCTATTGGATGAAGGCTCTTGGATGGCATATAAGGTAGTCATTAATCTTATTATCAGGGAAAGGCATTTAAGGTAATCTCTCCACTATTGCTTAGATGGTTAGTTGCGGTCATCCTTCCCTAGTGGCAGGTTTCTCATAAACCTATAAGGCTCCCTCTATTATGGTATCTCTTTTCTTGCTCTCCTCTATTCTTCCCCTGACTCAGTATTCCTGCTCCATCATGAATTTGTAATCTATGACATGACATTGTGAGCTTGTCAGCTCAGAACTGAAAAGGCAGGAAGAATAGATGTCCTAGGTGTTTTGATGTTGTTTATTTGTTTGTTTTCATGTAGTTTAGTTATGTGAACTGTGAGAGATTTTGTCTTAAAAAAAAAAAAAGGTGTCTTATGACTGAGGAAGATACCTGACATCTAGTTGTACCTTCCATGTTTATGTGTAAACACAGAACACACACATGCACACTTAAAAATTGATTAATTGATACATCAATAAAAATCAAATAGTTACTAATTCCTAAACACTGGGATAAGAAATATTCTTTGCATGCTGATTTTAAAAGAATAAAAATTATTATAGACATTGGAACATTAAAGGCTAAAATTGAAAAGCATAATTTAAAAAAAAATGAAAACATGTTTTGGGTGAAAAATAGGTAGTCCTTAGAGCAAAACTGTAAAGTATGATTCCATGGAGAATCTCACTGGTCAATAGTGGGCTACAGGCATGGATAGAAGAAAGAGAAGGCAAGCACTATGGGTGTGGTTCTACTGTTGGTGGTTCAAAATGGTTTGTCACCCATAGCACTTACATTTTCTAAAGATGTCTAACACATGAAAATATCCCAACTGAATTTATTGACTAAAACCAGTTCCACAGAACCAATTAGTATCTTACACAGGCTGCCCTGCAAGGCTTATGAGGCCATCCATCACCTGTCCATTTAACTATTTAGCATTTGTTGCAGCCATTTGTCACTGTGTCAGAATGCTAACATTTCAGAATGGGAGTTTTTGGTTGAAAGAAATCTAACTAAGGTGCCGCAGATGTTTCTTCTTTAATAAGAGTTGAGAAGATTTATGTTTCTATTATATTTAACCTTAAACATTATATCCAAAGGGTGAACTTATTCTTATAGTGCAGATATTTCGAACTTAAACCAATTGTTTCACAGGAATTTAAATTTATCATGCCAAATACAAATGTTTTAACATTTTCAAAAAGTGTGTCCATCACAATGTTCCTTATCTTACTGCTTCAATGATCACATTTTTATTACTTTTTCCATTCAGTCACTTGCTTTCTTAATCCTACAGTATTTCATGAATTGCTTTGTAGTTACCAATGAATGAGAGAAAAAAATTACCTATCTTGCCTTTCATGGTAAACATATCAATAAGTTTAGGATTTAACACAATGGATTTTAGATTCATTTTATTTTCATTTGTGTGTGTGTGTGTGTGTGTGTGTGTGTGTGTGTGTGTGTGCTCATGTTTGCATGCTCATGTGATTTTGTGTGGTATGTGTGTGCAGGCACCCACAGAGCCAGAAAAGAACATCAAATCCGTTTGGGCTGTAGTTAAAGGTGTTAATGAGCAAACCTGTATTGTTGCTGGGAACCAAACTATGGTCTTCTGTAAAACTAGCAAAGACTGTTAACTACTTGCCCATTGCTCCAGATCCCAAGACATATTTAATTATTGAAAATATTATTGTATAATTTCAACTAAACCACAAGCAATTTATACCAAAATGTATTTCATCTCTAGAATAGAGGATTATTAACAACATTTGGCTGCTGATTATAGGTAAGTCAAGCAATAATATTTTGTCTCATAAATTGCCAAACAAATATTATAATATTATAATTTAAAACATATTACATGATTGATGAGGAGAAAACTGAGAAGAATCATGGAGCATTGTCTGAAGCAAAATAAAATTTGTAAAATGAGTCTTTATTGTATTACAATTGTGAGAAACTATAAGTTCCATATATTTCTTACAAAGGAGTAGCCATTTTCCTACCTTAGACATGTCAATCAAATAAAATTTATTCCACTGTCTAACATTTACATTTGACCCAAAAATAAGACATGTCTTTTACAGATGAAAACTGGTATGTAAGTAGTTTATTTTCCAACTATCCTATGGAGTCACCTGATTAAGATTTCTAATGCAAAAGAGGCAATCACAATACTGTGGCCTCAAATGCCAATCTGCATCTGAATGCGACTAAGCTCCTCCTGTGGCATTTCTCAGAGACTTTCAATATGAGCTTGTCACTAAACTCAGTCCCAGAGAGAAAGAAAATGTGAACTCCTGTGGGAAGAGAGTAAAAAGAAAACCTTTCCTAAAATCCTTACAGTGCTGTATTCTGCTATCCAGGCTGCAGTCAGAATTATGTATCCACCTTAGATTATTGAACCTAGAATTCAGCACAAATGGATGTTAGGTTGTAATATGAGTTTGTAAAATATATGCTTATGTTTCTATGCAACATGAGTGGCCACAACTCTGCATGATTTTATGTATTTTTCTGAATATTATGAATCATATCACTTGTTTGAATTCTTGATAATTAGTGCTGGTATTTAGAAAAACTCTTGATAGGGAAGTAGTTTGTAAAGGATAGAAACAAAAATGGTTTTAAAAGTTGTAATTGCAAAAATATGCATATATCATTACACACATGCATTTATGTGTTCATTTATGCATTATTTCCAAAATGAAACTAGATATAATTTCACAAAATATTTTCATGATTAAAAGTAGTAATGATATCAATATATCTTTTAGTGGTCTTTTTTAATAAATAGGAAGACACTTGAAGAATTGAAGTCCTTGCTCATAGCTAATGACTGGATAAGTAAACTAAAATAACTCAAGGAGGAATCAGTGCTTAATAAATCACTGAGAAATTGCTGGGTGTTGGTGGCCCACACCTTTAGTCCCAGCACTTGGGAGGCAGAGGCAGGCAGATCTTGTGAGTTCTAGGCCAGACTGGTCTACAGAGCTAATTCCAGGATAGGCTCCAAAGCAATAGAGGGAAACCCAGTCTCAAAAAACAAAACAAAACAAAAAAAATCACTGAGAAATTATCACTGGCTGGGAAACCAGGTGGGTACAATGTGGAAATAGCCATAGACAACTGAGCTGTTGTTGAACTAAGGGAACCTAAATCTCAAAATCTTGAACACTTTTATAAAACACGGAATTGAGAGGACATAGAGAGCAGATGACCGAAAAAAGTTATGGCCAATTTGCTGGATTTGAATTTGACTTTGCTTTCCTTTGCCAATATAAGGTATGGACATGATTAAACGTAATTGATTTCAATGAATTTCTCAAGTCATGTGTTTTCTAAACATGAATGAACACATGTTAGGCATAAGACCTGAAAAACTACCTCATTACATGTAACTTACCATGTTCACAGAAATAATGGCTATGGCTATGCAGAAATTATTGAATGGAAGGAGATACTTTCAGTCATCACACAAAATAACAATGAAAGCCCTTGATATGCTTTAAAGATGTTCTTAATTTTAATCATCCTTTATATCTTCCATTCTTCTTAGAAGTAATATATTAGTCAATGAGGATGCCAAGCTAGGATCTGGTTCAAAAAATTATTCCATGAGGTAAACTGTTCTTCATAAAATATAATACTTACAGAAAGGATGAAAGAAACTCCAATTTATTATTATTATTATATTTACATTGTGGCCTATATATATATAGTTATCCTATGGATGCTTCTCAAGATCCCAGGAGGTGAAAATTACCATTTCCACTTGAGTAAATAAATGCAACTTTTTGAGGGCTATAGCACCATTAAAAGACAAAGTAATGTTTGACCGTCAAGCCCTGTTTTTAAACTTTCTGTGGAAAACAGGTAAAAATAGGGGGAAAGAAAGGGAGAGAAATACTTAAGATTACCTCTAGTCTCTGAGAAATGATCATACATTTTAACTGAATGTAAAAGTATATGTCTTCTCACACTGGCACATTTTGGTGTCACATTTTTAATACTTAATGTGTAGTAAAATACATTTTGTATTAGGTAGTAGAATAAATTTGGGGAAGGAGCAGGAAAAAGTCTTGGATGTGAACTAAATATAGAAAGCTGTGTGTGTGTGTGTGTGTGTGTGTGCATGTGTAGGTCACTTACAGATAGACATAGACATACAGAATAATACAGGCAGAAATAGGGACAGAGAGAAGTCATTATATAGGTGAAAATATCTTAAATATCAAAGTTTTGCCCTTCCCCTATATATAACATTTGACTTAAGCCAAAACAAATATTGTCAAATGAACAAACATTCATGAATAAATGCCTCACATCTGGCAAAGCTAAGTTTGCTGACATTTACTTGGTACAAAGGATCAGAGATTAAATCAGGCAGAATCCCACAAGATCTAATATTGGAAAATTTTGCCATTTTACTTTCAGTTGTTTATGAAGAAATGTAGGAATAATACTCATAATCAACTATTAAATGAAAATGTAAATCACATATTATTTATCTTAATTCATTATTAATATATGAATATAAATATTTATTGTAAAAAAGTTGAATAAACAACTTGTAGCTAATTTGAAGTATACATGAATCTATATGAGAAAAAATAATTCATATATTTAATTAATGAAAGAGTGGTTTTAAAATATTGATATGTAAATAACATTTATATGTACCCATATAGAATTTTCAGCATCTATATAAACGTATGATAAGTATTTTGGACAAAATATATATATGTATATATATATATATACATATATATACATATATATATTTATATGTAAATTTATATATATATATGTTTACATATTATAAGTTTACATATTTCTATAGATACTTTTGAAAATCAATCTATATATAAATTATTGGGGTTATGTATATAATTATAATATATCCTGAAAAGATTCTTTTTTATGATAATATTTTTATTTAAATTTGAAACAAGCTTGTTTTACATATCAATCCCAGTTTCCTCACCCACCCCTCCTCCTCTGTCCTCCTTCAACCCCCCCATCCCATCCCTATTCTGTCTCCCAGGGAGGGCGAGGTCTTCCATAGGGGATCTTCAAAGTCTGTCATGTAATTTGGAGCAGGTCCTAGACCTGTCCCCATGTGTTTAGACTGACATAGTATCCCACTATGTGAAATGGTCTCCCAAAGTCTATTCTTATACTAGGGATAAATATTGATCCATTACCATCGACTGCCAAGTCCTCCTAACTAACACCCACATTCAGGGGATCTAGATTGGTCCTATGCTGATTTCTCAGCTATCAGACTGGGGTCCATGATCTCTCCCTTGTTCAGGTCAGCTGTTTTGTGGTTTTCTCCAACCTGGTCTTGACCCATTTGCTCATCACTCCTTCCTTTCTTCATCTGGATTCCAGGAGTTTAGCTCAGGGTTCAGCTGAAGGTGTCTGCTTCTGCTTTCATTGGCTACTGGATGAGGGGTCTAGCATGGCATATAAGATAGTCATCAATCTCATTATTGGGGAAGGGTAAGGTAGCCTCTACACAATTGCTTATATTGTTAGTTGAAGTCATCCTTGTAGATTTGATTCTTAAGTCTTTTCATAGTTTTATAAAATTTTTAGTTACTGATTAGTGCTACTATTATACTTATTTTGTATTACAGTAAGAGAAGACATTAAAAAGCATAAGAAACTTCACATGTGTATTTTTGAGAGAACCTTAATTATTTCAGAATATATTAATTATTTTATAAAACTACAATGGCTTCTACGAGAAAAATTGCCAGTAACATAGAATAACTAATGAGTATATGAGTTTAAAGATGGAGAAAAATCAAAAGATTAAGAAGACAAAAAAAATATTCAGAGATAGATTTTGGCATTTCCTTGTAACTAAAAGACGGAACTTTTTCTTAGAACAAGTTGAACATTTAATGTGGAATGGAAGTAGAAAATAGCCTATACTATTGGTAAAGGATAGCTTATGCTAATAATAATGTAATATACTGGATGTAATTATTGGAGTCACTGCAGGGTTGAATAAAGTGTAAGACATGTGAAATGATTATTACTTAATTTCAGCTTTAAAGAGTAAAGGTACTCAGCCTGGTCTACAGAGTGAGTTTCAGGACAGTCCCAAAGCAAAACAGAGAAACCCTATCTCGAAAGAAACAAAAAAAAAAGAAAGAAAAGAAAAGAAAAATTAAAATAGAGTGAGGTACTAACAAAGATGCTATGTGCAATTGATATCCACCAGCAAAAAGTAAATCAGTTTTCACCCAATGGAATCCTACTGGTTACATCAACCATATTCTTGGGCCTCAAGCCTAGCAGAAATTAGTTGGCCAACTAAAGGAACTTGGTAGTAGTATTGTAGACTTTTTATTTCATTAGCGTTGCTTTTACATTTTTTATCTTTTTATGTATATTTTTTTATTTTACATACCAACCATAGTTTCTCCTCCCTCCTCTTCTCCAGTTCCTTCTCCCCAACTCATCCCTCCTGCATCCACTTCTCAAACAGGGTAAGGCTTCCCATGGGAGTCAACAAACATGACATTTCAAGTTGAGGCATGTCTAAGCTCCTTCCTTCTCATCTATGCTGAGCATCCCCTTTACCCAAAGGAATAGGGACAGATCCTGGTACCACTGCTAGGGGCCTCACAAACATACGGAGATATATAACTGTCACCCACAAAAAGAGGGTCTAAGTAGAGTTACGGCAGGTTTGGCGCCAATCTGTAGCGTGTATGTTTCCGCCAGCCCGCCAACCTGCCAGTCTGGGCCCACAGCCGCGACAGCCCCAAATAACACTCTGAGACTCTGTATTTGATACAATCCTCTTGGCCAGTTACCATTATTGTTTATGAGCTAGCTCTGTCGTAATTATTAACCCATTTCTACTTATCTAAGTATTTCCACGTGGTCGTCTTATCGGGGAGCCGCAGCACGCATCCTGCTTTCTAGATATGCAGAGATGTATTGAGATGAATAGGCATTCTTCAAACCTTTCAAAGACCTACAGAATATGGCATTTAAAATGGTTTAGGGATTTTCTTGACAGTGAGGCACAACTGTTCCTGGTAACACCACCTGCATCAGAAAGAAAGATGGACACTGAAGAAACTCGTTATGAAGTTTGCTTCTAATATGGCAAGACTAGCCATTTGGGCAAGGTACTGCTCTTCTGGATTGTTTGACTTTATGTTGTAGAAACTGGACATGCAGGACCCACAAAAAGATGACTGCTGATGCAAGATGGACATTGCTACAAGGTTCCTGCTTCATGGAAGAGGCTGCCAGACAGCCAGACAGTCTACAGGACACAGAGAAAAGTTTCCTGCCTTGTTGAAGAGTCTGGACACACACTATGGCCTATGGGCTGAAGATGGAACATTACAGAAGAACTTCAGGTGACTGACCAGGCAGTGAGTTGTCTCTGTCATTTCTAGAGTTTATATATTATCCTTCTGTGGTCGTTGAAGGAGTTGAAGACTGATAGTTATAGTTATAGTTTCCCTTAGTTAGGATTAAAGATAAGTTACATATAGAACTTTAGACTCACAAAGATAGGATAGATGATATTTTCTTTAAGTCTTACAAAATGTTAATGGACTAAATATTATTAACTATGACTCTTATCTGATAACTGTTGTATGGTATATTTTGCTATGTTAAGGTTAAACCCCTTCTTTTACTTTAGACAGAAAAGAGGAGATGATGGGAGATGTGATTCTGTATGTATGTTTCTCATACTGGTTAATAAAGCTCTGTGGCCAATGAGATAACAAGATAGGTGGGGCTAGGAGACCAGGAGGAGGAGAGAGGAAGTAGTAGGAGTCGAGATGTAGCCCAGGAAAGAAGCAGGATGCGTGCCACGGCTCCCCGATAAGACGACCACGTGGAAATACTTAGATAAGTAGAAATGGGTTAATAATTTAGGCAGAGTTAGCCCATTAACAATAATGGTAACTGTCCAACAGGATTGTATCAAATACAGAGTCTCTGAGTATTATTTGGGGCTCACCTGGCAGTGGGACAATAGTGGCAGAACCAGCAGCAGCCGGCAGGGAAACCTGGCGTTACAAAGTATGTCCGATGCAGATTCCCTAGCTGTGAATCCATTAGCTCCCATGATGAGCTCGGGGAATCTGTCTCTGTCTTATCGATCTACTTATCTTATTTTTATCTTATTGGTCTTGGTGTGTTTGTTTGCTTGTTTTGTGTAATTTGGTTGTTGTTTTTCTTTTTTTTTCTCTTAGGAAGAGAAATGAAAAAAGCATAAAGTTAGGTAGGTATGGAGATGGAATCAATCTAGGAGGACTTAGAAGAGGAAAAATGAAATCAAAATATATTGTGCAAAAAAATGTATTTAACTGAAAAGTCTCTAATATAATATAAAGGCTTCGGGTTAAGAAAGAGGAAGAAATAGGTATTAGGATCTTATGGGAAATAATCCATGTTCAGGTTTATTACACAATTCTTGTGTACTAGATGTGAATTCAGCTATAATGAAGATATGAAATGAAAGTACTCAATTTTCAAAAGACAACAGTATTTTCTTTCTGTTGAAAAACAAGAGGATCCACAAGAAACTGGTTCAGTATTTCACAGGGAAATTAGGGCTCAATTGAGGAAAAATGTGGGTGAATATCATTAATACAATAGAGAGAATAGGGGCATTACTACTACATTTCCTTGTATAATTTCTCAATTATTGGTAGTGTTTTTTTCTCTTACATTTTGAGATGATTAAAAACTATCAGCAAAATGAATTATATTGTACTTTATCATTTTCAAAGTCTAATATAGTCTTTCATAATGTTTGAAAGTTTGTTTCTTATTTTCAGGTTTTATATAGGAATTGTAAGGAATGATATTACTTTGTTTCTTTAATTCACTTGAAAGAAGTAAAGGTTTTTTTTTTTTCCTCTTAAGAACTATATAGGCAGAAATGGTAACATTAACAAAGACTAATAAAGTTGAGTTATAGTCTTATGTCCTCTATTACTAGCATATTAAATGAGAATGTTAAAAAGAAACATTACATTTTATTAAGTTTTGCATTTATGTTTTCTTTTCTTACTGAAACTTGGTATTTTTTAAAAATAAAATTATTGCTCTGCTCCAAATACTTTAAAATGTTACCCTAACTTGAACAGACTTTGGGATACATCTATTAATTTTTCTGAGAGCCCTTTCAATCTACAGTAATGCCACATTTTTGACATTTTTTTTCTGTTGTATTTTTCCATAGATTCTATCTCACTGTGTTCTGAAGTATCTTTGGGCACCAGCAAATATCTCTGACTTCATTCTATGCACTATCTATACCTTTGCCCTATAACTCTTGGTTGGCTGTTATACTTCCTTCATCAATTGTATTGTTCCTCTTCCTAAAGTAAAAGAGATTCATGATAATGAATTTAAATCAACTGTAATATCCCCCTAACTTATCTATACTTACTATATCTTAATCTGACTTTTGGCCACAATTTTATAATGCATCTTTTGTCTTATCATTCCAGTGGATCCACATTCTATTGAGTTACTTTGAAAACCCAGACATACATATCTGGAAATTTTTCATCTTCTTATGATACAAATTTTTCAAAGACTATTTTATTTTATAAACAAATAACTTTTTCATTATATTTTAATATTCTCTAGGCTAAAAAGTTATTGGTGAAAAGTTTCTATGCTCTGATAAGCCTTTCTGCCAATGCAGAAATCTAAATCAGATTAAATCAAACTGAATTAGAAAATCTCCACATTGAATGGATACAATATCCCTGGATGGCCTTTCTGTCCCCCTCCCCCCCAGAGTGGAAATGGGAAAGGGAGACCGAAAAACCACAAGCCTGGCTTTTAGGATGGGGTGTGTCAGTATAAATACCCTGTGAGAGTGGTCTAGAGCATCTCTCGGGAAGTGTCATCATTTGGCAGACTTTCTGAGATGTAGCAGGATTTGGAGGGAGATGTGGGAGGGGTCTTAGGTGGAATTTCCACCATAACAATGGACATTATTTTTTCTCTGTGCAGTATTAATAATGGAAATATCTAGTCATGAAGATAATTTGAAGCAACAGGAAAATACCATGTACTTTTCCCCATCTTCTATTGTATTGCTGGAACAAACCCATCATAGGGGTAGCAATAGAGAGCCTTGTTCCTAACTTTAACAGCTTCATCAAATTCTTTAGTTTCAAGAAAGAATCAGCTTACAATAATTTCTAGAATGTTAAGTGTATTTTGTGCTTTATCTTATTTTATAGTCAATTACGTATATACATGTAGTTATATTTCTGCACATGTATGAATATGCTCTGTTGTTCCTTTTGAACTGGTGATTTACTTGGCCTCCCAAGCTGCTCTTGAACTTGTGTGCTCAATGACCCTCCAATCTCAGCCTTTCCAATCACCAGGGATAACAACATGCAATACTACAAATGTTTCATGCACATGTATTTTGTAAATATATTCATTTATGTAGGCAATAACAATTAGTGAAAAAGAGGTAGGAATTTGAAAGAGAGTGAATAGAAGTATATAGGCAGATTTGGAGAGTAGAAATGATGGGGAGATATCTTATAATTATATTATAATTATAAAGATAAAAAAGTCACTTTGACCAATTACCTTCATGTTCCTACATGCAAAATATAGTTTTTTGTTTCAATTCTATCATTCAATCCAAGAATTTCCCTTAAGAAAGCTCTAATTGATATTAGTTCATAATATTTTTCAGGTCCTCTCATTGTTCTACTAATTTCCTGATATCTCCTTGTCATTTTCTTCTATATTACCTTCACCCAGTTTTCTTAGGCTTATTCCCATTTGTACTAGACTTTACAATACTGTTTTAAAGACTGATGTCATTTCTTTATGGCATTAAGACATTTCAAAATCTACAAAGAAATATTAATCTGTAAGCCTGCTTTTTCTACAAGGGTCCCTAACTTAGTGGTCAAAACAATCTGAACATACCATTCTCTTCTTGTGAATCTCACAAATTGTGAATTTGAGTATTCAAAATGAATCTATTCTCTCCCCTAATCAATCATATTATCCCCATATTTTCTTTTATTCACAAAAATCTTGGTGAGAATCTTTTCAATACAATTAAACCTAACTTCAGTATTTTCATGATCGATCATTACAAACTTGTTATCTACAAAGCAAACAGGAGGTGGAATAAATAGATGCTAGTGTTTTCATGAAAGCATAAAAATCAGTAATTATGCTTCCTGTTCTTCAGGCTTTTATTTCAGTCATTCTGTCTCCTTTTCTGTATGGCTTAAAAGACTTAGGTGATGGAGTTGCACTGTAAATTTATTCTTTGGGACTTGAATCTGCAACTCTGAATTTTGATTTTTGGGTTTTCTTTTTAAATTTTTTTCTAAAAAGGTCTTCTAATGTTGCAAAGAGTTCTTATGATACATGTTGAGGGCTTCACTTATTTATGGGCATACTGGCAAATATTTAGAATATAGGTGGGAGTATTCTCATGAATAATGGTAAACTTAGGGTCACTTCTATTATTCATGATTTCATTAGCACTGGATAGTGACCTAAATTTTCAGTACTAGCAAGATAGTCCATACATATATAATAAAAATTAATGAAAAAATAGGGAGACTCCTTCCTGAACATAGCACCAGTAGCATAGGCACTGAGATCAGCAATTAATAAATCTCCTGAAACTGAGAAGCTTTTGTAAGTCAAAGGACACAGTCAACAAGATAAAATGGCAGACCAATCCCATATCTAACGGAAGGCTGATCTCCAAAATATACAAAAAAAATCAAGAAGCTAGTCACCAAAACACCAAATATTCCAATTAAAAAGTAGGATTCAGAACTGAATAGAAAATTATCAACAGAAAATGGCTGAAAGACATTTAAAGTGCTCAACATCTTTAGCCATCAGGGAAATGCAAATCAATGCACTCTGAGATATCATCGTACTTCTGTCAAAATAGCTAAAATAGGAAACACCAATGACAGTTTATGCTGGAAAGGATGTGGAGAAAAGGGAACACTCCTCCATTGCTGGTGGGAGTGCAAACTTGTACAGCCATTTTGGAGATCAGCAGGGCAGTTCCTCAGTAAAATAGGAATCAGATTACCACAATATCCAGCAATTCCACAATTAGGCATATACCCAAAAGATGCACTCCCATGCACCAAAGACATATGTTCAACTACGTGCATAGACGCATTGTTTGTAATAGCTAGAACCTGGAAACAACCTAGATGCCCCTCACTGAAGAAGGGATAAAGAAAATGTGGTACATTTATACAGTGAAGTACTTCTCAGCAGGAAAACAAAACAAAATAAACAAAAACAACAAAATATAGAAAACAATGGAATCTTGAAATTCACAGGCAAATGGAAAGAACTTGAAGAAACCATCCTGAGTGAGGTAACCCTGTCACAAAAAGATGAATATGGTGTGTATTCACTCATATATGTATTTTAGACAAAGAGCAATGGATCACCAGCCTATAATTCACACCGCCAGAGAAGCTAGGAAACAAGGAGGACCCTAAGAGAGACATGCATAGTCCGCCCCAGAAGAGAAAAGGAACAAGATCTCCTGAGCAAATTGGGAGGGGCAGTGAGTGGAGAGGTAGTTAGAAGAAAAAGAAGAGGGGGGGGAGAGAACATGAGGGAGCTAGACAGATTGAATCAGCAGAGGAGAGCACTGAAACAGATACCATAATAGGGGGAGCCATTATAGGTTTGAAGAGAAATTTGGCACTGGGGAAATTTCTAGAGACCTACAAGGATGATCCCCACTAGCAATCTAAGCAATAGTTGAGAGACTACCTTAAATGTCCTTCCCTGACATGCCATACTAGAGCTCTCATCCGGTTGCTGATGGAAGCAGAAACATACTCCCACAACTAAACACTGTCTGAACTTCTGGAATCCAATTGCAGAGAGGGAGAAGTGGTGAGCAAAGGAGTAAAGGCCAGGCTAGAGGAACCCACAAGGACAGCTATCCTGAACACGGGGGAAATCATGGACATCAGACTGATTCTGGAAAACCAGCATAGGACTGACCCAAGACCCCCTGATCTTGAGTCTCAGTTAGAAGGTGTGGGCAGTCTATGGGACCTCTGACAGTGGAACCAGCATGTATCCCTCGTGCAAGAAAGGACTTCAGGAGGACATTCCCTGGGAAGAGATTCTCCCTTAGCCTAGAGACAAGAGGGAGGGCCTATATTCTACCCCAAATGACTTGACAGATTTGGGTGACCCCTCCTAAAGGCCTCAACCTCCCTGGGGAGTGGAGACTGGGCAAGGCTTTGGTGGGTACAGGAAGATGGGAGGGCAGGGAACTGGGATCAATATGTTAAACACAAAAAAAAAAAATTAAAAAAAAATAAACAAGAAAAATCAGGGCATGAGTTTGAAAAGGAGATGTATGTGAGTGTGTTTAGACTTTGATAAAGGTAGGAAGAAATTATGTAATTATATTATGATCTCAAAAATAAATAAAAATTTACATAACCAAATTAGAAATTAGAATGCATCTTATAATACCATGTTACATCTCTGCCTTGATTTCCTCTTCAAAATTTTCTCCCTCCATTTAGGAAGTTGGGGATGAAAGAACAGAGGCAAAAGTATCGAGCTTCTTATTCCTGGACAATCCAGACAATTTTACTCATGCAGTGCATAGGATCATTGCTCCTGGAACTCATTTTGTAAAATAAGTTAAATGTTGGTAGTGCAATGTGTGTCTGTGTGTGTATGAACATGTATATGGATAGATCAATGATAGGTACATGAATAGACAGATGGAGATGGATATTTGGAGTTATATATGAATATGTTTCATATTTACTATCACCAATTCTATTGATTTGCAAATGCTGTAACATGAACAAGTAATTTGTGTTTCACAATTTTTTATGTTCCAACAAGATAGAATAGTTTCTATGTGTTTTTACAGTTTCTTACACTCTAAAATTTCCTTATATTTGGACATAAAGTATAATAATTATTAGTAAAAAAATAAGTACATATTATACATTTGCTTTAAAGTATTACACTCTTCCACATGACTAAATATGTTGTTACATATCTATCAATAACTAATGAAACATGTAGCAATGAAACTAATGGGTAACCACATTTAATTCTTATACATTGTATTACATATCAAAGTATGATATTGTACACAGTTGATCTGTAAAACTAAAAGAGGATGCTCAGTTGGTAAGAGGAGTAATTTATACACAATTTTAACTTTAATAATTTAAAGACAGATATTTTTAGAGAGAATGAAACAAAATGCAGATATTAGGTGAGAAAAAAATGTTCTTCATGGCAAAAGGAAATATCAGAAATAATTCATAAACAATATCAAAAAGTCTAAGAATAAAATCAGTAATTGTGAAAGTAAGTGAATGTCTCTATATGTACAGTATTATCAAAATATGATAAAATAATCAGATCATGATTAAAATACAAAGTATTTTCAGCTAAGAAAGTGACATGAGTTCACAATTCAGCACAGCAGGAAGTAGAAGTCACCAACATTTAATGTGGAGTCATACAGCTCTTCAGAATAATTGTGTATTACCAATTGCAACTTAACAATGCAGAACTGAATCACAGATAAACTTCATAGCTTGACTAGCTAGAGCAGTAATTCAGAAACCTTTCAGGGCAAATGCTGTGCAAAATTACGAGGCAAAGAACTCCATGTCTATCTAAGAAAAAATGTCAACCATGAAACATATTACATGAAATCTCATGTTTGATTTCCTGACTTACTGTCTATAGGTTCTAATCATTTAATGCTATATAGCCTTTATTTTTCCACCAATATATCCAAAACTTTTCTTTATTTGGAGAATTTCAGTCAACCTTATGTATTACACCAAGTATTAGTCTTTTTCTAATCTATTCAGGTCTTTTTCTTTTCTTTTGTAAAATTATTTTTTGTTTAAATTAAAAACAATCTTATTTTACATGCCAATCCCAATTCTCTCTCCCTGCTATCCTCCTGTTCCCCCCAACAACTCCCCATCCCACCCCTCATCTACTCCTCAGGGAGAGTAAGGCCTCTCATGGGGGATCTTCAAAGCCTGTCACATCATTTGTGGCAGGACCTAGATTCTCCCCCATGTATCTAGGCTGAGAGAATATCTCTCCATACGGAATGGACTCCCAAAGCTCATTAATACACTAGATATAAATACTCATTTCACCACCAGAGGCCCCATAAACTACTCAGGCCTTCTAACTAACACCCAAGTTCAGGTTGCCTGGTTGGGTCCTAAGGTGGTTCCCCAGCTATCAGACTGGGATCAGTGAGCTCCCACTTGCTCAGGTCAGCTGTTTCTGTGGCTTCACCACCATGGTCTTGACCCCTTTGGTCATCACTCCTGCCTCTCTACAACTGGATTCTAGGAATTTGGTTCAATACTTTGTTGTGAACCTCTGCTTCTGCTTCAATCAACTACTGGAAGAAGGCTCTATGATGGCACTTAAGGTAGTCAACAACCTCATTATAGAGAAAGGGTATTTAAGGTAGCCTCTTCACTATCAGTGACACCTTGAAAGTCATAGGCAAATAAATGGAAATAGAAGAAACCATCCTGAGTGAGGTAATCCAGCCATGGAAAGAAAAACATGGTGTGTACTCACTCATAAATGGATATTAAACATAGAGCAAATAATAACCAGCCTATAATCTACCAACCAAGAGAAGCTAGGAAACAAGGAGGACCCTCAGAGAGACATACATGTATTTCTCCCACTCCAACTGAGAAGAGAAAAGGGACAAGATCTCTTGAATAAATTGGAAGCATAAGGAGGGAGGTAGGAGAAAAAGAAGGGAAGAAGAGGAAGGGGAAGTAGAACATGAATGATTAGGAAAGTTGAATTGGGGGGAAGAACAGAGAAGACCAAGGAAAGCGGTAACTTACTAGAGAGAGCCATTATGGTGTTAACAAGGAGACTGGCATTAATGAAATTACAGTGATCCACCAGGTTGACCCTAACAAAGAACCTACTCAGGTCTCAAGAACTCTTTAAATTTCATCCTTCCTCTATAGCCAAATATTTGGAAAAGAATTGATGCTGACACCATAATGAATGGGAAAATATAGATGTTTCAAGACTAAGGAACTTCCTTTCAGTTTAAAACAATGTATGTGGTAAGGCATTGTATTCAAAATCAGATTCCAAACAGTTTGCTCTCTTTTTCTTTAAAATGTGTTCTACAACACATAAAGTATATATTTTTATGTTCAAGTTCTAATTGATATCAAACAGCAATGAAATATTGTGCTGAAGGTTTTATGTGTATTACTTAGTATTATGCTGTCTAAATTACTTCAAAATGCTAAGTTGAAT
Organism: Cricetiscus sungorus; assembly: GCA_030556225.1. NCBI lineage: Eukaryota > Metazoa > Chordata > Mammalia > Rodentia > Cricetidae > Cricetiscus > Cricetiscus sungorus. Next base: position 15,789,795 of record JANBXA010000141.1, on the reverse strand, counting down.
TTTACTTTTTCTAAGAAAACTAGAAAATATGCCAGTTCATGGCCATGAGCTCGGTATCAGAAGTTCTTCTGCTAAAAAACACAGGGTAGGAAAGTGATGATAAGAAGATAAAAGTTGTATTTTCAAATTTTGTATTTAGTCCCATTGCATTCTAAAGGAGTGTGTGTGTGTGTGTGTGTGTGTGTGTGTGTGTGTGTGTGATTAGTGGAATTACTAAATGCATTATATATATACATAATTATATCTGTATGTATATATGATTTAACACTTTAACTGCTGATTCTCCAATCTCTACTTTCTGAATATTAAAATAAAGCCTTTAACTGCTGTATCCACCTTAAAAAATACTTTCAGAAATTTTGTGATATAGAATTAAATAGTAGATAAATGTTGATAAGAAATAAGACAATACCATGCATTCTAATATTTTCTTGAAGTGGTAACTTATGACCAAGAAAGGCATTTTTATATAACCATGTTGTATAGGATTATTCTTTTCTTTTTCAGAATTATAATTTACCTCTTCTTTTTCCTCTCTCCAAAATCTCCTACATAGACATTCTTTCTCTCCCTAAATTTCATTGTTTATTATATCTACATATATTATATAATATACAAATACAAGTTTATCAATCCATATACTTTTTTGTATATATGTTTTCAGGGATGGACATTTAGTATTTGGTAACCAATTGGTGTGCTCTAGTTCTCTCTCCCTTTCTCCCTCCTTCCTTACCTCCCTCCCTCCCTCATTCTTTCCCTGTCTTCCACCCTCCCATGCCCCCCTGACCACCCTCCCATCCCACTCTCCTCACTCCAAACGTAGGATGATGCCTTCCAGGTGGGTTCATCTAAATCTGTTAAGACATTTTAGAGTAGGGACTAGGCCTTCTCTTCTGTCTCTAGGTTAAGGGAGTATCCCTCCTTGGGAATGTGATCCTAAGGTCCTTTTGTGCACTAGGGATATATACTGGTTCCACTGTCCAAGGTCCCTTAGACTGCCCAAGCCTTCCAGTTGCGACCCATACTCATGGGGTCTGAGTCAGTCCCATGCTGGATCCACAGCTATCAGTCTGGGGCCTATTAGCGCCTCCTTGTTTAGGTCAGCTGCCTCTATGTGTTTCTGTAGCCTGGTCTTATGCTCCCTCTCTGCATCTGGATTCCAGTTTGGCTCAGTGTTTAGTTGTGGGTGTTTGCTTCTCTTTACATCAGCTACTAGATCAGGGCTCTAAGATGGTGGATAAGTTAGTTGTTAATCACATTATCAGAGAATGGCATTTAACTGTAGCGTGTATGTTTCCGCCAGCCCGGCAGCCCTCCAGTCTGGGCCCAAAGCCGCGCCAGCCCCAAACAACACTCAGAGACTCTGTATTTGATACAATCCTGTTGGCCAGTTACCATTACTGTTTATGGGCTAGCTCTGTCTTAATTATTAACCCATTTCTACTTATCTAAGTATTTCCACGTGGTCGTCTTATCGGGGAGCCGTGCGGCGGTAGCCTTTCCACTGTTGCTCAAATTCTTAGTTGGGTCAGTCATGTAGGTGTCTGGACATTTCTCCAGATTCAGTTTTCTCTTCAAACCTATAATAAATCCTTCTTTCAAAGATCTACAGAATATGGCATTTAAAATGGTTTAGGGTTTTCTTGACAGTGAGACATACTGCTTCTGGCAATACCACCTGTGTCAGAAAGGAAGTTGGACATTGAACAAACTCGTTGTAGAGCTTACTTCCAGTTTGGAAAAAATAGCCATTCAGACAAGGTACTGCTCTTGTCTGGACTGTTTGAATTCATGCTGAATAAACTGGACACTCAGGATCCAAAGAAAAATGACTGCTGAAACAAGATGGATATTGCTATAGGGTTCTTGCTTCATGGAAAAATCTGCCAGAAATTCTGCAGAACATAGAGGAAAGTGACTGACAAATTACCAATATGGATGGACACTTTAAAGTTTCCTGCTTTGCTGAGGAGTCTGCCATACACACTATGGCCAATAGGCTGAAGATGGAACATTACAGAAGAACTTCAGGTGACTGAACAGAGTGTCATGTCTCTGTCATTTCTAGAGGATATATATTATTCTCTGTGGTCTTTGATGGAGTTGAAGACAGATTATGGTTACAGTTTTCCTTAGTTAGGATTAAAGATGAGTTACATATAGGACTTTAGACCCACAAAGATAGGAGAGTTGATAAAATACTTTCTTTAAAACTTGCTAAATGTTAATGGACTAAATATTGTTAACTATGGTTCTTATTTGATGACTGTTTCGTTATTTATTTTTCTATGTTAAGGTTAAAACCCTTATTTCTATTTTAGAAAGAAAATAGGTGAACAGAGATGTCATTCTGTAAATATGTTTCTTTTATTGTTTAATGAATAAGCACGGTTGGCCAATAGGAAAGCAAGATAGGCGGGCCTAGGAGACAAGGATATTTCCAGAACAGAGATGAGGTGATTCAACATGGAGGAAGGAGAAGGCAGAACTCTGGGGTCTCTCTCTTTGAGCCTGCACCTAATAGCTTATGGAATCAGAAGCAGATACCCACAAGTAAACACTGAGCTGAACTATAGAATCCAGCTGCAGACATGAAGGATTAATGAGCAAAGAGGTCAAGACCAAGCTAGAGAAACCCATAGAGACTGTTGACCTGAACAAGAGGAGCTCATGGATTCCAGCCTGATAGCTGGGAAACCAGCATAGGATCATCCAGACCCCCTAAATGTGGGTGTTAATTGGTAGGACTAGGCAGTCTATGGGGCCTCTGGAAATAGGTCAGTATTTATCCCTAATAGGTAAATGGACTTTGGGAGCCCATTCTACATAGAGGAATACTGTCTCAGCCTAGACACATAGAGGAGGGCCTGGGCCCTGCTCCAAATGATATGACAGACTTTGAAGACTCCCCATGGAGGAAGGCCTCACTGTCCCTATGGAACAGAAAGGAGATAAGATGGGGGTGCGTGGGGGGAATAGGTGAGGACAGGAGGGTGCAGGAACTGGGATTGACATGTAAAACAATCTTGTTTCAAATTTAAATAAAAAAAATTTAAAATAAATAAATAAAAATAAAAGTAATGAGAATTTAAAGAAATCTACTGTTATGAATATATTTTGAATAGCATATTTCTAAGTTATTTTGCCTCCTTTTACTCAGAGTTAATTGTACTGTATTATGTCTAAGTTTTGTTGCTACTGCTAAGGATACACGCGAGATTGGAGCTAGTATTTTTCATTATCATTATTGCAATCACATGTAAAATTCTTTCATTTGAACGTTCTCATTGTGAAGGTTAAGTTGTATCTTTTATCTTTTGCTAATTTCTTTCACTGCTTCATCTAATTAATTCATTTATACATGATACTTTAACCTACATCACTGTGTAGCCAGTCTTCCATCTTTAGATCTCAAAATATTATAAGGTCATCTTCTATCCATTTCTGCTCTTTTTACTGTGACACTACACCAAATGCAGCTGCACAATTAACTTTCCATCCCTAGACTCATGTTATTTCAGTTACTTAAAGAACAATTTCCTGCTCACAAGAGAATTAAACTGAAAGTGTTATTTTTTTTTTTTTTTGCATGTTTGAACTTCAGTTGAATGGCTCCCTTACATCTAGTTAACAATCTGTATCTGTGCTCCAAACAGAGAAGTGCAACCTTTCGATGAATCCATCTGGGCTGTGTTCCATTTTTAAATCTAGGGCATTTTCCCATTTGACTCCCTCCTGATAGAATGTTCTGAAATTTGAAGTTTAAATATCAGAATTATTTGACTGCTGTAAGACACAGTCACAAAGCCATACAGTGAGTGAGCTTGAGCTCAATTCCACCAATACAGAGCCTTCTTGCAAGTACTAGTTTTCAAAATACTGAGTTCTAAACTATGTTTTAGCACAAAAGAATAAATGAAATGATGATGAAAAATTATCCAGCAATTTCAATAAATGGTTTATAAATATTGCCACTTGTTTTTTAATTGATTGCTACTGTAACAGATTAACTCAATTTGGTGGCTTAATCAACATAATCAAATTGCATTACAATGGTATGTGTGTGGGGTGTGTGTGTGTGTGTGTGTGTGTGTGTGTGTGTGTACACTTATGACTGACGCTAGATATATTTGCTAAAGATCCAAGTGTTGGCTGAGCTCAATTCTTTCCTTGAAGCTCTGGGGAATTTGCTTCGGTGAGAACAGGTCTAAGATGTCATTTATTTCAATTGGCTTATAACCCTTCTTTCTTCCAGAATCCAGTAAACTGAGAATAATTCCTAACAATGAGGTCCTCTTTTTAGCTCTATAAAGTTGAATTCTTTTTTTTTTCTTTTAAGACCCAGTGTTGCTGGAAGAGGTGACACATACCTGACATAATAGTACTCAGTAATTGGATGAAACAGGACCAGTAGCTATCCCTCACATAGGTTCAAACACAGAAATTATATGATCATCTCATTAGACAAATACAAATAATTTGATACCGTCCCTTTATGGTAAAAGCCATGGACAGGCTACAGATGAATTTAGGGTATCTGAAACTAATAAAAGCTATACATAAAAATTATATAATCAACATTATAATAAATAAGGAATAATTCCTCTAAGATCATCAACAAAACAATTGCATCCACTTTCTCTACAACTATTCAATATGACACTTGAAATCTTAACCAGAGTTAAAACAGGGGAGAGTAATAAAAGATATATAAATAGGAAAAAAACTAGATAAGGTTTTCTTATTTGAATATGGCTCTGTACATAAAAGGTTCAGGGAAGTCCACCAAAAAATATTAGTTTGACTATTTCAGCCAAGTGGCAGTATGCAAAATTAACGTACAAAACTAAGTGGCCTATCTACACACTAAAGACAGACTGGAGAATAAACAAGGAAGGTAACCCTACTCATAATAGCCTCTAAGGAAAAAACACTTGGGAATAAACGTAACTAAGAAAACATTTTTATTTTGTGTAACAGGTAAGATATCCCTCTTAGTACAATAGAGACGTGACTGTTACGGGAAACTGGCCACTTTTTAATCAGATTTGAGGCTTGCTTCATAGGAAAGAATTCCAAGCCTGGTACTATAATCATAGTCAAAAGTCCATGGTGGAGGAGTTTATAGGATCTAGGGTAGAAATTGGTGTTTTAGTTTTCTAACAGTTCATATCATGAAACTGCCTTCTAAATATTTATGATTTTATTCATGGATCTGAACTACTCTCTTTGTTTGCCAGAGAAGCTACTTTGTGCCATGAGAAGTGCTCCATGAAGAGACACATAATTTATCAAAATTTCTGCAAGTATGAGACTCAGTGTTCAGCCTGAAGTAGAACATTAGTGTAGAACATTAGCATCAAGTGTTCAACCATTGCACCACCACTGGAAGGGAGCAGAGAGAAAGTAAGCACCAGAGGATAGAGAGATTTGGTGCTCTGTATTGCTAACTCTTGGACAAAACATGGCTATCACAAGAACTCAGAGAAGAAGTGTTTGTCTGTACAAGACATACATATACAAGATGAAGCCTGCCAAAATGCTAGACACCACATTTAACTTCTAAGTTCTCTATATTATTAAAGAGCTATATAGTTGATGGAGGCAAGAAAATCGTTCTTTACTGTCTAGTAGGTTACTGGTAATTCAGTGGATGGTTACATACCATACACATGGGCAGGCTTACTGGACTTGGTTATAAAAATTAAAAATAAATGAAATATTGGGATGAATATGGGGTAACTGAATAGGAGAAATGTGAATTAATGTGATGTTTATATTAATGTATTGAATTTTCCAATGTAAAGGATAATTCAAACAAGCAAATATCAAAAGAATATACTTGTGTTTCATTTGGCTCACAAATTAGCACAGGCTATTTTTTTTTATACTGTTTTAAACTTAATCAGATAACTATAATTTGCAGGTACCTTTGTTAGTCTTTAGTGCTTGTTTCTGCTGAATATAGGCCTTCAAGACTTAAAAATCAGAACAATGAAGAAGTAATATTTCTTTCTGCCAAAGATACCTTGGAGGAGGTTTTACCCAGTTTGCAATCTACTTCATGTAGGTACTAGTTTTTGGGAATATCCCATTGCCCTTTAAAGCCAGTTTTTATAGTTTATCAATTCCTTTTGGGGTGTGGTCATCTTCAGCGAAACTAGATTCTGTTTATTTTTTTTTTATTTGTTTCAGCCTTCACACAGTCCTGCACATGCTAAACAAGTACTACTTTACCATTGATTTAAATCCCCAATCCCAACTGATCTTTTCACTTTTCCTCTTTAGTAACCTACTGTTTCTAATATTTAGGGGCTTTCATTATTATCTGTTTTTAGCACTTTTTTTTTTTTTTTTTTTTTTTTACTATTTAGAGACAGGGTTTCTCTGTGTAGCCCTAGGTGTTTTGGAACTCCATCTGTAGACCAGGCTGGTTTTGAACTCAGAGATCTACCTGCCTCTGCCTCCCAAATGCTGAAATTAAAGGTGTGTGCCAACTCCACCCATCTGATTTTTAGCAATTTTGTTATTTATAAGCCAATTGCAAATGTCTAAGAAAATTTGTGGAAACACTTAGATTTACTCTATAGGTGATGATATTAAGAAAAAGTAGTTAGTTTTAATAATTGAGACTAAGGACCTTATTGAAGTCTGTAGTAAAATGCTTGGCTACCATGGAGAAATCTTGGATTGAATCTGTGTCATTGAGAAAACTGAACTGTTTGGATGCTGCATGCAATTCTAAATGATTAGGTAAATTATATGAAATCAACCAAAAAGAATTGAGAGTAGGGAGAATGCTGAAGAACGAAACAAACTAAAAACTCTGACACCTTCCACTTCTGTACAAAGTTACTAAGATAGAACTCAAACCCATGCTTCAGTAACACAGAAATTGGATTTGCATGTGAGACCTCAATATCGGCTGAATGGTACAGATAAATGTCTATTATCAATCCCCCCAACATTTTTGCAACATTGATTAACAAAGTTTTGCTCCTAGTGAGGAACACTGAAGACATTGTAAAGTATTTTTAATCCCAAAGAAAGGGTAAAATGATCTTTAAAATTGATTTACCAGTCTGCATTTGGTTATCTTAGAGAAAGGCAGAAGGAGACATGTGAAGCTTTTATCAGTAGAAAAAAATAATTTCTAAAATATGCTTTAACAAATAAAGTGGAAAACACTGATGTTGAATAGATCAGTGAAACCCATGACTAACTTCCTCTCATTAGTTTTGCCTGTATACATGTATGATGTGGGGGAGGCTTACATATGCCATGAAGAATGTGTACAGGGCAGAAGACTGTTGGGTACTTTCCTTTGACCTTTACATAGTTTCATTTCAACCAGATGTTCAGACTTCCCAACAAGCACTTTTAGCCACTGCACATTCATGCATGTCTCGGAAAACAGAAATTACTATTGAAAAATCAAAAAGTGAAGCATTTTGAAGTTTTCTTTATTTCATATGTTTTAGTTTATAAAAACACAAAGAAGACAGCTTAGACTATTTTCATTTGAGAACTCTCCTTCATCTTTGATAGCTTTATAAACTAATTCTGTATTGTAATGGTGCATGAAAGCACTTAGAAACACAAGATGTATGGTTATTTGCAGATACACTGCCACACAAATTATAGCACTCAGCTATTTATCCATATTTATTTGTTCTTATATAAAATGGAGTTATTGATTCTTATATCCATTAATAAATCAGCTTTATAGTCATGCAATGAAAGTTCTGTAGGAGTTTCTAATTCAGACTTGCAAATTTTAAGATTTAAAATATATTTAAATTTAGGGGAAAGAACCCTGGTCTTAAAAGCGTGCATTGGTACATTTTTTCTTCCTTCTTTAAAGAGAGGAAAAATATTCCTGCCATTATGAATCACAACATGCTTCTGACTATCACAATTCAATAGTAAAATAATAAATACACTTTAATACATCTGCTTTATGTCAAACAAAAAGTACCTTCTGTGTCCTGGGAATCCCCTTCCCCCATTTACCGTGTTTTACTTCTGGATTGTTAATTTTCTACCTGTTTTCTAATTTTTGTTTGTGCACTTCACAAGAGCGTACATTAAGGGGAGCCCTGCCAAGGACTGCTGTGATCAGTTGCTTCCAGACCATGCAAATAACTGCTTATGCAAGATCAGCGAAAGCTGATCATTATGGAGTACTGTAGCAACTTTGAGAAAATCCATGACCAGTGCTGCAATACTGGTCAAAAGACTTTGGTTAGAGAGGTCACAGTCCCTAGTTGGAAAGCTACTATTGTTATTTTGATAAATTGTTAAGAATTAAAATTTTTGATACCCATATATTTGTGCTATACTCAATCTTGGCAGTGGTTTATGCAGAGACTCATAAGGGATCAAAGTGCTGAAAATAAGTGAGAGTGAGATATTATCCCTAAATAGGACAAATATATCATTCACCTCGAACTGTGGGTTAGGAAACATCACTATAGTGGCAAAAAGAGTAGCGGATGAGGAGAGTTGCTGTAAAAAGTTATTTTCACAACATAATATAGCTGTTGTCCCTATGAACTTGCAGAAGTTATTACCAGCTCAAGATTTACATAAAATTAAGCTTGTCAAGAATCTAGAGAGGATAGGCAAGGCACTCACCAGTTTGTATCTGTGTCAAGGACCTGCTGGCAGTTGATTGTGGCTTGTAGAGACATGCACATTCTCCTTTAATATTGTAGTCACTAGTAAGTTATTCATATTCCAGAGAATGGCCTCATACTCATGTACATATGGGAACTACATATTGGATGAATTTGGACTTTTTAAAAAGCTAGGAAGGAGGTTAATATGTGGAGTATATTGAGTGAGTACTGTGGGGAAAAAGAGGTTGTACAAAGTTTGCATAAATTTATAAGTTATATACATGTATGGAATTATCAAAGAATCAATTGGAAATGTTTAAAAAGATAGATGTGAACTACAGTGCATAAAATTATTTGTGGAATCAGAAGTAAAATTTCAGATAAATATTTAAAAATGTGTGATGGGTGGCAAAACATGAATACAAGACTACAGCCAAACAATACCTGAAAATGGTTTCAAGAGTAACAATGTATTATTTTAACTTCTGATTAGTTGTTTCTAAAAAAGCCCTTGGTAGGCATTCCAATGACAATAACATGAAAGAAGGCATGTTAATGACTAAGGAAATAGAATATGTCAAGACATAGTCTTTGAAGAAGATAACATTCAGAGAATACAGAGGACTTTTGAAAAACGCAATGTTTTCAGTTAGGCTCTTAAATATTTACTAATGATAAAGCAAGGAGGAACAGGATATTCATATATGTCAGTATTTTTGGAATATGATTTTCTCTAGTATTCTCTTTTTAAATATGTAATGAGAAGTAGAGTCATCAACTAGATTGAGAAAAATGACTTCTTTTGGAAAGTTGTGAAGAGACTTTAAATTATTACATAAAATATAAATATTATTGGGATGTACTTGAATTATCATATAAGGACTATACCCAGGTGACATCTATGAGACTAAATTTAAAGTGTGATTAATCAAAATGTTCACCTCCCCTTTAGCAGACCTATTAGCTTGTTTTTAATTACAGCTTATTTTTTTTTTCAGGAAGCCTCACCCTCCCTGAGGAGTAGATGGTGCATGGGAGGGTGGGAGGGATAGGGACTGTGGATTGATATGTAAAATAAGAAAAATACTAAAAATAATAAAAAATTAGAACTTTTGCTTTTAGGGGCAAATATCACAAAATTGGTAAAGGATTTTTAACAAATGCATAAGATCTTTATTATTACAATTTGTAGAATGTCTTTTAGGAGAGGAAGCATCTGAAAATGTGAGATGCTTATTAATGGATATTATATATGTAAAACAAAAGACATACTTAACAAGGTGGATTTTTCACTCAGATCAAGTGAATGCTTGAATATGCCCAGCAATCTAGATGAACTCCGAAGGAAATAGAACAGAGGGATGCAAGTCAGGCTTTGGAATGTGGTGCTGTTACTGGAAGGGAAAGAGCCAATTCTCATAAGTAAGAAGTGGTAGGTAGAAATGTTCAAACCATATTCTAATGTACCTTGTTAATTGATTCATCTTCAAAAGATAATAATAATAAGCAATATGCACAGAAGTTCAAGTGTTAAATATGAGATGACAGGGAACTTAGCTGTGAATATATTAATTATAGAATTCAAAAAACGTTTAAGCACAATAGTCATCTCAAATACACTCAGTCATTTTCGACAAGTAATATGCTAGTAACAAAACACAGAAAGCAAATATATGTTAAAATGACTTTCTATATATGTGATTATATTATTAAAGGAATATATTTTATTTGATAGATCCCTGGTAAATTTTAACAATAAAGTAAAGCCTCTTTTAATGTTATTAATCCCAATTACATCAATATTTCTTTGCTAGGCAGTCCAAAAGGCTATCTTACATAAGTAATCTTGAAAATTAGATTTATTTTTGTTCTCCTCCTGCTGCCACATCTCTAAAATACCATGCATTGACCAGAAGGAATAAATAAAAATATCCTTCATTACTTAATGTCTTTCTATATATGTAAATCTTCCTTTATCATTAATAATTCCTTTTATTTTTATTTATTTAATTTTTATTTTTTGCTTGGGTAAGATAAATGCTTGAATATACACAATAATCTAGGTGCATATTTAAGAGGAAAATAGAACAGGAGGAGTGAATCAGGCTTTGAAATGTGGTGCTGCAGCCCACAGAATGGGAGAAGATCTTCATCAACCCCATATCTGACAGAGGGCTGATTTCCAAAATATACAAAGAACTCAAGAAGCTAGTTACCAAAACACTAAATAATCCAATTAAAAAGTGGAGTACAGAACTGAATAAGGAATAGAGGTATCCAAAATGGCTGAAAGATACTTAAGAAAGTGCTCAATGTCTTAGCCATATGGGAAATGCAAATCAAAACAACTCAGAGATACCATTTTTTTTTCTGTCAGAATGGCTAAAATTAAAATTACCAAAGACAGTTTATGCTGGAGAGGATGTGGAGAAAGGGGCACACTCCTCCATGGCAGTAGGAGTGCCAACTCATACAGCCACTTTGGAAATCAGGAAAATGGGAATTAGTCTACCTCAAGATCCAGTAATTCTACTCTTAGGTATATACCCAATAGATGCACGTCCACCCAACAAGGACATCTGTTTAACTATGTTCGTAGCAGCATTATTTGTAATAGCCAGATCCTGGAAGCAACATAAATGTCACTCAACTCAACAATGGATGGAGAAAATGTGGTACATTTACACCATGGGTTACTACTCAGAGGGAAAACACAGTGGAAACATGAAATTCTCAGGCAAATGGATGAAATTAGAAGAAGCCATCCAGAGTGAGGTAAGCCAGTTACAAAAAAAGACAAACACGAGTATTCACCATATATAGATTTTATACATAGAGAAAAGGAGCACTAGTCTACAATTCACACCACCAGAGAAGCTAGGAAACGAGAAGGACCCTAAGAGAAACATACATGGTCCCCTGGAGAGGGGGAAAGGGACAAGGTCTCCTGAGCATATTGGAAGCAAGGTGGAGGTGGTGGGGGTGGCAGTGAACAGAAGAGAGGGAGTTAGGAGAAAGGCAAGGGAAGAAGAGGAGGGGAGATGATAACATGAGGGAGCAGGAAGATTGAGTCGGGGTGTGGGGGTAGAAAGAAATAAGATACCATAACAGAAGGAGCCATTACATGGTTTAAGAGAAATGTGGCACTAGAGAAATGTCCAGAGATCTATAAGATGACCCCAACTAACAAATGAAGCAATACTGGAGAGGCTACCTTAATGTCATTACCCAATAATGGGATTGATTATTACCCTATATACCATCCTAGAGCCTTCATCTAATAGCTGAAAGAAATGGAGGCAGACACCAACAGCTAAACCCTGAGCCAATCTTCTATAATCTAGTTGCAGAAAGGAAGGAGTGATAAGCAAAGGGTTCAGAAGCAGGCTGCAGAAACCCACACAAACTGCTGACCTGAACAAGGGGGGAGCTATGGACCCTAACTTATAGCTGGGAAACCAGCATAGGACTACCCCAGAACCTCTGAATGTGGGTGTTAGTTAGGAGGCATGGACAGTCTATGTGCCCTCTGGTAGTGGATCAGCATTTATTCCTAGTAGATGAATGAATGTTGGGAACCCATTCCACATTGATGGATACTCTCACAGCCTAGACACCTGAGAGAGGGGCTAGGCCCTCCTCTACATGATATAACAGATTTTGAAGATCCCCCATAGATGTGTTCACTTTCCCTGGGGAGCATTAATGTGATGAGGTGAGGGTTGTGGGGGCAAAGGAGGACCAGAAGGTGTGGGAACTAGCTGACATGTAAAACAAGCTTGTTTCAATTTTAAATAAAAAAATATCAAGAAAAGAAATGTGGTGCTGTTAGTGGAGAAGACTGATTAGCATATATTTTTTATTATATATACATATATATATATATGTGTGTGTGTGTGTGTGTGTGTGTGTGTGTGTGTGTGTGTGTGTGTGTGGTTAGGTATGTATAATTACCAATTCATACACCAATATATATTTTCTAAATGATGAAAAGACACATTATAAAAAACTTTTTAGCCTTTGTATTTTCTTTCCCACAAATAAACTTTATCTCTATGAAATTATTATTTTGAAATGTTAAGAACTACTAATAAATTGTAGAGAAAGACTGTTGAATCAACTTAGCAGAGTCTATGTATCTGGAGTAGATATTAAAATGAATAGTTTCTACCATATATAGGGTAAACTTTAGAATGAATAGTTTTCTCTGTATTTTGGGTAAATATTAGAGTGAATAGTTGCTTTTAAAAGCAGTTTGACCTTGAAGAATCATTGTGGCAAACACTAAAGAATCTTTGGGGAAAATAATAATTGCTTTCCACAATATGTGGACTTGTTTTTCTGAAGGGGCATTGCAGGCTTTACATGAATTCAGTCACAAGACATCTCTGGACCACCTGAGGTTCTTAGATTATTGTATTTTGCCAATAGTACACAGTAAAATACTAAAGTCATGAGGAACTGTGATGATCTCCTTCAGAAAGATTTAGAGATTACATAGGACCTTTGTAAATGGAAATAGTTTTCCTCAAAAAGAGCTTTGTGTAACAATCAATATGTATGCTTTTATATGGCTGTTTGGGGTTCAGTTCATCAGAGGCTGAACCTTTGTGCTGCCAAACAGGCCTTAAAATTTAATCTTGGAGTGATGTATTTCTACTACAGACCCATGTAACATAGTAAACCCCAACAGATGACAACTAAAAATTCAAGTAATTGAACAAATTTACATAATATTTGAAGTTTATTCTAAGTATAAAATATGTTTTCATAATTTTGTACTCATTCTTCCTCTAGTTGTTTTTCTGTGTATTGCATAGATTATCCTTACAATCACTTTAAAAAAATAAGAGTCACTAAAACATCCAACAAATTTTTGATATAAGGTAATCCCCTCATACTACACAGTTCACAAAAATCCTGGAATCAATAAAAATCTGAAAGAAATGATATAGCAAAATGAATTGCTTGATCTACACCTCAAAGAAAGAATGGGCTTATTCAGCACCTAGGCATAATCTGATGCTCTACTACACACAGTGATGGAGGGTAGCTACATCATCCCAGCTCTATTTCTTGTCTTTCCTTTTCTGTTCGATAACAGACATATCAAATTGTACCTGCCAATCTCAGTTTCCTCTCACTCCCCTCATCCTATCCCCCTATCCACCTATCCCAATCCCCACCCATTCCTGAGGGAGGGTGAGCCTACCCATTGGGTTTCATCAAAATTTGTCACATGATTTGGGGCAGGATCTATGCCCTCCCCAGTGTATCTAGGCTGAGAGTGTATCCCTCCATAGTAAATGACCTCCCTAGGCCCCATTCATGCACTAGGGAAAAATACTGGTTCCACTGCCAGAGGCCCCATATACTTGCCAAGCCCTCCAACTGATACCAACATACAGGGGCCTGCTTCAGCCTTATACTGGTTCCCCTGATGTCAGACTAGGGTCAGTGAGCTCCCATTTGCCAGGTCAAATATTTCTGTGGATTTTTCAGCATGGTCTTGACCCCCTTGCTCATCACTCCTCCCTCTCTACAACTGGATTCCAGGAGTTTGGCTCAATGGTTAGATGTTGATCTCTGCTTCTGCTTCTATCAGCTACTGGATGAAAGCTCTATGATGGTATGTAAGGTATTCATCAATCTCATTATAGGGGAAGGGCATTTAATTCTCTTTCTGTATCCTTTCAGTACCTAAACCTGCTCAGCTAGGAGAAAACACTAATCCAATTCTTGAGTGACACAAAATTTCTTTCACAAGATATGGTAGAGCACTATAAGTCAAAGAATAAAAATATTTTTACTTTTCACCATTAACTGATTAAAATTGTTATGTTAGAAACTAACAAAGTAGTTCAAAAATACTTGCTCTATATTCTATTAAACATTATGTTGAAAGGAATAAAATGGGAAAAATTAAGAAAAAGCTAAAACTTGGACTCCAACACACAAATAGAAAACTCTTAAGCCTCTCTGAGTTCCCAAAAGGCAGCTGGACAGATAAGGTTAAACAGAAGAACTGGGTACAGAAGCCTGGGAACAGATACCACCCCCAGCTGTGTCAAAATTTTTCTGTCCTAAAGAAGATCTGATAGTTGTCAATTCTTAATTGTAAAAGTCCCTGGCTCAGGAGATAATTTAAAAAAAAAATTACTTCCTCTACAGCATCCTGCTTAATTGTTTCCTGCCTAAACATGCAGTAATTGTTTCATCCTATGAAACCATAAATTCTTTGTAATCTCAAAACATCCAGTCCTTTGAACCTTCCTTTTAAAACTCCCCTCAGCTAAAAAGTAGTTTCTTTGCTTGTTCCTGAATGGACAGAGTCCAAAGTGCAACTTGGTAATAAATAAACCTTTGTTCTTGTATTTGGTGATGCAGTCTTCTTGGGGTTTAGTGATCTGGGCATACATAACAATATGTGATACTAGATAAATAAAACTTTTTTTTAAATTTACAAAGCATTAAAAATTATGTGGCATTACCTTTCAATAACGGGTAAAAGTGATAAATATTGTCTTAGAAGACTTTATGGAAAAACTAAAAAGTGTGTAGAGCCAGCACATGAGAAGATGAAATGAGATGGAGAAATTTCTACTCAAATTTCAAGGGGAAAATTTCAGAGTATAAATGATAATGAAAGCAAAAACACAGAAAATGATAAAGACATGGAATTCAGGTAGCTGCTAAATTTCTCTCAAGGGTATTAGAACATGGTATTGACAGCATTCCTAAAGAATAAATGCTTTGAGATGTATACAGTTTAAGGTATTAAATATATCCATTTTAAATGAAGCCAAGTGGTCTACATAATTCTCAGGGTAAGTGCATAAATTCGTGTTACCTATTGTGAAGAGGGAGGAAATATAATACAGAGGAAACCATCCATCATGTCCCTCCTTACCTTCAGAGTTGCAATTGAAAAGTCAGATGTTATCCTAATGTCTCTTTCTTTGTATGTGAATTGTTTTTTTTTTATCCTTGGATCTTTTCTTATTCAGTCTCTCTGTTCCATACATTCAGTGTTTTAATTATTATGTGTCCTGGGATTTCTTTTCTTGTCCTGTCTATTTGGTGTTCTGTGTGCCTCTTATACTTTGATAGGCATAATTTTCTTTAGCAGGTGGAAATTTTCTTCTAGCATTTGGTTAAACTATTTTCTAGGCCACTAAACTAGGTTTTTTCTTCTTTCTCCATGCCAGTTATTCATGGGTTTGATCTTTTCATAGTGTCCTGGAATCCCTGGCTGTTTTGTATCTTTTTTTGTTCTTTAAACTTTACTCTGACTAAAATACCCATTTGTTCTACCTTGTCTTCAAGATTTGAATTGCCTCTTCTGTGTCTTTGAATCTATTGGCAAGACTTAACCATAGATAATTTTGTTTGACATCCTGAGATTTTCATATGCAGTTTTATTTATTTTAGTCATTCTATCTCTTTGTTAAATCTACTCTCAGGTCTTCAATTCTTTTCATTATTTTATTTGACAGCTTATGTTTCCATTGCCTTTGCTGAATTCTCTTAAAGGTCTTTGAGCATATTCATTATTGCCTGTAATTATTGCCTTGTGTTTCAACTAAGTAGCATGTATCTATGCCTAACCTAATAGGATTGCTGCCAACTGTAAGATCCACATTGTCTTGGTTGCTTGTGTTTTTATTCTCGTTGATATTTATACATCTGGCTTTATATTATTTGAAGTAATTCTTTCTGTAGATATTTGGTCTTGTCTTCATTTGGTGTACTTTTCTTTGGTTGCTGTTGCCCATTTGAGGAATGAGCTATGTGTTATGGCTATGGATTACCTGACAGAGACAAATGTGGTTGGTGTGGGGTCCCTGGCAGAGAGCTGGTCAGAAGCTCACTGGTGACTCATGAAAGAATGGGGATTGTGAGGAAAGAAGGGCTGAAAGAAATCACGATGAGTAACTAGGAGGACAGTCACTCTTGGAAACACACCCACCCACATACATACACACACACACACACACACACACATCATCATCATCATCATCATCACCATCATCATCAAATCCCAAGGATATTGATGTAGTTAAGTCTCATGGGAAAAGCAGAAGAATGAAGATCCCCTATCTCAGTCCCAAACTAGTGTGGAAGATATGGGAGTGAGATTTGTTATTTAGAAAACTTACGAAAGAGTGGAGATTAGCTAAATTGAAAGGCTGAAAGGGGCCGCCAGGAAAAGCAAGTGGGACACAGGGTGTACAATAAGAGGCCAAGTTTTTAGAGATCCCCATTCATTTCTTAAATTAGTGCCAAAGGTATACATGCATCTTAGGTCTTCTGAATTGTCAGAACTTCTGAATTTTTCGTAAAAAGACTTCTAAATATGAAACTCTAAATTGAAGCCTATAAATTGTTCTATCCAAGTTGCTGACATGCAAATTTTCATAAAAGTGTAACTCTAAAATCAAAAGATTGAGATATTACACAATTTGGCAAAATCAGATAAAGCAGGATGATTAGAAAACCTAAAGAAGAAGCAGTTAGGAGTTTTGTCTACATCAAGTACTGATCTCGGTAGGATGTTTTCCTTATGTCTTTACTGAAATATGTTTATGCACTGTGAATTAAGTAAATCAAAAACACTTAGCCTGACAGTGTACACACATACTGAAACTGTATAAATGAACCCAGTTGTGAGTCATGTTATTTTAAATCTACTGTGACAGAGAAATAAAGTGTAGTATATATATATATATAGAGAGAGAGTTTTAGCTTAAAAAATTCAAATTGATATTTGTAAATCACACACAGATTTGTTCATTTTTAATATATTAGTAGATTCTGTTGGTCCTAAGTTACAATAATTTTAATATCTCCTTTTAAAATGCATAAGAATTGACAAAATAAGCTCAACTTAAGGCTAGTTCACCAAAAACTTGACATTGGTATTCTTTGTATGAGTGATATAATGCAACCTCTACACAAATTTCTCTGTATCACTCATCATTTATGCCTAATTTGTATTTTCATTGCTATAAATGTTTGCAATTTATTTCCTGTCATTAAAATCTTTCCTAAAATCCTATATACATGAAAATAATATTATATCAGTAGAAGTTCATTTTGTTGATGATATAGAATAGGTGAAAAAAACAAAAGCAGGGTTCTCCATAAGTTAACTACAGCATAAATACTTTCAAAAAATGCTAAAAGTAAACTATATGACATATATATTGTCATCATTAAATCAGGTTTAATGTCTAACTTTCTGACATAAAAAGTAATAAGATGATATTCTAAGAAGGAGACATGGTGATTTTATGTAATTACTTATAGCTAACCAAGCTTATACTATACATACTACATTGAAAAATAATGTTTACACAAATTCAATAATGCTTGAGAGGACAAATTGAAATTCTATCTGTAAGTGGTATTTGTAAGGATTCAGGCAGAATACTGGCCTGCCCCTGTCATTGGGCAGAATTCACTCAAGCAGTTCTCTGGTCAGCCCAGGGTTCCATGAGTACTAGTCTGCAGGCAGGTGTAAAGGACCCCTTAAAAGTCAGAACTCTTTTTTAGCTCTCTCTCTCTCTCTCTCTCTCTCTCTCTCTCTCTCTCTCTCTCTCTCTCTCTCTCTCTGTCTCTCTCTCTCTCTCTCTCTCTCTCTCTGTCTCTCTCCCTCTCTCTCTCTCTCTCTGCCTTTCCCCTCTCTCTCCCTCCCTCTCTCCCTCTCTTTCTCTCTCTCTCTTCTGATTTCTGTTGGCCACCAGCCCCCCCTCTTCTTCTTCTCTCTCTTTCTCTCCCCCTCTCCCCCTCTCCTCTTCTGTTCCCAGTGCCTCTATGTCTCTTTCCTTCCTCCTCACTCCCCTTTCTAAATAAACTCCTCATTCAAGCTCAATCTGCCTGGCATGTAATTCTCTCCTGCCTTGGTCACCCTTACCTGCTATGCTCTTCCTCTTTGTCCCTTACCTTGGGGCCCCACTCACTTGGGGACCCTCACTTGGGACAAACCCCCACCCATTATCCAGCTTTTATTCTTATAACTGTAACAAAGAAACAACAGTATTATTATAAGGAAAGCCTGTTTCCATGTGAAAAAGACTTATTGCCTTTGTTTGGAACAAACAGTACTAGAATATGAGTAATAAGAAGGGGCCAACACAGTCAAGCATTTTGAAGCTATTTAAGAATAGAAATTGTGGTTTGGATGTATCTGTTGGGTCTGAGCCCTACATGGTTGCTTGTTCTCCGAAATTTTGTCAGTTGTGGTTTTCTGTAATGGTCTGTTATAAAGGAACATTTCTTTCATGAAGAGAGAGATATATGTAACTTCAATATAAATCCTGTGTATAATACTTAGGTATCTTGGCAAATGAGATGTGGATATGCTGTAAAAATGAGAACAGAAATTATTTTGACTCTAAAAATGTCAGAGAAGTCAAACCCATAAAGTCTTATCAGTATGGCTGTCTAAATCTGACCTGAAGTGGGAGCATAACAATAGACATGCTAACATGAAAAGGGAGAACCCCATGGAGCTTCAGGTCGAATTGAAACACTATGGGCAATTAGGATTTATTGAAAGCAGGAGAATTAATCTTCCCCAGGAAAAAGCCTCTAACTTAGTTATCCAATACCCAGTGATGATCCCAGAAATCATAGATACACAATAAACATTATATATACAAAATAAAGTAAGTTAGAAAAACATACATATGTATCTATAAAAATGACATTCCTTAATATATAAAGACATGTCAGGCATTATATGTGTATATATATTATATATACACATATAATATATATACACACATGTAATATATGTTATATACACATATATATACACATATATATAATATACACATATACATATACACACACACATATATATATGTATATATAGATATATGTATATATATATTTCAAAATAAATAGAGACCATGGATATGAGAAACAACAAATGGTGCATGGAATGGGAAGGGTTACAGGAAAGAAAAAGATGACAGAGAAGATAATGTAACTATATTCTAATTTCAAACCCATATTTAATTATTTAAAGGATGTGAAAAGCTTTCTTTCCATGATATAGATCATTGTATTCTTATTCCCCAGATGCAAAACCAGAAAATCCATAAGGCAACTGAATATTTACATTTGACCCATATTTTCAACTATTTAATGTGACAGTTCCCATAAGTATTAGGATATAAAAGAAATTGTATGTTTCAACAAGTTTTCTGGTTTAACAGTTTCAAAAGTAATATATTTGAATATATAGCAACCCACATAGAAACATTACTTACTATTTATATGTCTTTGGATAAATTAGGGAGACATGATAGATTCAATATCACCATATGCAATTGTTATCTTCGGATTGCAGTCATCTAAAGGATTTTATGACATTCCTAATTTTATCAGCCTGATTCTTCACAAAAACTTCAATGCATTCAGATTATTTTTTTTCACAATCTGGGAGGAAAAAGTCAATGATATAAAGATGTAGTGTGTATGTTTTCTGACACCATTATGTTACAAGTAGGTATTTCCCCACTGGCGGTCTGGTCCCACTGCCACTCCAGCCCCCAATAACACACTGAGACTCTGTATTTGATATAATTACCATAGGCCAACTACTATCATTTTTTTCAGCTATCTCTGTCTTAATTATTGACCCATTTCTACTTATACAAGCATTTCCACGTGGTCATCATATCAGAGCACAGAGAGCAGGCATGCTGGTCTCTCCAGGCTCTCCATGCTGACTCCTCCTTCCTACTTCCTCTTTCCTTTAGTCTCCTAGTCTCGCCTATCTTGCTTTCCTATTGGCCAACAGTGCTTTATTCATTAACCAGTATGAGAAACATATAAAGAGGAGCAATATCAGCCAGATCTGTAATAAAGAGCATCTGTGTTCTACATACTTCTCTGAGTTTTAGAATTCCTGCAATTATCAGACAACCTCTGAGCAAAGCTCTTCAGAGATACTCCTTATACATATTTAGTCCTTATAACTTACTGAAACTTAAAAGTATTTCCACAAAACAATACAGTACTCACGTGCAACAATATTGATGAACCTATACCACTAAGCAAACCCATGTGTCCTCATTTTCTTTTCTTCTTTTTTTCCTCTTTCTTGTTTTTTTTCATATAGCTTTCTTTAAAAAATGTTGGACAATTTTGTCCTATTACATACTTTATTTTTTTTTGTCTTCTCACAGCTTCTATTACTTAACTCTCTCATTCCTCAGCTTTGCATCATTAATAGGTAGGGCCCATTAGTTCCAACCTGTCTGTGATTGCTAATTGATAGTTAATGGAAAAGGTACCATTTTCTCAAGTATTCTAAATTTGATAAGATGCTCTTACTACAGTAAGTAACTCGCAGGCACACTTGGGGAACAAACTCTGGTCAAATTGGATTTTGCAGTAGTAAGGTACAAAAATGATTTGTCACTTTGGAGCATTAATCTAACTACCTCCATAGTTGTTACCAGTTTTGACTATAGTTTGAGAACCAAAAAATTGATATTGACAAAATAAGTATTATTAAAATCTTATTAGCTATAATTACTTTTCAGCACATGTTTCACCTGTATATGTGTAGTTCTATGCAACTGTGGGCACTCTCATAAGAGAACAACTGTGAGCTCATGCTGTGAGCAGTTTTTCATTAGGAACTCACTTATCTAGCAATGGAAATGTACTGAGATTTGTAAAATGTTGGCACCAGAGACACTGGAGAGAGCTGATATTTCTGTTCTAATGTGAGTATAAGAGCTTATAAACTTTGAGATCTGGCAGCATTACTCTGTCTAATGCCAGCAAGTCATGACCTGAAAAGTGTTCATGCTTCAATCCAAAGTTAGACTAAGAAGCTGCCATCCTAAAGTGAAGTCGACAAGATAGAATTCCATGTTTTTTTATGACCTTAAGCTAATGTTATGAATTTGAACACAGATACCCAGATTGAAGAAAAATCTGATTGACTCAGTCTACCAATTTAAATAATAGTCTCATGAAAATCACACTGAAGTTATAGAGTAATATTAATAATAAAATGCACATGACAAATGATTTTAAAAGAATATCCAGAATCCAAAAGGTTCAATTAAGTTGTCGTATGAAAGATAGCTCCACAAATATATCTTCCTGTGATATATCTTCATATTTATGGTCTTTTACTCATGTCCTCACTCATGTCTGTTGACAAGCACCAAGCTAACTTTCATTTCTATAATTAATTAAAGTGTGATGGGACCATGCAGTTTTCATGCATCAGACTGCCAGAGGAGTGACTAGTTCAGTCCTCTCTACTGCTGGATATTGTCATGAGTATGCTATAGCATTGTACCATAGGGTGTTTAACTGTAGGCCATAAGGAACTGTAGAGAGTTGCCAAGTGCCCCGCCTTAAAGATGGCACTGATTCTGCCTTCAACCTTCCTGATGGTGAGTGCTCTCTGGCATAAACAAGTCCTTATTTGGTTAAGCCTGTTCAACCTCTTTGTTTCTGCCTTATAGTAGCCTATCTGCAGGGTCCATGAGGCTCACTGGGGTTGGTCGGCACAAGGGTATTTAAGCATGTGCGGGCATTTCCCCAGTGTCAGAAGAAGATTGCTCAAGGTTCCTGATTAAAACTGCATGATCTTCCCGGAGTTGCATCTTCCTTGCTGGTCAAGGGTAGGCCCACGACAATTGGTGGCCTGTATGGGAACCTCCTCTTCTGATCAGAACTTCTTGAAGTCAGGGCAGCTCTGGTAACTTCCCAAGGTAAGTTGGGACCAAGTTAAGGCCCTAGGTAAAAAGGCGATAATGTCTCAGGTAAGGAGCAATAAAGTTCTGGGTTCAGACAAAGCTAAGGCCCTCAGTAAAGAGGCGACAAGGTCTCCAGTAAGGAGCAATAAAGTCCCAGGTAAGTTGGGACCAAGTTAAAGACCATGGAAATAAGCAGCAATAAAGTCTCAGACATTGAGGGAGAGGTTGTAATGAACCGAAAGTAAAATTTTTAATATGGGGACTTCTCAGTCTCATCCAATTTTTCTGGCTCTTCAGAAGCTACTTTTTGTCAAAAAAAAAAATTTAAAATAAAGAAAAGCATACTAGAAAGTTTCCTGAGCCAGTGTGAGGCCATTGCACCTTGGTTCGCAGTTTTGGGAGACCTCACGCTAGTGTGCTGGGACAAGTTAGGCAGGGATCTTGACTTTACTTGGGAACAAGGGATGCTAAAATCCTGAGTCCAACCTGTTTGAAAGTTGGTGCGTAGCTGTATTGAAGACCAGAGGTACTGTAAACAGGCGATGAAAAAGGAAAAGCTCCGCTAGAAGTGTTACAAGAAGAAAGATCAGAAGAGGTTAAGAGTATAGGAGAGTCAGGTATGAACAAAACAGATTCTGAGGAAGAACTGTAAGCCCTCATAGAGAAGGTTCAGAAACAGTCCCTTAAAGAATGGAGAGGGGAAGGAAAGGAGAAATGTCGATGTAAGGAGGAGGAGGACCCTTCTGGGACAATGCTGTCGGTGCCTGCTCCTTATCAGAGTGAGGAAGGGCGGGGCCGAAGTACAGTCTAGGGAGCCATTACAAGTACCATTGGTAGACAGGAGAGATGTGCATGTGCTGGGTAACTGTCAAACCCTGGGTCCCTGCCTCTCCCGTGGCGTCATATGGGCCAATGAGCAGCAGCAAGTCAGGGGGTGACACGTCCAAGGCAGAGACTGCTAGCCTATATAAGGGATGGGTTTTGTGTGTTTGGGGTCTCTCTGTCCTGTAAGCTTATGCTCTCCCTCTCAAGAGCGTTAAAGCTTTACTGCAGAAGGATCCTGAGTGTGCCACGTTGTTCTTGCTGGCAAGAGGGTAGCACGGGACATCTGGTGCCGAAACCTGGGAATCCAGACCTCATCATCGTCAGCACCATCGGCGACCCCTTGGCTACAAGGAGGATTCAGAACTGCAGGTAGATACGTTCGGAGAGGTATGTCTTTTCTGGACTTTGGCTTGGGACTGTCGCCACCTTGGGACAGTAGTGTCGAGGCTTTAGTGCTTGTCCTTGGGGCCATTTTGATCTTTACCGCTATCCTGTTAGCAAAGTGTCGAAGTACCCTTGAGGAGGTCCAGAATAGCATGTCAGAAACAGAGAGGTTGGGCGTGCGCAGAAAAAAAAAATGGTCCACAAGAAGGAAAAAGCCCCCCCCCCGGTGAGTCTAGTGACAAGGGGGTGTATCCGCCAGATCACAGGGATCCTCTCCCTGCTGTCAAACCAGAGGGAGGAGCTGGCTTTTACCCTGTACGTGAGCTTGAAGCCTTAAATCTTCATAGCTCCAATGATTCTGAAAGCTCAGGGGATGAGGTCTTAGATACTGAGGAAGAAGCTGAGCTAGATGAGAAGGCTGCTAAATATGAGGAAGAAAGATACCATCCAGATGACCATATGCAAAATAGTAAAAAACCTCGGAGACGGCCATTTCAAACGGCCCTCTCACAAGTGGTTCCCATGGCGCCTCTGCCCTATGAGACGCACCCAAGGTCATTTTCCTTTCTTCCGGAAAAAGTAAAAAGAAAAATGCGTCTTGCCTTTCCGTCTTTGAAGGCATTGACGCATCGCAGCGGCTACATGCGCCTGTGGAATATAATCAGATAAAAGAGTTGGCTGAGTCAGTCAGATAATATGGGGTCACAGCCAATTTTACTCTTGCACAATTAGATAGACTTGCCCTGGATGCCCTAACGCCATCTGACTGGCAGATGGTCGCAAAGGCTACGCTTATCAGCATGGGCCAATATATGGAATGGAAAGCACTTTGGCATGAGGTGCCCAGCAGCATAACATTATTTCGAGAAGAGAGGGACTTTGGAATCTCATCAATTATTGTCGCCATCGTGGCAACTACTGTGGTCACGGTGGCAGTGACAGCCTCTGCCCTTGCACTATCCACCTCGGTGCAAACTGCACAGGCTATTAATGGCTTGTCAGCTACTGTCTCCGAGGCCCTGGATAAGCAGGCCTCTGCAAATACTCAGATACAGGGTGGCCTGATGCTGGTAAACCAGTGCACTAGCAGGAGCGGTTGGACATTTTGTGGCAGATGGCCCAATTAGGCTGTGAGCAAAAGCTCCCCGGCCTATATGACACCTCCATCCAATATGAGAATTTTATCAAAGCAGCTAATTTGTCTAAAAGCCTTTCTCAGTTCATGTTGCAGAATTGGACCTCCGAGTTTGAGCAGACACTTCGGGAGCTGAGAGCCGCTATTATCCAGGTCAACTCCACTCGTCTTGACTTGTCTCTGACGGAGGGATTGTCATCATGAATTGCCTCAGCTGTTTCTTATTTCAAAGAATGGGTGGCGGTGGGATTGTTTGGCATAGCCGTCTGTTGCGGACTGTTGTTGCTTCTTTGGCTGGTCTGTAGGCTCAGGGCTCAAAATAAGAGGGATAAGGTGGTTATCGCCCAAGCGCTTGTAGCTTTGGAACGGGGGGCTTCCACAGATATTTGGCTAACAATGCTTAAGAAGTAGGCCGCCGGTCAGACAGCTCTTGCACACCCAGAGCATAGGCTCATTGCACAGGGGAGAGTGTCTGGTCTGAGCAGCCCATGAGGGATGTCGAGCAAAGCATCACACAGGGAGTTGCCTGGCTCTCTGGGAGGCATGTTGTCCTGCATAAGGGTTGCCTGCCCTAGTCTCCCTTTCCCAGAAAAATGGCAGAGGACAGGTCTAGGTCACTTCGGGGTGAGTTGACAGCCCCATAGTGACTCTCGCACATGGTCTTAATTTTTGATCTGGGAGGTACAACCTCTGTCTCTATCCCTCGTTATATGGGTGACCTACCTTCTGAAAATTGGGAAGCCTCATTAATTCTGTTCCTATTAATTGACTCTGTTTAAAATAAATAAAAAAGGGGGAGATGTAGGGAGCCGTTACAAGTACCGTTGGTAGACAGGAGAGATGTGCATGCTCTGGGTAACTGTCAAACCCTGGGTCCCTGCCTCTCCCGTGGCGTCATATGGGCCAATGAGCAGCAGCCAGTCAGGGGGTGACACGTCCAAGGCAGAGGCTGCTAGCCTATATAAGGGATGGGTTTTTTGTGTTTGGGGTCTCTCTGTCCTGTAAGCTTATGCTCTCCATCTCAAGAGCATTAAAGCTTTACTGCAGAAGGATCCTGAGTGTGCCGCATCGTTCTTGCTGGCGAGATGGTAGCACTGGACAGTACAGGGCGTTCCTTTTGCCCTGAGGTCTGGAAAGCCCTATGAACTGACTTAAGTCTGGCCTATCCAGTTTTCCAGGATGCCCAAGGCAAGAGATATGAGGAGCCTTTAGACTTTAAGGTCATTAAGGCTTTGACTGAGTCTGTGAGAACATACGGAATTTTAGCTTCTTTTTCTGTAGTTCAAGTTGAAGCCATAAACAGACATTGCATGATTCCTAGTGATTGGAGTGGGCTGGCTTGAGCATGCCTAAGCCCCGGACAGTATCTGGATTGGAAACATTTTTTAATTGAGTATGCCAATGAGCAGGCTGCCGCTAATTTGGCAGCCAGAAACGCAGCATGGGACAGGGACATGTTGCTTGGACAGGGACACTTTGCCAGTCGACAGACAGGATACCCAATACAAGTTTTTGAACAAGTAAATTAGATTGCCATAAAAGCATGGAAGTCATTACCTAGTAAGGGAGAGGTGAGTGGTAACCTCACTAAGATACTGCAAGGCCCCATGGAACCATTTTCAGATTTTATGGCCTGTTTGGTATAGGCTGCAGGGAGAGATTTTGGCATTACAGCAGCCATAGTTGCAGCTATCTCTTTTGCAGTTATGGCTTCAGTCACAGCTGTCGAGGCTATGAGCACATTGGTGCAGACAGCTTCTGAGCTAAATGAGTTGTCCAAAAATGTGGCTACCTCCTTGGATGCTCAATCCACAATTAGTGCTCAACTAAAAGGAGGTTTAAGGATTGTAAACCAAAGAGTTGATCTGGTGCAGAAGTAAGTAGATACCTTGTGGCAGCTGGCCCAATTGAGATGTGAAATGTAATATCCAGGCTTGTGTGTTACCAGCATTCAGTATGAGAACTTTACACGTGCTGCTAATTTGTCATGACAATTGTCTAGCCATCTTTAGGAAATTGGTCTGCTGACTTTGACGACTTAATGGTACAGCTGCAAGTGGCCATCATTGCAGTGAATTCGTCACGTGGTGATGTGGGACTAGCTGCCAGATTGACATCGTGGCTCGCTGTTGCCATGGATCATCTGAAAGAGTGGGTGGGATTGGGAACCATGGCTGTCCTCTTGTTGCTAATCTCCTTTGTGGGCCTGTGGTGCCTTTGCAAGATAAGGTTTGCTCAGAAGATGCATGAAGCTGTGGTTGTCTAGGCATTGACAGCCATTTATGGAGGGCAGTCCCTCAAAACATGGCTCGAGGTCACGAACAAGAATTGATCTTTCACGCTCAGGTTGTATGGCTTAGCACTGCACTCCGAGTTATCTCTGGAAGTGAGCAACTCTGAGAAGGGCAAGTCTGGTTGCATGTGGGTTGGTGTTCGAGGCCCCACCTACAGGAAAAAGATACTGGACGGGTGTGGCAGAGACTTGACTGACTACCAGGATTCAGGGTCATTACAATGTCCACTGATTTACTGGAGACCAGACCACTACCCTTGCCTGTTGGGTTAATAAAACAAACGGGGTAACTGTAGAGAGCTGAGAAGTGCAGCACCTTAAAGATGGTGCTGGCATCTGCCTTCCACCTTCCAGATGGTGAGTGCTCTTTGGCATAAACAAGTCCTTATTTGGTTAAGCCTGTTCAGCCTGTTTGCTTCCGCATTTGAGTAGCCTATCTGCAGGGTCCACATGGCTCATTGAGGTTGGTCGGCACAAGGATATTTAATCCTGTGCGGGCATTTCCCTGGGGTCAGAAGAAGATTGTTCAAGGTTCCTGATTAAAACTGCATAAAGAAGATCTTCCCGGAGTTGTGTCTTCCTTGCTGGTTGAGGGTAGGCATTACAAAGAACATTTGACTGGTTTCTAGTTTTCATTATTATAAACAATATTAACATTAATAAAGATATACATGTTTTCATGTGACTATATATACTTGTCTTTTTTTCTGAGCCTAATTACCAAGCATGGTGGTTGAATTTCCTTACAAAATTAGGTTTTAATTGAATACTTAGAGAAAACACATCATTGCATTAATTCTTTCTTGGGTGGGGCATGTCATGAACCTGAGCAGGGGAGCAGTGGAAAGCATTTAGGAGTTGATTCTCTTCCATTGTGTAGGATTCAGGAACCCAACAAAGGTAGTAAGTATTTTACCTGCTGTGCCATTTTATTTAACCATTATGAAAAAAGTAAAACAAAAAGAAAGGAAAAATCAAACAAACAAGCAAAAAAGCTTTTCATTTAAACTCGTGACTAATTGTACCATTTTAATTTTCAGCCAACAATGGATCTAAGCGCCTGGATCTATACTCTGTCACTATTAAGCATAATTACTTGAAAAATGTTTGGTTACTTGGTTTACTGTGATTAAAAACAAGATGATAATACTAAACCTTTTTACATTATTGACTTGCTTGCTATATTTTTGTAGACTATATGCATAACATTTACTTAAATTTTTCTAGTATAATAAAAATTTGGGAATCAGATTCTGATATATAAACCTAATAATGGTTGGGGAATTAACTCAGTGGTAGAAAAAAAAACCCACAAAATAACAAAAACCTAATAAATCCAAGGAGAAGCAGAAAATGAATTGGCTTACCCTCTCTCCATATTTTTCCTATGTGCCATGTCCCAGAAGCCCCTGGAAAATCTCCTTTTCTTTCTGTTCCTCTCTATCATACCTCTTCAGTCCTCCAACAACTCTATGGATAATCCTGGTGAGCCAATCACTGACTCTGTCCTTTGATTTAAGGTGGCTTTATTGGCACAGTAAAATGGCAATCGAACCATTCTCTGGCAACATATGTGTCCATGAAATTTTCCCATTTTGTAATTAGGTATTATATTTGGAGAATTTCTTACACTCAATACATATAATACCTTTGTCTCATATGGCTCTCAAATATTTTATTGCAAGTACAGAACCTGTTGTATTTTATTCCATTTGTAGGTGTATTAGGTAATTACCTGGCTATTGTGACAACATTCCTCAATCAAAGCAATATATGGGAGCAATGGTTTAATTGTGCTTGTAATTAGGTATACTTCACAATGGCAGCAGAAATGTGTCAATAGCAGGATATCCAAGATTAGTTTCAGCAAGGATCCAGTGATGATTTGATGATGGTGTGCCAGAGGCTAGAGGCTAGAAGCTTTGAACATGAGCAATGACTCATTGCAATGAACATTTGTTGGTGGGACTGATTATAAAAAAAAAATGGTATGTTGAGTGACAAAATTCAGCTCCCAATGCATGTTTATAATTAATTTGGTGGGGTGGGGTGGTGTCTATTGGGGATGTTGCAGGGCTAAGGAGCAGATATGGAGGACTTTGGAGTTGAGGGTGATTGGGATACATGATGTGAATGTCTGAACGAGTCAATAAACAATGTTATATACAAAGAAAAAAAAGACATTAAACAAGAAAAAATGTCATATAACATATGATAATGATGTCTCAATGATCAGAGACAGTATGATCAGAGACTCTGTTAACATAGTGAACACATCTGTAGGTATGCACAAGATATTTAGCCCTCTCAACAAATCTGTGTGATCCAGATACTGAATATGGAGTTTCAGAATTAATGGCTGCTCCCACTTTCCTACATTAGCAGCCATCAATCTTCAACAGTTACTTTCAAATTTTCTCTGCAAATTTTCTTTGTAGAATATACAATTCTTCATATATACCACCAAACAAACTTGGTGATATTCCAAGAATTCTCCCCTAAGGCACATAACAACATTGAGATGTACTGAGTAAATGTCCTCTGGATTCATGTGTAGATTATTGTGGTATGGATTTTCAAAATCATTCAACAGCTCATATACTAAATGCCTGATGGCAGGATGACAGGAGATGTAGCATCTTTGGCAGGAATTGTATATTTACAATATTGACCTTATTAATGTTCTATTATTACTTGTCATCTAATAGGTATCAAAGGAAGATGCTATTACCTAATGACATTATTTCAAAATAGGTAATGCTTCTTGAATTTAAGTACCATCTTCAAAGGGACCATGCTAAGATTCTCTTTATTGTTCTAAATTTACTATATATGTTGCTGAGCAGGCTAGCTTGGTTATTAAATTTCCTGCCTGGCACATAGTAGTTACTCTGCTCTCCATTAACCCCATAATATTGAGCTTGGTTGGTATAGACATAAAATCAACTGTCTATTCAGGTACTAAAACCTCAAAATAATGAACCCTTCTTTTAGTTGGTGTACTATACTTTGCATCTATAATGTCCATATAAGGCCCTCATGTGGCACTATTAGAGTGGTGGAAACTTTAGAATATGGGATATTACTGAAGTAGTTCACTCATTGGTATTATGTGATCAATTTCTTTATTTACTCCTTGATCACATGAGTTATACAACAATATCACATGTTTTGCTCCAAGGTATTATGGTGTCACAAAGCCAAAATAACACATATATTGGCTAACACACACCCTCTCACGCTCTTTCTCTCTCTTTTTCTCTCAGATGTCTTTACTTTGTACAGATATGGGTATTAGAAGAAATATTATTGCATCGATATGGTCTTTGTTAAAGTTGTTTACTCCAAAGCACTTAATTATAAATCCATTTTATATGGGCTGGACTTTGCCAAAGGTCGTTGTTTTTCATTTTATACAGTTACATGTATGACATTATACTATAACTTCATTATGAAGTTTCCACTGGGAAGAGATCTGTGAAAGAAACTGCAAAGATCCATTAGACCTCTGAGTCTACATGATTTGGAGAAAAACAAAACAGAAACTTTAAACAAATGGATGTTGGATACATGGGATTAGAGTCATACTTTAAAGAGGAATAAGCAACTGTGAGTAGCACTACAGAACTATACTCTATATAAGACATTATAGTAAACTTCTCTACTAAAGAGACAATTGGGGGATGGTGAGATAGTTCGATATTAAAATTACTACCACCTGAGTCTGAAGACTTGAGGTTGATTCCCAGAGGCAACATGAAAGTGGAAGAAGAGAACCAACACATTCCTTACAGTGGTTCTCCAGTGAGTTCTTCCACATAGAAGCTGTAAAACAAAATCCACTGGATTCTCTGAGTGATGAAGGGAACATCTAAATTGTATCAACATTTCTTTTTTTCTTATCTAAGCTGAGATTTGCAATGACAGAATAAGACAAGAATCTGACAGTGGTGTAAAGAAAAAAACATCTGTAGGGCCACCTGATCTTCCAGGTAATGTCATCTCAATATTCAGACATTTGTTAGGATTAAGTTTGCCGAAGACCTTAGTCGATTCCATGGTAGGCAAGGGTAACAGACCAGATGCAGAGAGACAAACAAAACAGGCAGACAGAGCTTAGTAAGAAGTTTTATTAGAACGGGAACAGAAGGGAGAAGGAAAGAGAAAAGAAGTAAAAAGTCACAGAGACACAGGGAGAGGACAGAAGAGAAGAGGAAGACATGAAAATTCCTGTTGGCCCCAGGGGAACAGCAGGAAAGAGAAAGTTAAAAGAGAGCATAAGTTGGCAAAGGTCTTTCTTTTAAGGGGTTCTTTACACCTGGGCTGACCAGGGTATCACCTGAGTGCATTTTGTGAGGTGACAAGGGCAAACCAGCATAATGCCTGATTCCGTACAACAGTCACAGCAGCTGATGGGAGAGAAGGTTTAACAGTGTAAGACAGTGATAAAAACCCAGAAGGATGACAATTTTTGAACAATTAATTATATGAGGATGAAAATGATAGGTAACTAAAATGAGGATAAAAACATAGAACAAGAGCAAGATCTATGGTCCATTTTCATTGAAAATACATAAAATTGGGAGAAAACTGTGTGGTAAGAATACTTGCTGCTCAAGCACAGTGAACTGATTTAAGATCTCCACAACCTATGTAAAAGTACAGGCAAGTCTGCATAAACCTGTAAACTAGTGCTGTGGAAAAGAAATGGAAGGGTCACTGGGGCTTTGTGTCCATCTATCAGTCTAGATCTAGATGTAGTGATAGTCACAATGTCAAAGGGATAAGGCAGAGAGTTATAGAGCAATACACTGTCTTCTGTGAATACATGGGTGTACTTGCCTGCACATACATAAAAACTATGAGTAAAACTGTTAAAACAAAATGAGGAACATGTCAATATGATCACAAAATAATATTGCAAATGTGGAATAGTAAAGATACAAGTGACAGTGACCACAGTTTCTGGAATGCTATGTATGAGTTTGTAGGCAGATTCAAACAGAAGGTATGGCCCAGGCTGAGGTCTGGGTGATTCAGGCTAGATAGATTATATGGCTTCAGACTATATTTGAAGATATTACTTATTCTGATATGTTGCCATAATCTCTTGTGGTCAATTACTTGGCTAAGCAGCATCACAAAACATTTAGCAAAATTAAAGAATGCTAAAAAAGGAATAATGATTCTAAATACCATAAAATAAAATTATGAGCAAAAGACTCTGTAGTTGTACATAAAAAGTTGTATTGTGGGTTCAAATTATTTCTTTTTTTCAAACATGATGTGATAAATTGACTATGTTTTTTGTCTTCTACTCTTTTTATTTTTCTTTTGTAAAAAGAAAACTTTCCAGTAGTTAATGCAATTCAAACTGCCCACTTTTGAGTGGAATATATACATTTAATATTTTAACTGCTATAAAGATTTATAACATATTCTACTATTGGTCAAAAGGAAACTATGAAAAACAGGGAAAAAATCCATCTAATAGCTACAGAAAGAAGAGGACAAGTGTCAACTGTACACTGAGGACATTTATTTCTCCTTCCTGCTGTCTCCATCCTGGCATCTGGGGTTAGGACATTGGATCCATGTGCTAATTTTTGGTTCTACCCTCTTGTGAATATGTTATATTTGAGCAAGACAGACTAAGGTCAGCCACAGCCCCTCCTGTACATAATAATGACTCCAGATTCAACCACCTGGCATTTATTTTTGGTTGTAATTGGGAGATTATATAACCTACTAGAAATATAATTGGTGACACTACAGTTCTGGGCATTGCACAGCTAAGGTTAAGATATAATTAAAATGTAAATACAAAACCCAATCTGGTAAGAGACAGTAAGTTTTCGTTTTTTCCTATAAAGAAATGAGACAAAAATAGAAGAGAAACTTTATAGTAATTCACTTAATAACTCAGTAATACCACAGAGCTTTTCACTGAAGTGTATAAAACCCAACAATTATGTTATTGTGCTTATTATTATTTCTTTCCAATGGTGCAAAAGGATTTATTTCAAATCAGTGGATTACTTCATTTTGGAAAGGGTCTCACACTGGTATGAAACGCTCTGATTAGGCCACGCAGACCAGAGCTGCAGGGATCCACCTGTCTATTCTTCACAGCTGGAAGTGCAGTCCACTGTCACTATACCTGACTGTCTAGTTACCTTAGGTTCTGGGGATTAAACTCAGGTTCTTGTGCACAAATCCAAGCATTTAACTAATATGAGCATTCTTCTTAACTCAGTGTTATTTTTCTCTAAGTATTTTTAAAATGTACATTACTTTTTCTTTTTTACTTGATTTTTTTTTTTTTGGAGATAGAGTTTCTCTGTGTAATTTTGTAGACCAGGCTGGCCTTGAACTCACATAGATCTGTCTGTCTCTGCCTCCCAAGTGTTAGGATTAAAGGTGCCCTGTCCTATTTATTTATTTATTTATTTATTTATTTATTTATTTAATTGCTTTTTAAAACAATTTTTAAAATTAAATATATTTTATTATATTATTCCCCTCCTCCAAGTTTTCTCCAGATCACCTCCTGCTCCGTGTCAATTCCAATGAGTAAGAGTAAAGACAATTACCCAAATCATTGCTCAAAGTAAGCCAGCTTTATTTTCTGTCAAACAGGGCTAACTCTAAAGTAGGGTTTGAAAAATCAAGCATTGACCACAGTAAAAATTGAGGCTTATATATACCCAAAAAAATTGCAACACTATGAGGTTTTCAAGAATTGGGGAATTGCCATAGTGAGTTTCCTAATTTAGGAGTGGAAACTTGGCTGAACTTTTTAAATTATTTGGCAGAACATTTTATCAGGGTATAGTCAAGGTGTAAGTCAAGCTGCATACAGTAGGGAACATGTAAAATCCCAGAAACAGGTTAAAGCATAGTCAGCTTGAATTTCGCAGCAAACAGAAATAATCGTGTTCTGAACTTATACAAAAAGACTTCCATCCTTAAATTGGAGTCAGTCTAGTCCACCTACCCACACAACATTAATTCGCTAATTACTTTCTCCAAATAAACCAAAAAAAAAAAAAACCCACCAAGACACCAAGAAAGCAAAATCAAACACCATCCAAAAGGAAAACTTAAGGCCAAAATATTCAAACTGTAAACACACACACACACACACACTCATATACACACACACACTCACACACACACACACACACACACACACACACACACACACCATAGGAACCCCAAGGCCAAGTTCTCAGCACAAAGGAGATTTATTTTCCCCAGAGATAAAGGGCAGGGAGCAGGGTTAAAACACAAACAAACAAACAAACAAACAAAAAAAACAAAACAAAACAGGAGCCAGAGGAAGAAGGGGCCTATATCTAGGCACTTCAGATCCAAGACCCAGAGACCCCGCCCAGCCCAGCCCATTCCCTCAGGGAGCCTGCCTGTGGTCTAGGTCCCTGAGGGTGTGGGACCTAGGTCCCTGTGGGTGTGGCCAGAGGGGAGTTGAAGAGCAGGGACTTAGGAAGGTCCCATTTGGAAGGGACATGGATTCACTGTATTCTGTGAGCTTGGACCAGAATGTAGATTCTGAGAAAAGAGGTGTGTCTGGTGCTTGATTTGCTGGAACAGTCTGTATAGTTGATTTGAAATTTGTTGGGACAGAGACTATGTAAAGAGGCAATATTAAGAAGTTTAGAAAGAATATTTGTCATTCTCCTGATAGCTGGGAAGAGAAATCCCAAGACCAGGGAAAGGGGAAGATATCCCACTCTTAAGGATAGCAATAGGAGAGAAAATTTAGGCTATTGATTGATGGGGAAACTTGTTTGGAGTCTTAGAGAGTACTTGTGGATCAAGGGAAATTTGGATTGTCTGGATGAGGTTAATTGGGGAAAACCTTTTATCTGAAAGAAGGGTTTGCTGTGTTGAGAATATAATTTAAAAGTCCTTTGACAAATAGTGAGAAGGAGAGTATATAACAGATTTTGGGGGTTGTTGTGGAAAAGCTGAGAGTACTTGGCTTTTGTTCAGAAGAGGGAACTTGCATAGTCAAGAGGAAAGTGACTGAGATGGATGGGGAAAAAATGTCTTTGAAAGTTTGGGAAAATGGTGCAGAAGATATGGGGACATTTAGGCAAAGGAATAAGTATGCCCAGATTGAGGAAAGGACAGGTAAGGGATGCAAGTAATGAATTTTTGATAAGAGCAGTTTAGATGGACAGAATCCAAAACAGCAGAAGAGATTTAGGACTTGAGGGAGGTAATGATGGGCACAGATTATGAGAGGGAATCCCAGAGTTTCTTTGCTGTTGCTGCTGCTGTTGTTTTTGTTTTTAGATTTAGAGTTGAGCAGAAGGGCTGCAGTAAAAGTGTATAGACAAGAGGCCAGCTGTGGATGGTATTATCTAGAGATTTGCAGAGGTAAGCTACAGGGGAAAATGTCAGTCATAGGAAATGTTTATGTATTTTGGAAGTGTAAGAATGAAAAGAGTGTAGGCAGCTGGAATAGAAAGTAGAACACTCTATGCATGACATCTGGTATGTGTCTCTATATCTGTTCCCATCTGCTGCAGGAGAGAGCCTCAAGGAGATCAAGCTATACAACTATCACACACATGTAGGGAGCCTAGGTTGGTCCTGTGCAGGCTGGATCATTATTGATCCATAGTCTTTGAGCTCATTTGAGACCAGGTTAGTTATTTCTGTGGGTTCCCTCATGATGAGTTTAAACTCCTGGCTCATACAACCCTTCCTTTCTATCTTCAACAGATTTCCCTGAATTCAACCCAGTACTTGACTTTGAATCTGTGCATCTGTTTCCATAATTCATGAGATGAAGGGAATTATAGGCAATTATAGGATGAACCTCATTATAGGAGTTGGCCAGATCAGGTTACCTATCCACTATTACTATGAGTCTTAGCTTAGACCATCCTTATAGATTCCTGAGAGATTTCCTTGCACCAGGTTTCTATCTCGTGCCAAAATACCTTCTATCAAGACATCTCTTTCATTACTCTACCCATTAACTCTCTTCCAGCTCATCCTCTCCTGCCTAAGCTGCCACTAGTCTTTTTTATCTTAGCTCATTCTGACTGGTGGAAGATGTCAGACAGAATCTCAGAGTCATTTTGATTTGCATTTTCCTGATGGCTGAGGATGTTGAATATCTCCTTAAATTTTCTTTGTAAATTGAAATTCTTTTATTGAGAATTCTCTGTTCAGATCTGTACCCCATTTTCAAATTGTTTTATTTGATGTCTAGTTTCTTGAATTCATTATATATTTTAAAGATTAATCCTCTGTCAGATGTGGGGTTGGTGAAGATCTTTCCCCAATTTTTAGGCTGCCATTAGACAGTATAGTAAATGAATAGATTAAAAAAAACAAATGCATGCATTAAAATGTATGTAATAGTTTATTTTAGAAATTGGTTACAGAATTTAAAAAATATACTTGTACAAATGAAAAGTTGCAAGTATTAAACTATTATAAAAGATAATAGCATTGTGAATAGTAGGATGTTGAATTTGCTCTTCTCATTGTTAAGAGTCCAATATAAACAGAACTTTTTATAATTACATAGTATTTTAAAATTAATATCCTCCATTAGAAATCCATTTCTAGCCAGGGCCTTGGTGGCACACACACATTTATTCCCAGCACTAGGGAGTCAGAGGCAGGAGGATTGCTGTGATTTCAAGGCCAGCCTGGTCTACAGAGCTAGTTCTAGTACAGGCTCCTAAGTCACAGAGAAGCTATGTCTTGAAAAACAAAACAAAAATAAACAACAACAAAAAAGAAATCCATTTTAAATGTCATATCTCTCTATACATACATGTATTTCTTGGAATTTGATGCTCAGAGATTGAAAAAAATAATAAGAAGTGGTACATCTAAGAGCAAGAGAGCAAGTTCACCAGTCTCTGAACTGTGTTATATGAGTTTTCTTTGTGATCTGAGGCAAATATTAGTTTAAAACCATTTGATTTTGTTATTAAAACAAAGTGAGAGATGAATTTTTGAAATACATTAAACTTTATAAAGTCTATGAATATAAATTCCCAACTTATATAATGCCAATCTGATTTTATTATGTTTTCCGCACTCATCTTAAAAGAATTGCAGTCATAGGAACACCAGCATTGCAAGCATATCCCATCCAATGTTAAATGTTTCCCTGAGTTCTATGGCAATTGCATTTTATTTCTCTTTCTAAGGAATTCCAACCCTTTGGAAGACTGATGATTCCTTTAAAAACACTTGCATCTTTGATTTAAAAAAAATAGGTTATTATTAAGAACAGGGGAGGAGGTAGAAGCAGCTTACATTGTTATGGAAGGTGATCGTAAATACATCAGCTGTCACTAGGGTTGTCCCCATTTGACAGTTCAATACCTGCTCATCTTCTGCTGCTGGCTTTGCTGAGCTCTGAGTAAACTGTGCAGTATGCACACTGTCAGGAAGAGCCTGACATGTCATTAGTACTGACCTCCAGGATGACAATCTCAACCTGAAACCAAACAGCACAGATAATTTTCATTAGAGTTCAAATTCATCTTCACACCTTGCTACTTATACTTAGCCTTGGACAATGAAAGTTCCAGAAAGAAAGCATTTGATGAACTCTGTGATCAACTTACAGAACGCTAAAGCTAAGGAATACACACACACACACACACACACACACACACACACACACACACACACACACACACGTCTGCATTCAAAAGGGTTCAATATGAGCTTTTTGTAACACAGGCAAAACAAAGCCTTCACAACCAACAGCTGGATTAAAGTATTTCATGGTATTCATGATAGGGATTCCAAGCGTACCCACCTCAGTAGCCTTGTTGCTGTAATGCCTTTTTAGCTCAGATGCTTCAAACACCAACTTCCAGCAGAGGCACAGGTACTACCTGGCTTTCCACACTCTCTGAAGTTGCTTTGCCCAGCTGCTCCTGACCTCACTTGAGCTCAGCATGTGTGGGGAAATGCACAACACATGACCTCTACCATGTGCACTCCTGCAAGCAACATGATGAGCAAGTATCTACTGAAGTTCTGTGCACGGAGGCATATGAATCAATTTTCTGGCATTTGCTTATCAGAGTTCAAACACTGAACTGGCAAGTCATTTGGGGGAAACAATCACCTTCCGAACTCCCATAATGCTCAGTGGCACAATACTGCTCTCTTTACCTGGGGAGTCAAAGGATTGACCACACAACATGTAATCACTTAAAATCACCAATACAACAGGTGTTGAATTGTTGCACTATATGTGTCATTTAGGTTATATCCTGTTTTAATTTTTCAACTAAATTTTAGGGAAAATGTATTTTCAGAATTAAAGGACTACTTTAAATACTTAAATATTTGAAGTGTATTTCTGTATTTTAATATGGGGATTAATTGTATCACAGGAGCAGACAGCTCTTTTCAGCAAAGAGTATCAGAAACACTCAGAAGAGAATTAAATCAGTGAATGGCCTTGATTCTGACTCAAAGATGGATCAAGCAGTGCCCTATTTATAGCCCTGGATATGCAAAGCAAGTCTGCCTCCAGTACACACTGGAATAAGACCTCAAGTGCTCCAGCATTGAGTATACCTGGGATCCTGAAAGGCATACGAGGCCAACTCACTAGTGAATTGAGCCATCAGTTATGGGACAGCTCATTCTGTGCAAACACTCTGGACAGCTGGTGGAGGAAAGTGGCAGAGTTGCATGTGGTGACAGGCTCTGGAGACAGTGACTACATTAGCAGCATGATATGTATACAATGACTCATATTTTTTCCACTCAGCCATCCTCATATAAATAGCAAGAGCATCAACTATAATAAGTGAACATAGATGTCAAGTACCAGTGATATATTTTTCTCAGCATTGGGACATTAATGATAATTTAGTGGAGGTCATACAACACAAGAATAGATAGCAAAAGGCGATATATATATATATATATATATATATATATATATATACATTTAATGGATATATACATATCCATTAAATGTATGGTAACCTTCAGATGGTTGCTGAAAACTCTTTGGAATCAGTTTCTCTGCTGTAAAATATACAAATTATTTGACTGTTAAAAGTCATAAGTAATATTTTAAATTTAAAATACACTGTCACTGGAATATTAAAGACTGATTTGATTGTATGATTTCATATATTATGTTGTTCTTGGTGCTTGAACTAAACTTAGATAAGTGCTAACAGTTATGATGTTTTAAATTTAAGTTGCATAATTTCAATCCTTAGTTTCCTAAGAACAGAGTTATTTCATTTGTAGCTAATTAAGCTATGCATTTACTTAATGTTCTGTTTGTTCTAAGTGTGAAGAAAATGCTTCAGAGGCAGAAACCTACCACCAGGAGGAGCCCCATAGTCCTTGATGAGTTTTCTCTTTCTTAATAGGATGGAATAATTTTAATCCAAGACCAATTCATAACAGACACTACATAGATAGAAGGCCTTTATTTCCCTGAATTTCTTACATCTTATGTCTTCTACTTCAGATTTGTAGGACACACTGTCCTATGGCTTCTGGCTCTCATGGAATTAGCACAAAAGGAAGGCCTGTTTGAATATGAAAAAGTTAAATTCTCTAAAATGGCTTAAATGTGTCACTATTTCTGCTCTGGACTGAAGCAGAGGAAATTCCATTGTTTTCTGATTTGCTTATTCTTCTTTCTTCCTTCTCTTCATCCTTCTCTTCCTTCTCTTGTCCTTTATTTGCTTTTGTGCATTTGTTGGGATAATGGTACTCTCAGTGGATTCCAAGCCTTATATATATTTCAGAGAATGTCTGACTAGGTTTAGGAAGGAAATCTCCCAGGTTTTCTAACATCCAGAACAGCCTCAAGAAAATTGAAACAATACATACAGCCTCACAGAGTGATACAACCAAGTTTAGCCATAATTCTAAATTTTCTCAGGATCCCATTAAGATTATCATCAACCCTAATCAGCAGGAAGTAATATAGAAAACTATGCACAATTTCCCAGAAAATTGTTTATAAATGTTGGTTTTTCTTTAAATAGGGGTGGTTAGAAATAATTTAAGGTCATATTCAATCTCTTTCTAAGGAAAAAAGTGGGATATGATACAGAGATCAATATTTTACATTGGTATGGATTTTAGTTTATTAATACAAATTTAAGATTAATTTTGTTAATTACATGTATAATTCTACTCTTGTTTAGGGTATTATGCTTAAGCAGCTCATTTAAGAATATAATGTATAGTTAAAATACAAATAAATAGTCATCTATAATAACCAAACTTATATGGTCATGTTAGGTTTTCTAGACATACAGAGATATATTTCAGATTGATAGGTAATCTTCAAACACTTCAAAGACATACAGAATATGGCATTTAAAATGTTTTAAGAACTTAGACTCTTCTTGATTGTAAGACACATCTGCTACTGGCAACACCAATTACTTCAAGAGGATGATGGGCATTGAAGAAGCTCCTTAAGGAGTCTGCTTTCAAAGTAGCAAGATTACCCATTTGCTGATAGCTGAAGTGCTTGACTGTATGTAAACTGGAGATCCAGGACCTATAGAAAAGTACCTACTAAACTTGCCAAAACAACCTGAGAGTCTTTTAGTGATCCTGCTTCACAGAAGAAACTGTCAGACATTCTACAAGACACACATGAAAGCGACTGGCAAACTGCCCATACGGTTGGGACAGTTTCAAATTGCCTGTTTTATTGAGATGTCTACCAGACACTTTAGGCCTATAGGCTGAAAATGGTTGCCCCAAAGTTACAAAAGGACTTTGGAAGACAGTCCAGACAGCCAGTTATCTCTGTAATTTCTAGATATT
The DNA here is from genome assembly GCA_030556225.1 of Cricetiscus sungorus. NCBI lineage: Eukaryota > Metazoa > Chordata > Mammalia > Rodentia > Cricetidae > Cricetiscus > Cricetiscus sungorus. The sequence continues at coordinate 15,748,965 of JANBXA010000141.1, read as the reverse complement.
TGGAAGTTGTTTACAATGTACTTTGTGTTTGTTTAGGTAATATATCTTTCTGGAGTCTTTGGTGGTGTTGAAGCCTGGAGTTATGAGCTATTATAATTTTCCTTAGTTATGATAAAAAATAAATTGGATATAAAACTTTAGATTCATAAAGATAGATAATAGAGTATTTTTTTAAGTTTGCCAAGAGCAAATAGACTTGCTTTATACCTACCTGTTTTGTGACATATAATTTTACAATGTCAAAGTTAAAACCTTCCTTTTTAATTAGGCAGAAAAAGGGAAATGATGTGGGAAGGCCTTGTGTATGCTATGAATATGTGCTGCTTTTATTGGGTTATGAATGAAGCTATTTTGGCCCATGACAGGGCAGAATATAGAAGGGCAGGTAATCCAAGATGGGATAGAGGAAGAAAAAAGGTAGGTTTGAGATGAGATGCCAGCAGCTGCCAGGGAAACAAGATGTAAGGTAATAAGTAGCTGGCTTCATGGGGATACGCAGATTAATAGAAATGGGTTAATTTAAGTTGTAAGAGCGAGTTAGTAAAAGCCTGAGCCGTAAGCCAAATGCTTATAATAGTAGAAGCCTCTGAATGGTTATTTGGGAACTTGTGAAGGAAAGAAATGTCTTGGTTACAATCAACCCCTGCAGCCACCCTGCAGTACAGCAGAGAGAGTGTACCTCTTCCCTTTCCCCAGCCCCTTTCAGTCGAGTTTCCTGCATTCGGAGTTTTTCTGAACATCCTTCTAGTCCACCATCCCAGGCCAGCTCAGCCATCTTGAGACCCATACAGGGCTCGGACCCTCACAGTTGCCATCACCAGGCTGTTGAAGTTGGACACAACACAGCTGCTATTAGCGGCAGGTGGGAAAGATAGATATATCTCAAACAGCTGCAGCTGCTTCAGTGTAGCACAGCTGACACTCTCAGACCGATTCTGGCTGGTGCTCACAACTGTTGGGAAAAAGCTGATCTCTGGCTGCATGGCCACCCTTACTTACCTATTGCAGTCTGGTCACTGCAGCCCAGCTGGTGCACACTCACTCCTAGCATACTGAACCAGCTCGTTGGTTGGTTTGCACCTGGATCTTTCCCTCGAGCCTTGGTGTCATGCCTGCTCGATCTTTTGGTGAAACATCCTCACTAGATCTGATCACCATTGTACAACCTTGTCTTTAGAGCATTACTGCCAGAGCATCTAAGACACCTGAAAAAAATTTAAATGGCAAACTAAACTATAATAAATAAATAAATAAAAAAAAGAGGAAAAGGGGGGAGGGCAATTTTAAAATCTTTCCCATGTTTAAAATCTGAAATAACACAATGCAGAGAATTAGGAGCATGTTTACTGGTACTACAGACAGGATACAAACTGAAAAATAAAAATGAGGCTATACATAACATAGCTGGGATAGACTAAATGTCACTCATAATTATTATCAGTTTGGTAATTCATATTTTACGTTTAAAATGTGATTTGATACATGTGCCAAATATGACAAATTGACTGATGTGGTACAAACCTTAGAAAACATAAGATTCACTTAGCTGACCTACACCCTCTGCTTTGGCCTGTTTCCCCAAGTCAAAGTGAAAGACAGTAAACTGCTTTTCTTCAGTTTTTGTCTTCTCTTTGCTGTTTTGCTATTTCCTTGTGGCTTAGAATGTAAAACCAATTGTTCAGATTTGTTCTGAATAAATATCATACGTATTCAAAAAAAGAAAACTTAAAATTCATAAGATACAGGACTTAGAAACAGTTACTACTAATATATACAAGCCTTACAAATGCTAATAAAAAAATAAAAATTAGGCTGATAAAATGCTAGATTTGCAAATACTTAATGAAAATAACAAAAATGTGATTGGTAAACTACAAGCTTTGGAAAAACTTACTAATAAAAATATTAAGACAGAGGAGTTTACAGAAAAACATACCTCATCATTACATTATGAAATTGAACAGGAGTGGCCCAAGGTTATCTGTTACGAGCAGGTTTTTCCCACCGGCCTCCTGACCCACTCTTCGTTCCTCCCTTCAGGCCAACGGTCCCACTGCCACGCGAGCCCCAATAACACGCTGAGACTCTGTATTTGATATAAGGCTGTTGGCCAGTTACTATCATTGCTTATGGGCTAGCTCTGTCTTAATTATTAACCCATTTCTACTTATCTAAGTGTTTCCACGTGGTCATCTTATCTGAGTGCGGGGGGGGGGGGGCAGCATCCTGCTTCCTCTAGGTTCTACATGCTGACTCTTCCTAACTACTTCCTCTTTCCTCCTTGTCTCCTAGTCCCTCCTATCTTGCTTACCCATTGGCCACAGTGCTTTATTTATTAACCATTATGAGAAACATATTTACAGAATAACATCTCCCATCAGTTATCAGAAATCAAACTTTAATTTTTCCAATTCAGGAATAACCACCAAATGACAGGTATCTCCAAGGCTATGGCAGACATTGCTGGAATCCTGTCAAAATATTAGCCTTAAGGAAGAATTTGTTTTATGTGATAAGCATTTAACGTTCATGATGCAGCTGTTAAATCCATGAATAACTAGTAACAGATTTATTTTACAAGAATGGAAAGATTTAGTTATAGCAAGATTAGAAGCTGGTTCATAGTTATAATGGAAGAATTTGTGGAAAGATGAGGCTCAGGTCATCAAACAACAAGTAGAGCTAGAGGTATTGAAGTTTCTCAACATCAATATCACAATGAGGGCAGTTATACTGATTTGCAAAGACAGTTTATATATGTGATGAACACACATTGGTTCTGTGTCACATAGTCATTTTTAATGGTTGGTACAGATTGGAAGAAGCCAAAATGATGACTGAGTCATTTACTAATAATATACATGAACCAAAAAAAATGCCTTCACTTATTTTTGTTTACAAAGATTTATTTCAGCTGTGAATAGAATGATATAAGATCCAGAAATTAGACAAACATTAATTGAACCTTTGGCTTCTGCAAATGCTGATTGACAATGTAGTAGGGTGATCAGGACTTTCAAGGTTATATAAACACCCAGAGATGAATTGATCTGTAAAACAGTCCATATTGAATCTCATACTCATAATGATACTTAGATAAGAGTGGTAATTTTGAAAAATATTAGGGAAAAGCAAAACGCCAGGTGTTATAATTGTGTATGGGTGGGGGAAGTCTTCCAAAAAGTGATTGTAGGCAAGGCATTTCTACAAAGATTTTTTTTTTTTTTTTTATCCAAACAGAAGGCTCCAGGTTTCTGCAGTGTTTAAAACATGTGGCAAAAGCTGATGTTAGATGGTGGTGATAGGGGAGAAACAAAATAATCTTTCTTTTGTCATCAGGAAACTCCTTGGGTGGCCTCTCATAAAACTCCATTTCAAATTTGGTTCAATAATCCCCTGTCACTATGGGAGAAACTCCTAAACAAAGCAAGTAAAGATCTAATGCATGCTGAATAAAACCATACTGCTTTATATGACAGAACAGCTTTAGTTGGTAAGATAAAACTTTTGGAAGGGGTAACAAAACAAGTATTTTGGCAAATTTACATAAATGATTAAAGACCAAAGTTAAAAATATGAATAAATGTCATTGAAATTGAGGTTTAGTACACACAGGGGCATATGTAACAATGATTGCACAAAAATCTTGGCATCAAAATTGGCCTTTTCAGGAGTTAAATATTCAGACTCTAGGAATGGAACTTTATCTCAGGTGAAACAGGTACAAAATTATTCAAATGAGTGCATAAGACCAGAAGAATGCAGAGAAAAATTAAAACCATATGTGGTTAATTTAGCAAAAATTTTATAGGGACATGATTTATTATAGCAATGGAAAACACATACAGATTGACATTCCTCCTCAGAAATAAGACATAAAGTAGAGAATGCTTCTAAGATAAATATAAAAAGATATTTTAAAGAACCATAAGAGACTGTTTAAGTTGTACATAAATAGGGCACAATATCTGGTGATCTTTCAAAGGTATCTAAACCCTACCTTTAAAAGGGTTAAGTGACAAACCAATCTGGGTGGAACAATGGCCTTTAATATCAAAAAAAATCACAGCATTGAAACAGAAGGGACAGGAGGAGATAAATCAAGATACTGAAGAATCTAGGCTTGGAATTATATTTGTCAGTAAAGTGAAATCTGGAAAATGAAGAATGGTAGTAGATTTGAGAGCCATAAAGTAATTCAGCCAAAAAGCTGTTTACAGCCTGGAATTCTCCTGCCTTCTATATTATGGAAAAGATGGACAGGTATAGTGATTGATTTAAAAAGATGCCTATTTTACTATACATTTAAAGAACAGGATAGAGAAAATTTTGCCTTCACAGTATCTACTTATAATTCCAAGTCCATTAAACAGTGTTAGTAGAAAGTTCTCTGACAAGGAATGTTAAATAATCATACTCAGTGTCCACATTTTGTGCAACAGTCATTGGAAGTAAATATATATATATATTACTATTGATTAAAACATAAATACCTTAGGAAAAAAATGTCTGAAAAAGCAAAGAAAACATTTCATTGCTGGTGATTACAAATTACTCCTGAAAAAATAAACAAACAAACAAACAACCAACAACAACAACAACAAAACCAAAGTGGAGAGTCTATTAATTATACCTAGAATATGAAAATGGCTTACAAAAGATTCAATCACAAAAGGTACAAATCATGAGATATCAATTGTGGGGAGATATTAGCCAGCTACACACAACTGGATTAATAACTAGGGAACTAAATAATTATTTTAAAACATTACAAGGTGGTAAGGACTCAACTTGTCGAAGAAAATTATCAGGCTCTAGTAGAAAATAAATTACAAGGTACACATGTGCATAACTTGGATCCAGATATTTTACAATGAATATATTTTGCCACACACAATAAGTAATAAGGACACAGAAAAGATATCTGGATTGAATCTGAAAGGAAAATTGAGACTTGATCAATGAACTCTAAGCCAGGAGATGGTGGCACATGCCTTTAATCCCAGCACTTTTATTCCAGCACTTAGGTGGCAGAGGCAGATGGACCTCTGTGAGTTCGAGGCCTGCTTTGTGTGGGTACAAGTTCCAGGACAGGCTCCAAAAGCTAAAGATTTACCCTGTTACAAAACAACAAAATGAACAACAACAACAAAAACAAAAACCAACCAACCAAACAAACAAAAAACAAAACAAAGTAATGGACCCAACAAAGATTTTAGAATACCTTTTCAGTAATGCTGAAATTTCTTCATTACAGGCAGAAAATGAACAATGGCAAAGAGCTTGCAATAAATCTTTTGGGGAGATTAACAACAAATATCCCAAAAGCAAGAGACTTTGATTTATGAAAATATAAATAAAAATATATAATGGCACTTGAGCAATTTCTCATATATTGTTCAGAAAACCCCAATATCTAGAGCCCCTACCACTATTTATGATGTAAAACAATCAAGAAAGGCAGGTTATAAATCAGAAGAAACAACTCAGAATTATGTGTTATTCTCATGTTATTTTTAGATACTATAGAATTTCTTAATATTGTCATTGACTCTCAATATGCAGACACAGTTGTTTTACATATTGTGGCTGCTGAAATTATTCCAGACAATTCAAAATTAACTTTGTTCTTTACTTAATTATAAGACATACTGACAAACAGAAATCACCACTTGTATACAACACATGTCAAATTCCATTTGGATCCACAAGGCCCTCTATTATAAGGTAATGATGAAATTGATCAACTTTTGGTAGAAAATATGATAGAAGCCTCAAATTTCATAAGAAACACCATGTGATTAGCAAGAGTTTGAAAAATATTTATTTCTGCCCCTTGTCAATAAGCTAAGGAAATTCTAGGGTCATATCCTACTTGTACTTTATATAACTAAACTCCATTACTTTCAGAGAGTAACCCAAAAGGTACTCAATGAAATGAAATTCAACAAATGGATGTGTTTCATTTTGCAGTTTGGAAAATTAAAATATATGCTTCATACCATAGACACATATTTAGAATGTCAAGGGCAACTGCTATGAGTTCTGAAAAAGCTGATTCTGCAATTAGACACTTAATAGACGTTATAGACACCATGAGAATACCTATACAAATTAAGAATGACAATGTTTTATATATGTATCTAATTAAATAAAACATTTAAACATATTACAACATAAATGAAATTACAGGAAATACCCACACAATTCTACAGGACAAGAGGCTATAGAAAGGTGTGATTGTACTTTAAAAGAAAGGGTGAATAAACAAAAGTGAATAATAAAGACCCTAAAGATTGATTTCACAATGCTTTATTATCTTTACATTTTTAAATGCTAAAAAAGGAAAGCACAATTACAGAGAGACATTGGATAATAGAAAAAACAAACAAAAACACTGAAATCAGTCTGTTTACTTTAAAGATGTGATGGCTACAAAATGGAAATATAGGCAATGTTATATTTGGGAAGAGGTTTTGCTTTTGCTTCCACAAAAGAAGAAAAGCTATAGATAACATTAAAATAGACAAAGATATTGTCAAACATGAGAGTCAAACATGGGAGACCTCTTGATAAGGACAAGTGATAGCTGGCAGATAAAACACCTCCCCAAAATTAAGGCTGGGGCAGGATTTGTTTTTGTCTTTCCAGAAGAATAAAAGCCTCCAACTAAGGAATCTAAAATCCTTTGGACAAATGAAGCATCTGTAAAAGAAAGGAGAACTATGGTTGTAGAACATTCCTTTACACTGTGTGAATGTCTTGCTTTGATTGAATAAATAAAGAAGCTGACTGGCCAATAAACAAACAGAATAAGGTTATGCAGAAGAGTCAAACTAGGGCAACACTGTGGGAGAAGGACAGCATGGAGTCCCTAGACAGATGCAGAGGGAGCAGGAGATGAACATACCATGCTAATAAATATACTGCAATATGGAAGAAAGTAAATAAGGAATATACTTATAACTTAAAATGTAGTAGCTAGTTAGTAATATTCTGAGCTGAGAATTTATAATTAATATAAGCCTCTGTATGATAGCTTGGAAGCAGCTGCTGGGATTGGGAAACTGCTAAAATATGACACCCACTTTCCATTGTAATCCACATAAGACCAATAAAAGTTATTAAAAATGCTCTAAACCAACAAAAATTGAGCCACATGACATATATTTACCTGCTAAAACATAACAAAAAAATCTTTGACTGACATATATATATATAATGCATAATTTATACTTGTATTAACACAGATATATAGGTTACCTTTAAAGGCTTATGTGTTTTTGGAGCAAGGGGACAGACACCAATGTAAACAGATGATCTGAGTGATCCAGCATCCAGAAAAGCTTCAGGGCTTATGGCAAGGATGATATAGCCCCCACACACAACACTAGCCAAGACCTAGTCATTATCTTACATTTTTTCAGTGTCCAAAGATTACTATCACCTCCAGTCAGCAAGAACTAGTCTAAAATGCTATATACACATTCCCAAAAATGGGTTCTGAATGATTATTACCATTAAAAGGGGATTGGTTACAAATTGGTCATGTCAGAAACAAAGCTAAATTAAATTCAGAAACAAAGTTAAATTCAAATTCAAAGAGCATTTTCTTTTTTTCTTTTTATTCTTTAAATTATATGTATTTATTTTACAACTCAACAGTCTCTCCTCTTATTCCCTCCCCAACCTGCCCTATGGTGTCCTTCTCCCCTACAATCCACTCCTATTCTGTTTGAGGAATATTTTTGAGGTAGGTATACACTCTTTGTTTTATAGAATTTTAGTTTAGTATGCAAAATATTAGGTATCATTATAGAATTTTTGTTTGTTTACAAGACAGTGGTTCTCTGTGTAGCCCTAACAGTACTGGAATTCTGAGATCTGCCTTCTTCTACCTCCCAAGTGCTGGGATTAAAGGCATGCACTATGCTGCCATTATAGCATTTGAAACATTGTGTTTCAGTAGGTTCTGAAGTACTTTTTAAAGAGGCAGGAGAGCAAGCAACCAAGAACCCGATGTTCAAAACCAGAGGTGGCATCATATCATGGTCACTGAGTCAAGCTACACAGTCTTAAATAAAATCCTCATTCAGTTACTTACAAGTCAACTCAAAATAGAAATGCCTAATTTTATAAATCTTATGACAAGTAACAAAAGGCTGGCCCCCAGATACTTCATTACCCACCCCCTCTCTTATATAAAATCTGATGCCTACCAGAAACATTCAATGAACTCACCTACATTAGCCTAGGACACCCCGATAACCTAAAATCCATACCTCTTTTTTTATATATATATATAATTTTTTACTTTTGATTTTGCATATTGATCCCAGTTCTCTATCCTTTCCTCCTCCCTCCCTTCCCTCTTTCATTCCCTTCCACCCTTCCAGGTCCCCTGACCACCCTCTGCTCCCCTCCCCCTCCTCACTTCACATGTAGGTTGATGCCCTCCAGGAGGGGTCAGCTAAATCTGTCAAGTCATTTGGAGTAGGGACTTGGACTTCTCTCCTGTCTCAAGGTTAAGGGAGTATCCCTCCATGTTGTATGTGCCCACAAAGTCCTTTTGTGCACTACGAATACATCCTGGTTACCCTGTCTGAGGCCCCACCTTAGACTGCTCAGGCTTTCTAACTGACACTCATGTTCAGGGGGTCTGAGTCAGTCCCATGCTGGATTCCCAGGTATCAGTCTGGGGGTCCATTGGCTCTTCCTTGTTCAGGTAATTAAGCTGTCTCTATATGTTTGTGTAGCTTAGTCTTGTCTCCCCCTCTCTATATCTGGATTCCAGTTCAGCTCAATGTTTAGTTGTGGGTGACTGCTTCTGTTTCTATCAGCTACTAGATGAGGGCTCCATGATGGTGAAATTAGTCCTCAATCTCATTATCAGGGAAGGGCATTTATGGTAGCCTTTCCACTGTTGCTCAAATTGGTAGTTGTGGTCAGGCTTGTAGGTTTCTTTCTTTAGGTTCAGTTCTCTCTTCAAACCTATAATGGCTCCCTCCTTTATGGTTACACACACACTCTCTCTCTCCTCTCTCTCTCACACTCTCTCTTTTCTCTCTCCTTTTCCTCCCATGACTAAATCTTGCTAGTCCTACGTGCTTTCCTTTTCTCCCTTTCTCTTTCTCCTAGTTCCGTCTTCACTCACTGTGAAACCCCCCCAACTCTGCATGTGCTCTGGAGATCATGTCCCTTTCCCCTTTTGTGAGGGACCTTATATAAATCTTTAGAATTCACCTTGTATCCTAGTTTCTCTGGTGGTATGAAATACAGGCTGGTGAGCCTTTGCTCTAAGAGTAAAATCCATATATGAGCAAGTACATACCATGTTCCATTTTATGTGACTGGGTTGCCTCATTCAGGAAGGTTTCTTCAAGTTCGATCCACTTTCCTGCGAATTTCAAGATTTCATCCCCCCCTCCCCCACAGAGGAGTATTCCATTGTGTAGATGTGCCACAACTTCTTTTTTCATTCTTAAGTTGAGGGGCATCTAGGTTGCTTCCAGGTACTTGCTATTACAAATAATGCTGGTATGAACATAGTTGATCACATTTCTTTTTGCATGGATGTGGATCATTTGGGTTATGCCTAAGAGGGGGATTCCTGGGTCCTGTGGTTAACTAATTCCCATTTCCTGAGGAACCGCCATACTGATTTCCATAATGGCTGTTCAAGTTTGCACTCTCACCATTCCACCAGCAGTAGAGGAAAGCTCCCCTTTGTTCACATCCTCTCCATTATCATGTTCACCTCACATGCTTGTCTAATGTTAGGTGTTTCCTTGTATTTCTGTCTTCCCGTTGCTTCTTCCAATGTGTACAGGATACAATATAGATCAATATAGATATAATATCTTTCCCTTTTCTTTTTTCCCTCCAAAACCCCTTTCATATATCTTTCCTCTCTCTCTCTCTCTCTCTCTCTCTCTCTCTCTCTCTCTCTCTCTCTCTCTCTCTCTCTCTCTCATATTCCCCTGGTCCAAACTCTCTAGGAGTTCTCTCCTCAGGTAGAGGTCCTGTGATGGGTGTCAAAGATCAGGCTCCAGCAGAGGCATGGTGATGGGTGTCAAAGATCTAGCAGGCAGGGACTCAGGATGGCCCTTCGTGGATAGTGGATCAAGCAGGGCCTGACACTCTCCAGCTGAAGCCTCTATCAGAGGCCCGGCAATAGGTGTCAAATATCCAGCATGAAAAGTCTCAGGATGCTTCTGAGGCAACAGGCTGATCTGGGTGGGACCTGGAACACCAGCAGAAGACCTACTGTGGGGATCAGAGATCAGTCAGGTTGTGATTCTGGGTGGTCCTGCATGGATAGGCAGGTCTAGTGTGCCCAAAGATCATTTTCTAGAGAAAAAAAAGAATAGGATATAGAAATGATAGGATAAAAAGGACAAATTATAGAATCTACTTTAAACCAAAATGCAACTACTAGTCTTAAGTATTTTACATTGTTATGCATTTTCGTATGTTCATACAGATTTAAAATTAATTTTTATACTATATGTACATTTATACTTTTGTGTGGGATATTGTACTTATGCAACTCATTTAAAAATGTAATGTATAACTAAATACTGATTAATAGTCATCAATAACTGTCAGATTTATAATCAAGTTATATATGTTTTCAAGTTTATAAACAGATGTATTTAGATAGACACATAGTCTTAAAACACTTTAAAGACCTACAGAATATGTCAATTGACATGTTTAATAACCTAAGGTTTATCATGACAGCAAGACACATCTGCTCCTGGCATCAACAATCTACTTTAGAGAAGATGGATAATGGGCATCAAAAAACCTCTATATGGAGTTTGCTTTCTTTATGACAAAAGCTAGCCATATGGGCAAAGAAACTCCTATTGCCTCAATTACTGACACTTACTGCCCAAACTGGACTAGCAAGATGCCTGCCAAACTTTGCTAAGACCAGGTATGACAGTCTGTAACAGCTAAGTGACCTGGTACTGCCCCTACCCAGGGTTCCAAAGGTAAAATTATTTTCAGCATCAAAAGAAGAACTAAAGGATTTCTATAGTAACTTCATACACAATCCCAGGGCCAAGCCCTTTATTTCATGTTTCAGGACAGGAAAACTCCACCAGGAAATCATCAGGAAAAAATGTCCTAAGTAAAGGAGTAAATTGGCCAAAGAGTGTTGCATACTTCCAACAGGATATAATTTCATAATCTTTAAAATGTCTGTTTTTGCTGTTCTCTACAGACAATTTAGGCAGATGGTCATTATGTAGTTCCAACTCTATTAAAATTGTCTTTGGTGTTGGAGCATAGATAGCTCTCTCCTCTATACCCAAGCACGTCGCAGATCACAAGAGCCACTTGATATGGGACGGAAGAAAACATTAATCTAGAATCTATCATTATATTGTCACTAATCTCATGTTCCCTCAAAATTATTTTGACTTTTTAAACTTCTCTTAAGATATGCATATTATCTTAAAATTTAGTGTGTGTGTGTGTGTGTGTGTGTGTGTGTGTGTGTGTGTGTGTGTGGATATAGAATATTATCTAATTCTAACCTTAGGCTTCATATAGCTTCCTGTACATGATTTTAGGCTTGAGTTTAAAGTAGGTATTTAGGAATTAAGTCTGTGTATCCCAGGTGTATTGAATAGACTATAATAATTTAATCTCTCTGAGATCTGTTACATAGGACATTTAAATTTTTTTTAAGTTTTCTACAGTGAAAAATAAAAATTTCTTTTTTTTTATTGAAAACTATCTTTCCAGTTTACTTAACATTCCCAGTTCCCACTTTCTTCCCTCTTCCCACTACCCCCATCTCCCTAACTCAGGCCCTATCTACTTTTCAGCGAGAGTAAGGCCTCTCCATGCAGAGTCAAAAAGTCTGTCAAATCACTTGAGTCAAGAACAAGGCCCTCCCAGCTGTATCTATGCTGAGCAAGGTATCTCCACCACCCCCCCAACAATGGGAACAGATTTCAAAAAGCCAAGTCATGTGCCAGGGATAAATCTTACTCCCATTTCCAGTGGCCCCATAAACTGCCCAAGCCACACATCTATTACTCAAATTTAGAGGGACTAGCTCCATCCTATGCATGTTCACCAGCTGTCAATCTGGAGTCAGTGAGTTCCCTTTATCTCAGGTCAGCTTGTTTCAGAGGGTTTCCCTATCATGGTCTTGACCTCTTTGCTCATATTATCTCTCCTTCCTCTTCTTCTTTGTAGTCTTCAAAGAAGTAGTGGGACCATACAATGACAATTCCACCTATATTGTGGTAACAGCCCTAAGCTGACAAAGATCAGCTTTGCACAAATTCAAAATTATTACAAAGTTCCAGCCTCAGGAACCACTCCATCCAGTACTTCAAATAGCCTTGCATTGTGTCAACATACCAAGACCAGACAATAGCTGAATTTCCTGGTACCTGATCACTGTCTCATTTTTCCTAAGGCTCCTTAGATTTTGGTGCCCCATGTAAACAGGAAACAGTCTAAAAATCAAACAAAAAAGCCAGAACACTCACATTCCCAAGAGTTGAGATGGATTGTGGATAACTGTCATTTTTTAAGTGGTTTGGTTACAAGTTGTTAGTAGTTATGGCCAATAAAATATTATCCAAACATTAGATTCAGGGATCTCTTTCTGAAAGGAAAATGCCAGATATAGGAATGATAAGAAAAGAGATACGTTATTGAATCTACTTTAATACTAAAATCAGCTATTAACTTCAAATATTATATATTGCTATGGATTTTTGTATAGTGAAAGAAATTTAGGTTTTTTGGTTATACTGTACAAGTGCTTTTATTTCTGATTCAAATATTGTATCTATGAAGTTTATTTAATTATAATGTAAAGTTTTAGTCTTTTAAAGCTATATTGGGTATTAAGGATAGTAACAGTCAGTCACCCATAACTGTCAGTCTTACAGTCATGTTAGGTATGTTTTCATGGCCACACTGAGATATATTATAGATCGGTGATCATCAAATATCTTAAAGACCTACATAACATGGCATTTTAAATATTTTAATAAAATAAAGCTTTCCTTGACAATGAGACACATCTGCTTCTGGCAGCACTGGCCTACTTCAAAAAAAAAAAAAGATGAAGGACATGAAGAACCTCAATGAAGGACCGTTAGTTTACTTTGTTTGTGGTAAAAGCTATCCATTTGGGCAGAAAACTTGCCTTATTTTGACTACTTATCATATGTTGTCCAAGTTCTACAGCCAAAAGTTCCTGCTGAAATTTTCCAAGACAGGGTAGGACAGCCTTTCAAAACTTCCTGCTTCTCAAGGGTTTGTCAGATATTCTATGTCTGGAGGCTGAAGTTGGATGCTCTAATTTCACAGAGGAACCTAGGGTGAGTGTTCAGGCAGCCACCTGTTTTTGTTATTTAGGGAGTTGCTTGCTCTGCACTTCTTGTTTACTCAGGTTATATTACAGTTTTCTCAGGTCTTTGATGGGATTGAAGACCAGATAATTACAGTTACAGTTCCCCTAAATCTTCTTGGAAAGTAAACTTGGTATGAAACTTTGCACTTTTTTGGAAAGGACAACTGATGGAATATTTTTCTCTGTTTTGTCAAATACAAATTGACTGGACATTGTGGATGTATCTCTTACTTGATAATTGTTCTTATTGTATGTAATATCATTTTGTTAAGGTCAATGAATTTCCTTTCTGTTTAGAGAATATCTGAAAATTATTCTTATTGTGTATAGTTTTGCTATCAGAGTTAGAACCTTTCATTTTTAATTATACAAAAAGAGAAAATTTTATGGGAATATTTTCTATGTTGTAGTCAACTGGAGTCAGGTATTGTTTTAAGAGATGGAGCAAACATTCTGCTAGTTAGAATGGATTATAGAACTTCCCTGGACTCCAGAAAGATTGTCTCCTGGAGAAGAGCATGAAGAGTCAGTAGGTTGTGCATCTCATTTCAAGCAGGGAAGTAGATAGTGACTGTGTGTGCCATGGTCACTGTGACTGTCTTGGGCTTTTACCTTGATATTTGTCTCCAAGTTTTCTTTTAGGATAAATGGTAAAATCTCATTATTGTAAATATAATTCGTACTTGGTTACTATTTGTTTCTTACATACTTTTACTATGTTAAAGTTAAACCTTTCCTTTTTAGTTAGACAAAAGGAAATGCTGTGGAATAATCCTGTGTACTGTGAAGATGTGTTGCTCTCATTGTTAATAAAAAAGGTGATTGGTCAATAGTAAGGAGGATTTTCAGAATAGAAAGAAAATTGGAAAGAAAGAGGATGGAGTTTGAGAGGTTAAAAGTTAGACATGGAAGAAAGAACATGGGAAGCCCATAGTTGAGGTAAATGAGCCTTGAGCCAGCACATATATAAATAGATTTGGGTAAGGTAAGTTGTAAAACCTGGGTGGAGATAAGCCTAAGCTATCAGCTGGCTATTTATAACGGTAAGTCTCTATGTGGGAATTTGCTGAGAAGCTGGCAGGATAAAGCTGATTCATAGTTTAGATGGAGAACACTGCCGGGAAAAAAATGTGTTTCAGAGTTTAGGGAAAAAGGATAAAATTTTGTCCTGATGTTTAGAAATCTGATCAATTTTGTGTTAAACACCATTGCTCTATTAGCAAGTTCTTGGAGGTATCATTAATGACATCCTAAATACTCTCAACCTAAAGAGATGCATGAATATTAAAATGTATTTGGACCTCATTCTAGTAGAAGTTACTAGATATTTGTTTAAGAGAGAAACACACACACACACATACACACACACACAGAGAGAGAGAGACAGACAGAGAGAGAGAGAGAGAGAGAGAGAGAGAGAGAGAGAGAGAGAGAGAAACACACACACATATATCCTGTGGTTGCTTCATATTTTCTTTAAAGAAAAAAAAATAATGTAAATGCAACTGAAAATACTATATCCCTTTCTTCTTCAGAACTTTCTGTTCTCTCTCTAAATAGAATAAATCTCTGAGTTTTGTATTCAAGCTTCTGATGGCTATTTTTCAACTTCTCTTATATGAGAAGAATAAAACTACATCATGATTTGGAAGCTTAGATATTTAGTTAATTTTTAATGTTCATAAATGTTCCTTTTACTAATTCTTAAAATATGTTGCAATACATTAATGTTACACATTGTTTCATTCCTCGCCTTTTAGATATTAAGGCAGTGTACATTTTCAATTTCAAAAACGAGGTTACAAATAACTTGCCCTCTATATGATAGTTTTTTTTTTATCAAAATCAGTATTTTCTCCCAGGCAGAGAATAAACCTAGTGTGACACAACAGAACTGGGGTGTACAATAGTAGTCTTAAACTAAAGAATTTGAAAAGCCAATGCATAAGGGGAAGGAGGATCAGGTATATCATTTCTTAACAACATAACATCTTATCTAAATCCCCAAATTTCTTTTCATGCTTTGGAAATGTTACAAAAATAGTGCATTCAGAAATGTGTTAATATGGTTGGAACACACATCTGAAATTCCAGAAATCCATAAAATTAAAGAGGAATATAACCAAACTTGCTACACCTGTAATCCAAAGACAATCAATCTGGAAAATACGTGTCTCATAGATATCAACTGCTGAACCGAACAGCAGAGTGCACAGCTATCATATATGTAGCCCTGGATTAAATTTGGAATGCTGAAGGGAAAAAGTCAAGTAGTTTATGAAGTTGGGTTTTATATAGTATCTCAGAAAGTTCAATTTCATTTCAGAATGAACTTGTCTTTCACAGAATGCAGTCATTGATTTTGTGTAGGAACTACAAATTTGATGTATGTTGGTCTGATGGTACTTAGGTAAAACTCCAAAAAAATCTCCCAGAACAGATTATCTTTGGAAAGAACAGTTCATATGTGTTGTCCTAAGAAGCTAGGGAAATAGCGTCCCCTACACTTAATCTATTAAAGGATCTAAAATTGCTTATTTGATTTATTCTGGACATTGCTCCACATGCCTTTCGACTTACCTTTGTTTGTTTTGTTTTTCTCCATTGTGCTCTGCTTCCTATATAAAACTGCAAATGAATGTGACTGTGTTTATCATCTTCATTAATACTTATCATACCAGAAATTGAATACAGTGGATCTCCTGACACAGAGGATATAGAGGCCCCTCATCTATTTTTTCTTGTTCAAAATTCACCATAAATACAGTTTAAATTTTGACACTCAAACCTGGTACTACTCCTGAGTTATGTACTTGGATACCAAGGGGTCTAGTTGGTCCCATTTATAAAGATAACACTTCTTTCTGGTAGATGAAGCATTGAATGTCCAAGCAGATGGTTAGAAATGAAAATTTCTAGGCTCAGTGGCCATGACTTCTAACACATTTTGGTTGGCTGATCATGTCTGACTGTCCTCTTGTCTGCATTGCATGCTCCTGGATGATAGTAATTTCTACTTTAAAAGTTTCTTTCTGTCTGCATTTCAATCTATACCTCCTTATAAAACACCCCAATATTCCAATATCTTATCAATGGTTTAACAGTTTGTTTGCAATGATATTTATATTAATGTCACATCAGAAATTGAAAAATTACATTAAAATAGGAGATAATTTAAACTCACTATTTTTATGATAATTTTGAGTTCATTTTTCTCAACACATTGCATGTGTTTGATGTTTATATTACCTGTGATAATGGGGGGAGGAAGGAAGAGAGGGAGGGACAGATGGAGGGAGGGAGGGACAGGTGAAGGGAGGGAGGGAGGGAGGAAGAGGGGGATGGAGGGAGAGAGAGAAAATATGTTTTAATGTTTTACAAGATAATTCAAACCAATATCCACATATAGAAAAATTTTGAATGAATCACTACTCTTAGACTTTCTCATCTTTTGAAATTATAATGTAAATACTATTTTAATAGTCAACATATTGGTTTTTCAAGAATCAATGTTTTGTCACTTTCATATGTGAAATATTTTCTACAGAAATGTTTCTCTTTCTATTCAAAAACTTTAAGAATCATCAAGTAAGTATGAGGATGATTTTGAGATCATCCATCACTTTTTCTCATAAAATATCCAAGTTTTATATTTTCTTTTGTTGAAACAATCAGCAACATTTTTCAAATTCATATTTATTTTTGAAAATAAAATTGATATTGTCTTAATTAGGGTTTCTGTTACTCTGAAAGGACACAATGTCCATAGCAACACTTAAAGAAAACATTTAATTGGGGTGGCTAACTTACAGTTTCAGATGTTCAATCTGTTATCATCATGGAGGGAAGCACGGCCACAAGCAGGCTGGGGAGTTGCTGGAGGTGAGAATGAATATGTATGTATGTATGTATGTATGTATGTATGTATGTATGTATGTATGTGTCTTGCAGGCAGCAGGAAAACAACTTGCTATCACACTCAGAGAAGATTTAGTAAAAGAGATCCCAAAAACTACCTTCACAGTGACACACTTCCTCTAACAAGGCCACACATCCTAATAGTGCCACTCCCTTTAGTGGGCCACTTTCTTTCTAATCACCAGGGATGTATTAAGTAACATTATTAGTTAGTTTCTAATCTATGAATGAAATTTGACTAGTGGTGTTTCATAAGAAACGTCTTACTTTCTTAATCACATCAACTCCTTACAGATAGTGATTCTAGGCTAGATATGGTGGTGCATGTCTTTACTGCCAGGGGAAGCACAGGAAGCTTCTAATGAATTTGAAGTGAGCATAGTCTCAGAGTGAAACTTTGTTAAATCAAACAAACAAACAAAAAAAGGAAAATATTATATAATAGGTTAATTAGATGATATGTCGATATGGACATATTGTTAGGTCCACAGTAGATTAACACACACACACACACACACACACACACACACACACACACACACACACACTAACTCACACAGGCAACTATACACATAATGGCTAAACTGAGTTACTAGTAGCAAAATATAGTAAGTATATATTTGTTCCTTCCAAAATAAATGATTAAATTGTCAAGAGAAAGAAATTTGATTGTGACTAATTTTCTGTCTCAAAGTGTTTGGACAAATTCTTCATCTTAGTTAGGACCATTAGAACTTAAGAAAGTGTGTAGTATTCTGTCATGTCTAGGCTTTCAAAAATGACAATGTCTCACTTTTTACATGTGGTTTTTCAAAGTGTTTTGATTCAATTTTCTTTTCAAGCTTGCTAGCTGTGGTCCATCCCTTTTCTATTTACTTCACAGCATCCACTTAGATGCCCTGCAGTAAATGTTAATGTGGCCACTATTGAAAGAAATGTGATGCCCAGGGATAGAGTGCATGTAGCGTGCATTAGAACTCACTTAAAAGTCAAGTGTTTGGATGTCAAAACCAGGACAAACCTTAGGGACCTGACACTTAGATAATCAATTCCTTCACATTATGCCAAGACAGAAATGCTTCAAGCTGAGTCAAACAGGATACTAGATATTTATACGAAATAAATATTACAAAGAAAAACTCACAAAGAGCTAGGACTTTTTGTTGTGATAGTTTATGGTATACAGGTGAAAAGGGAATGAAATTTCTGTGGTAAATTTTCAAAATAAGGTAAAACCAAGACTAAAATTAAATTTGGTTACCAGTAGCAAGTGTGAACTAAACTGTTAATTTTAATTAAAATTTCCTAGAATTTACTGGTTGTAAAAACCTTTAAATTTCAGATAATAAAGATAATATGTAGTTGGGAAACTTTTTAATTTACTAGAAAAAAAATGTTAGCATTAACCAAAAATTTACACTCAGTTTTTGTTTGTTAGTTTGAGAAAATACACAAAGACTAAGGGTAATATCAAGAGACACTCCTCCACCCTCAAATGATAGAGTGGATCTGGTTCCACTACCCTTACATGTAAGTTTCTGTGGATGTCACAGAAGATACAGGAAAATCATAGTAGTCAGAAGACCAGGATACCTATAGTAAAATGGTGTCCTCTACAAATGGTTCAAAAAAAAAAAAGAATACAAATTGCAGAACAATAAGAGGGACATGATGATGTAGGATGGGATAAATAGGACAAAAATACATTTTATGAAACACAATGGTTTGATTAAATCATAACTTAAAAAATAAGGGTCTTTCTATAATGTGTTTGCAGTATCATGTTCCTTGCAGTTGGTAAGCTATGAAATAAGAGCTGCAGCTATGACCCACATGTTGTTCCTTGTATCCCAGTAAGAAAATTAAAAGTTTATTACTACATCTTTTTCTTGATATTTGGGTATACTCATAGATAAGTGCCTTATTCAGCCATGGTTAGATAGTCTTCCTCCAGCAGCAGATCAGAACAAATAAGGGACCCAAAGCCAGATATTGCTCATAAAGAGAGAAACCTTGGAATACTCATCCATATCTGGGGGCTGGACTCTCAATCAAATCCCTCAACTCAGAGCTCAGGAAACCTCTTCACAAAACAGGTAGAAAGATTGTGAGACCAATGGGGATGGAGGAGACCTAGAAATCAAGGCACTCTAAACCAACATGAATAAAGCTCATATGGTCTCATAGAGAATGAAATAGCATGTGCAAGGCCTGCACAGGTCTACACCAGTTCTGTGTTTATAATATGGCTTCCAATTTAGTGTTTTTATGGGATTTCTGAATATGTAAACTGAGTCTCTAACAATTGTGCCTTCTTTTGTGCTCTTTTCCTTCTGTCTGTCTTGTTCAGCTTTGGTGTGATAGTTTATGTTTATATATATATATATATATATATATATATATATATATATATGTGTGTGTGTGTGTGTGTGTATATATACATATATATATATAGTTTAAAAAGATGAATGAGAATGAGTTAAAGAATGAAAAGATAGACACTAGCTAGGGTAAAGGTTAACAATATATCTGTCACTTATACCTGCTTGGAGAGTGAAAATCATATACTTCAATGCAGTAATATTGAGAATATCAACTACTACAGGGCAGGAATCATGTTATGGAATATATGAGCAACAGATAATGAATTTAACACTTGATTTTTGTGTTTTTATTTGGTTGCAGACTGATGGATTTTTTTTCTTTCTTAATTGATTTTTGGGTGATGTTATATTTTACTTTCTAGTGTTTGGATATTTTGTTCTTTTTATTAAGTATGGTTTGTATTTGAAAAATAACAAAGTAAGATGGGAAGGGAAGAGAATAGGATCTGCATGATTTCTGGGATGGGTAAGAATAGGAACAAATTATGTATAAATTTTTAAGTGAGAAAAATATTTTTAAAAGAAAGAAAATTTACTGGAGCTGAAAAGCACAGGGTTCATATTTCATTCAACTTTCAATGAAAGGCTGAGGGATCACGTGTGTGCCAAGTTTACAAACTTCAGGAGTAGCTTTGATAAATGAAAGAGGTACATGCTAGCATTCTATGTAAAACTGAACGCTCCAGGGGTGTGTAAGCTGCTTAAGCATAGTTGAAATGCACACAGGAGAACTGAGAGAAATAAATCTTCAAATACAACTAGAGACAGAAGGACTCTACCTAAAAAATGCCAAACAAATTATATTGTGATAAGGTAGATAGAGAAAATTAAACTAAACATTTTTCTTAGGAAAGCTGATGGTTTAGTGAAATTTTGGGGGATGCCACGTGTTTAGTCATTTGTATGAGATGAGGTTTCAGAGACAAAATAAAACAGAGAAGGTAACTGATGAGAAAGAAAATAAGCAGCAAACTTTCCTCATTCTGCAAACGTCAGTGTGAGGCTAAATGCCCACTGACTTTTCACTAATGAAGTAATATTATTCTAAGTCCAATAGTAGAGTTACTAAATTCTTACAATGATCTGTGAATACTTTCTTATGGGGTAACAACAACATAATGTGGGGAACCCACTTATGATATGAATTCTTGAGCCATTTGAATATATTAGTTACCAATTTCCATACAATAAAATGGAGCATGTTGTTTAAAATAGTTAAGTAACATTTATTGATTACTGAGCTATTCTTTAATTTTCCAGCCCATGTTCTTAGAGATATACCTCATTTTAACAGGTAGTACAAAACTATATAAAACACAGGTACCAAATTGCTCTTCCCTCTGACTCCCATTGACCCAAAAGAACTTAGCTGTTTATTAGGTCACACAACTTCTTTCAGAATGTCATTTACTAATCAATTGTCTGCCATGAAGTAATACCAACACATCCTTTTCAGTACTTCATGGATTTTGAAGCAATGCTGGTGATTTGGTGCTCAGAGTTGATACTACAATCTCAGAAAGAAAAACTATTAGTTGAAAACGCAGGCAACACACCAAATTTATTCAGTTTTTTAAGGACAGAAGGACTGATTTATGGGCATTGATTGAAGCAAGCCACAGTAGATGTGGGTTAGCTAAATGAGACCTAAAAAGGGCTACTATCTGATAATATTGAAATGCTAAACTGCCCAGGGGCAGAATGTAATTTTAGTCAGGGTGAAATATGCATGAGGGGGAAAGAAAGCATTTGGAAAAGAAGAGTCAGGGTAATGAAACCAGACAGAAATGCTACTATAAATTAGCTTTCAAGGAAGACAGAAGAAATGCCAAATATGTAATTTTTTAAATTCTATTTTTAGTGAGGAATTCTTATTCTTGGAAAGAAATATATAGCTACTTGAAATGACACAGTCCACCACTGTTAATGGAGAATATCTTGCCCCAGTATATAAATGAAATCAGCAAAGGTAGGTACTTAGAGGATGCTGACTGTTAAAATTCTTGGTTTATTAAACATGCATAAATTCAATTTGAATATAATTAGTTTTTTTTATTCGTTGCAATAAATAGAGAGGCATTTTGAATGACAATACCAAAATGATGAGTTTCTACAAATATTCGTTTGAAAAGTCTGTACATCATGACCACTGATGTTGACAATGATGATTATGACACTGCAAATCCATTGCCCCAGCTGCTTCATCTTACAACAGCTTTCCCTAAGTTGTGGAATCACCAATGCCAATGTTTTCAAGATTTAGATGGTCTGAATTTAAAGTTAAAATATATTTCTTGCAACTTTTTCCTATCATTGTACATGTATTTGTCCTGTTTATAACCTGGAAATTTTGGGATAGGTAGGAGGAGATTTAATCTGGATGATTAATTATAAAATAGGATGTAGGAGGAAAGAGGGGTTTAAGGAAGGAAATACAGGGATGGACAACTAATACTAAAGGTAACTTGATGGATCATATGAAACCTTCTACAGTAGAGGTTCATATAGTATATGCATATATGGAAAAAACAATATGCAAAAACCAAGTAATAAGAATAATATGGCCAACTAAACATTTTTCATCGCCAAATGAACATTAAGTACTGGTAATAAGTTACACTTAATTGAGTTATTGGCTAAAGGGGCCTCATAGCTTTCCCCATGCAACTCCAACTGTATTGTCAAAATTCTCTACAAACTGAGAGTAGGGCCCTATGACTGAAGATAACATTTACATATTTCCTTAAGTACAGAGAATTCAACCCTCTACATAATAATATTCATGGTACTAGAAGTTAGTCTGCATGCTACTAGAGTAGAAAAATATTTACAAATCAACAACAAATGCTACATTCTATAATTATGGGCCAATTGCATGATACTGTGATGTAATGATGGCACAAAAGTTGTAGAATAATCAGTCACTATCTTATTGGACTTATTATTTTTCTATAAGATGGAACTTATACCTGACATTTCTCTAGTGGCCAAGGAATTGGGACTACTATACAGAGAAGACCAAGAGAAAAACCAAATTTTACTGATTGCCTAAAGAACATGAAAATAAAATCACTCTTAACAACACTCTACTTAGCTCATAGATCAGTGTCTAACTCAGCCACCATCAGAGCTTTCTCCCACTGTAGATGAGAACTACAGCCCTCAACTGGACTATGAACAAAGAGTAAGAGACCTTTGAACACTTAGTCCTAAATAGGATTCCTCTATAAATTCCACTCATTTGAACTCAGACAAATATAGAGGAAAGAAGGCAGAAAGGTTATAGGAACCAGAGAGGAGTGATGAAGCCAAGGAAACAGGGTCTTCCAGATACAACAGAACTGACATGTGTATCTACTCTCAAAGATTATGGATACATGCACATGTTGAGGCTGAATAGGCCCAGAACTTCAAATGCATAATGGACATATTTGTCTTTTTAAGTGTGTAGTTTCCCACGCATTTTGTTTGTTTAATTGTTTTTTGTTTTGTTTCAGTTTTTCTATGTTGTTCAGTTGATTTCTTCCTGTGTATTTTATAAAGACAGACTAAAGAAGGCACAGAGTTGAATGAATATAAGTGAAATGTATCTGAGAACTGTTATTAGAGGGCAAACCCTCTATATATGTTGCATGAAAAAATATTTTCCATTAAAAAATGATTGATCTCTCTAATTTTTATGAATAGAATTATAATTTACTATATATTCAAATGCTATTATATTTGACATAATCAAATTTCAGGTTAATTTATCTCATAAAAATTAATGTTGTATTTTACAATATTGAGGAGAAGCTTTGACCTACTAATGCTTTCTGCAGGGACTATTTTCTGTCCACATATTTTTAAATATTTTTATTTCTCTTCAAAACTGTACTGAGAATAGAAGGAAGAGAACAGGCAAAAATGTACAGGTTTGATTAAAAAATTATTGATTTACAACTATTACCATTCTAACTTTCTGATAATGGTGGTGGTGGGGATTATCTTCTTCTCATATCATGGTCAACGTGCAGATTAATCCATCTTCCACTCCCTTTATATGGCTTTCAAATATACTGGTTCTATCTTTAAATGAATCTTCTTAGAATATAAATCTTACAACAACATTTTTTCCCCAGTGAGCAAACATTTGTGTGTTGTACCTATTGTGAACTAATAAATGTATAATGGTACACATCCTTCATTACTGTATCATATAAGTAAGCAGAACATACAGTCCCATACTATATTTTGTCTCTTTTTCATTTGCAAATTACTTGTTTTATTCTTTACAACATTTAGTTATTTTACAGAAATCCTTATAGTTTAAATGAATAATTTTTAGCTATTCAAACTAGCTTCATGACTTTATTGTGTTTCTATTTTAAAATAACTTGAAGAGTAATTCTCGTATTGTGGAAAAAATACGTTTTCTCTAAATCTTGTCTACATCTTTTTATGGCTTGATGATTCATCTATTCTTATTCATGAGTATTATGTAGTCTGTGTAATTTTATTTTATTTATTATTTTTTAAATATTATAATATATTCATAACATTTTCCATTTCCTTTCCCCTCTCCAGACACTCACATATGCCCATATTTTCACTCTTTCAAATATATGGCCTCATTTTTAAATACATATTATCGTATAAGTATATACATACATACATACATATACACATATATATTCCTAATATATCATACTTCTTTCCTTCTCTGTCTATCTATATAATGTTTATTTTCCAGGATGACCATTTGGTGTTGGATAATCAATTGATATGTGTGGTCCTGGGGAAGATTTATTCTCTCACTCCTAATATTGTTTAGTTACTTCTAGTTGTGCAGAATTGAGCCTGAATGAGCTTTTTTGACTTCCATGTTAGCATTTCTTTTGTTGTCATCCTTTCTTAGCTCATGTCCATTTAGTCATATTGGTGAGACATTATGAATGTAGCATCTGCAGTTACTAGGAGATATAATAGCACAGAAAACACACTGATCCTTAGGTTCTTAAAATTTTTCCAAATCTTTTTTCACAATCTTCCTTGAATCTCAGGTATGGGAGCATTATGTAGACATATCTATTAGGAAGATTTGATTCTTTTAATTTTATGTTTATGAGTGCTTCAAATGTTCATAGGTATAAGCACCTTATACATCTCTGGTTCTTGAGAAGGATAGAATGGGTCGACAGAAACACCACATTGATGCTGGCAACCAAACCTGTCTTCTATAAGAGCAATAGTGTTTTTAACTGCTAAACCATCTACCAAGCCCAATATTTTTTTCTCTTGAAGGACAAATTAGAAATTTCTAAATTTGAGCAGTTGTTTATTGACAAAGATGAAGTAAACACATGTGTGCCAAACTTTTTGTTAATGTAAATTTTAGATTCATGAGTAACAACCAAAGAGCATATTTGATGGATTGGTTATAAGTATATGTAGTATTATAAGAAAATTTCTTCTGAAGTGACTTTTACAGTTTGCCTTAAGACAAATAATGAATGTCAGCTTAAGTTGCATGTTAAAATGTGTTGGTGTTTTTAGACATTCAGTTAGATGAACTGTATCAGCTCAGAGAGATTTCCATTGTTATTTCCTCATGCCAGGTTATACTGACAATTTCTCATAATTGAGATGTCTTTTCAGGCAATGACACATGTTTTAGATTTCTTATATTTTATTGTTGAGTTTTAAATGTTCTTTACATATTGTAAAAAAAATCCCAACTTTTTATGAAATGTTGGTGAATAAGTCTGGTAATATTTTCATTATCAAAGTATGCCTTTGTAGAGCAGGAAGTTTTACTTTTAAAAGTTCTACCATGGATTGTATTTGTGTGTATCTGTGTGCTTGTTTATTGTGTTTGTGTGTGACTCTGTACACACTTGTGATATGTGTATGTGCTTGTGTGTGTGTTGAGAGATGGGGGAAGGAGAGCAAAAGTTGTCAAGATCTTGAATAATTATCTTGAAATCTGATGGTTTGTTTGTTCAAATTTTGATTTCTGCTCCATTTTGAGTTAGTTTTCAAAGGTGGTAGGGTATGATTATATATTCTTGTATTTTTTTTTCTTTAAAAAAGTAATTAATTCCTCACTTAACTTTGCATATGGAATTCTCTTGTTTTACTAAGATCCCACCTACTTGCATTACAGCTTCATCACTCAAAATATTGAAGCAGCTGAGTTGAATTTACATCTAACTTAAAGAATTATCTTTTATTATTTTGACAAAAACATTCCCTAAAAATTAGTAGGCATGTATTGCAGTCCATGTATTGTGATATTCTATTAGCATGAAGCTAATCCTGTGGAACAGCTATGTACAATTATCTTTCTTTATTAATATAAGCACTGTACAGAAACATATGAGTACTGAATGGTGGGAGTGATTTTGCAGTTGGGGTGGATTGACAGGGCTCATGAACAAGCTGAAATGTATGCCTCTTACACCATACTCTCCATCTTTGAGTTATGTGAAACTATTTTATATAAATTTTATGAGCATATTTTGAAATGAATATTTTTCCAGTGTTGGAGCAAGAGTTATTGGTAATGGACAAGCATAAGTTTGTGATCAGTTGTCAAGCTTTTCAGGGAAAGAAAAGACTGTCATCCAGAAATTTTCCTTGTTAATGTCTGCTTTTCATTTACCAGGCTAGAGAAAATATCAAAGAGCATTTCATATTTTGCTCACAAACTTGCTTGATTAATGATGGTAGACTAGGCAAATCAATTATACCAGAGTGTTTTGTACTAGGAAATCTCAAGGTTCAGTCATAACCTGTTATTTAGGGGAGACCATGGGAGATTTATGCTGCTTATGTAAAGCACTGTAAGTCTTGGTGATCATTTTTTTACCTTTTACTTCAGAACAGAGATTACAAAATTACACATGGTGTGAACACATCATAACAGAGTGTACTGCTCTATGATAAATCCTGTTTCTAGTGTTAGCTTCTATCAAATAAAATTATCTCTTTAATAATTTATGAAGGTGAACTATCTAGTCAAAGCCACACCATCATGGATGAAAATAAAATAGCATACCTAAAAATGTGTATGTGCTTGGGAACTTAATTTTGGTATAGTTAACACTGAGAATACAGGTTATAAATCACATGTGTCACCTTCCAGCTAATACTATGTGAATCTATTGTGAGGAAAAGAGCTTCTCACAATTCTCTCACACTGTTGTATATGTGTCACCAAGAATAAATTAAATTGTGTTTAAAAGTCTGCAGATAACACAGAAAATACATCTATGCTGTATGATTAACAGAAACTAATGATGCTATCATTTATCAAGAATGTACCCATATGTATAGTCTATGTAATAGGCTATAAATATCTATGCATTGATATGACATAGGCTAGGCATGGGGATTGACTCAAGATAGTAAATATCATCATTGTTCAATGATTATTTAGGAACCATTCTGGAAAATAAGATTGGTAGAAAGTTTCATAACACATCACCAAAACCTGTAACCCAAGATACTCTGTTAGTGTAAGCAGGGAATACTTAATACAAGAAGAGTTTTGTATTGTATTGACAGGTTTACATGAACCCACCTGGATGGTTTAACCCTAGTTGTGGTATTGGGGTGGGGGGATGAGAGTGGAGGGTGGTTACTTTTTTATTTCGGTCAATCAAATTCTCCCACCCCCATATACACACTCATGCTCAAATATTATGGACTAATAAAACTGCTCTTAGTAACCCTTTGGAACTTAATGATAAAACTCTGCTGTTGAAGACACCAGATAACTGAGTGAAATGAACATGTAGAAATCCTACTGGTGCAATCTGGAAGTTTCATTTCGGCTCACTAGTTTACATATAATTAGAAGATTTTTGTGTATGCTGCTGAAGAATAAAAGTAACCAAAAAATTTATTCAGCTGCAAAGGTAGCAAGCTACATCATTGCTTGCTTGGCAATATATATATATATATATATATATATATATATATATATATATATATAAATATATATATATTTATATATATCCACTGATGTAATAATGGCAAGAATATTATAGAAGTAAATAACTATTTTTGATAGAATAAGGCCCATTCCATATGAATGAATTAATGACTGGTACAATTAAATTGGGCACAAATCAGTCACTTGCAAGATTCTTGTTCCTAGATGGGAACCTATTACAATTGTTTACTTAAATAGACACAGTAATAAGTGTAAATCTAAATTCTTATTGTTACAGGTATGAATTAGTTCAGCTCCTAATCCTCATCAGAGAAGTATCTTTTTGAAGTTGGTTGGAATTAACCTAGAAGCCCACAAAGGGGATTATCAGGAAGGGGCTGAAAATAGAACACTTGATACTGGTATTCATTCCTAACCAAAACATCTGTATCATATCACATGCTCCAGTCATCCTGGGGACATTGAAGAAGAGGGGACAAAAGGATTATAAGAGTCAGAATTAGTAGATTTTCCCATGCTGGATTTCCAGCTATCAGTCTGAGGGGCCATTAGCTCGAACTAGAATCCAGATGCAGAGAGAGAGAACAAGACCAGGTTGCAGAAACACATAGAGACAGCTCACCTGAACAAGGAGGAGCTAACGGGAGCCCCAGACTAATAGTTGGGTGTAGCATGTACGCCGGCTGGCTGCGTTGGGGAATTTTTTTAATACTGTTGGCCAGTTACCTTTTTTATGCTAGCTCTGCCTTAATTATTAACCCTTCTCTTCAATATTTACGTGTCGCTTATCGGGACCAGTGCTCCTTCCCAGGGCATACCTACTACTTCCTCTTCTCTCCTAGTCTTAGCCCCGCCTATCTAGTTTTCTATTCCACAGTGCTTTATTAACCAGATAGAACATAAACCCAAAGTTGGAATCCTGCATGGGACTGACTTAGACCCCCTGAATATGGGTCTCATCTAGAAGGACTGAGCAGTCTAAGGGATCTCAGACAGTTAAACCAGGATGCATTTTTGGTACACAAAAGACCTTGCAGACACATCCCCCATGGAGGGATACCCCCTTAAACTAGAGACAGGAGAGAAGTCCTAGTTCCTACTTCAAATGACTTGACAGGTATACATGACCCCACCTGGATGGCATTGCCCTACATGTGGAATTGGGGTGGGAGGGTGGGAGTGGAGTGTGGTCAGGGTGCATGTGAGAGGGGAGAAAGATAAGAGGATGGGAGGGAGGGAGAGGGGACAGGGATTGACATGTAAAATAATAATAATAATAATAATAATAATAATAATAATAATAATAAAATGGTGCTACCATGAGAGCACAAAGATCTATGTCACTAATGTCATTTAAGCTAGATGCACCACTGTCCCACACACCAATATTCTATACCTCTACTTTGTATATCTAGTTTGTAAGTCCTCACAAGTCTACAACTGTTTGTGATGCTGAAAATGAAATGATGCCTGCTGTTTCTCATAAGAGCCCTCAAATGCTGACACCACTGAAGGTCTGTTTTCATCAATATTACTATAAACTATGCTTCCGGGAGGGACTCAGTGTTTGCCTGTCACTATGTGTTAATGTATGTATGTATGTATATATCCTTGTATATGAATATATATTTACCCTTTTACTTCCTGTGATCATTTTTGTGCTTTCCAGGAAAATAATATTACTGAAATCCTATATATACAGTTCACATGTTTCCAGGCCATACTGTAGAGAGGAGATCATGATTAGTTACAAAACAATTTTAAGGAAAATTTTTGGCCACTCCAAAAATAAGCCACAATATTTTTCACAGTACATTATATAATGCATATAATAATAATGACAACATTGTGTCAGATATAATGAAGTTAAGTCTGAGACAAATTAACTTGTTCTTATCCCCAAAGTCTCATCTTTCATTTTATCTGTCAGTGGGAGGATTTAATATGTTATCCAGTTCAGTTACAATTTAACTTAAGCATTATATAATCTAACAACCAGAATGGAAAATAACAATAAATAACATTTAGTCACAATAAAATATGACCATTCAAAAAATAGGTGGTAAAGATAGCAAATGTTTGAAGTATATTAGCACAAAAAAAATCAAGCAGTATTCTACAAAGTGATAACATGCTACAATAATCTGATTGCATAAATATCTAACTTTGCAAACTAGTGATAAGTGGTCCCTACTCCCAGAGCTAATAATTAAACTCTCTTATGTGTAACTGAACATAAGAATTTTTTTTTTTAATTGTCAGGGTGATTCTAAGGTGTAGCCATTGTTGAAAAAACTTGTCTATGAAGCCAAACTAAGTTTTTGAAATGATATATTTAAAAAAAATACAGTATACAGGGTATTTTCATGATATTTTCTACTTAATACCATACTCAAATGCACCTTGGGACCCACCAATCTGGTTCGTTCCCGACCCTTTACTATTTTATTATTAATTAATAACTCCATGGGTAGAATTATTTTTAACCACATTTGGTGTCATACACTGAATTTGGGCAACCTACCAGTGACCACATTTCTCCAAAGAAAAAGGAATTTTCCTATGTCAGTATCCAGCAACTACCAGAAACTCCCCAGCTATGGGTAGAACTTTCATGTCACTTCCTTAGACATGTTGAAATCTTCAATGAATTCACCCAGTGCAGGTCTTGTATAAAGGAAAACAGCTATTGTGAGTTGATGTATGTATCAGCCATACCCTGTTCAGAAAACAGAATTTTGCAGCTCTTAAGTAATCTCTACCCACTCTTTCTTGGTTCAGAGAAACTTGGATGGGTATGGTTTATAACAATGTCTCAACTCTGTATCAGCATTCATTGTCACCTATTCTTAGCACTTTGACCAGCTCTAGGTATCTGCATCAGCTAGAATCTATTGCAAAACTGATGTTGAGGGAATCTCCAGACTTAAACATAAATCATAAATAATAATAATATGCTGAGTAGACCACCTCACCATTTTTTGAAACAATACCGGTAGTTCTACCCTATGATATATGACATTTGCACTCATGGTCTATTAACCAGACTTACAGTGCCAGGTATAAAATCTCACCAGTGGAGCAGGCCTCATATCAAATCCTAAAGTAGTTGGTTATCCCTATTACTTAAATCATAATTATTCCAGCGCTTACAACTTGCCTGCCAACCAGTTGACTATTATGTTATGTAGCATAAGATCATTGAATTGATATTTTTCTTCTCTAAGTACCCAGCATAGTACCTTCCTGCAGGATCAAAGTTTATTTTCCTCTTCAGGTTGATATTGATTTCTCAGTGTCTGTGATCAGTGTATGATTGCAACCAAATAGGTTTAGTGGGTAACCAAGATCAACAGCAATAACCTGTGTTGCTTTGAGAAGGTCTGGGATCTCATTAGCCAATAACTCATAGGGAGGCATCCAATGCTTGGCACTTACATTTTCATTAAATCAGTCAAGTCTTCTGGTCTCAGTGCTGTCCATCTGTGCACATACTTCTGATCAACACACACTTTGCAGTTTGCTTTTATAAATTAGTTTACAGACTAATAGATTTCTATGAGGCCAATTCACAAAACTGTATTTTAGGTCAACTCCCCACTTACTACCAAATCTCCCTTGATTCCTGACCTAATCTCATTTAACCTTTAACCTTTTGTATCCTTCCCCCAACACACACCTGATCCTATTGTTTCCACTTACCGGTATCCTGAGGTTTTCACATAGTCTTTTGATAGACTTTTCATTTTGTTTAAGCTTTCATGAATAATCATTTAGACAAAATATGAACAAGATCATGTTTGATGACATGAAAATCGCTTAATACAACTGCAAGTCTGATTGAAACTAGATGTATGGGCAAGTCAGGTATAAAACTGTATGCGCCTGCCCTTGCCAGCAAGGAACACGTGATTCAGGGAAGATATTCTTCATGCAGTTTTAATCAGGACCCTTGAACATGTTCTTCTGACCTGTGAGACCCCGGGGACCCCTGCACAGGCTTAAATCCCCTTGTGCTAACCAACCCTAGTGAGCTACTTTGACCCTGCAGATAGGCTACTCTAACGCAGAAGCATACAGGCTGAACAGACTTAACCAAATAAGGGCTTGTTTATGCCAGAGAGTGCTCACCCTTGGGGATGTGGAAGGCAGAAGCCAGCTCCATCTTTAAGGCATGGCACTTCGTGGCCCTTTTCAATTCCCCCTTTTTGTTTTAATAACGCAACAGGCAAGGGTAGTGGTCTGGTCTCCAGTAGAGCAGTGGACATTGTAATGACCCTGAATCCTGGTAGTCAGCCAAGTCAGTGCCACACCCATCTGGCATCTTATTCCTAGCGGTGGGGCCTCGGACACCAACCCACATGCAACCAGACTTGCCCTTCTCAGAGTTGCTCACTTAGAGAGCTAACTTGGAGTGCAGTGTTAAGCCATACAACCAGAGTGTTAAGGATCAATACTTGTTCATGACTGCGAGCCATGCTTGGGGAGACTGCCCTGCCTCAATGGCTGTAAATGCCTGGACAACGATAGCTGCATGCCGCTTCTGAGCAAACCTCATCTTGTAAAGGCACCACAGACCCACGATGGAGATAGACAACAAGAGGACAGCCATGGCTCCCATTTCTGCCCACTCTTTCAGATGATCCATGGCAACAGGAAACATGATGACAATCCAGCAGCCAGTCCTGCATCCACACCTGTTGAATTTACTGCAACGATGGCCAATTGCAGCTGTATCATTAAGTCATCACAGTCAGCAGACCAATTTCCTAAAAGATAGCTAGACAACCGTCGTGACAAATTAGCAGCACGTGTAAAGTTCTCATACTGAATGCTGGTAACACACAAACCTGGTTATTTCATTACACATCCCAATTGGGCCAGCTGCCACAAGGTATCTATTTGATCCTGCAACCAGATCAATTCTTTGGTTTATAATCATTAAACCTCCTTTTAGTTGAGCACCAATTGTGGACTGAGTATCCAAGGCGGTAGCCGCATTCTTGGACAACTCATTTAGCTCAGAGGCTGTCTGCACCGATGTACTCATAGCCACTGCAGCCGTGACTGAATCCACAACTGCAAAAGAGATAGCTGCAACTATGGCTGCTGTAATGCCAAAATCTCTCCCTGCAGCCTTTACCTAACAGGCCACAAAATCTGAAAATGGTTCCATGGGGCCTTGCAGTATCTTATTGAGGTTACCACTCACCTCTCCCTTATTGGGTAATGACTTCCATGCTTTTATGGCAATCTGATTTACTTGTTCAAAAACTGGTAATGGATATCCTGTCTGTTGATTGGCAAAGCATCCCTGTCTAAGCAGCATGTCCCTGTCCCATTTTGCATTTCCAGCTGCCAGATTAGCTGCAGCCTATTCATTGGCATACTCAATTAAAAAGGCTTTCCAATTCAGATACTTCCCAGGGTTTAGGCATGCTCAAGCCAGCGCACTCCAATCACTAGGAGTCATGCTATGCCTATTTACGGCTTCAACTTGAGCTACAATGAAAGAAGCTGAAATTCCATATGTTCTCACAGACTCAGCCAAAGCCTTCATGACCTTAAAGTCTAAAGGCTCCTCATATCTATTGCCTTGGGCATCCTGGAAAACTGGATAGGCCAGACTTAAGTCATTTAGTAAGGCTTTCCAGACATCAGGGCAAAAGGAACGCCCTGTACTTCGGCCCTGCCTTTCCTCACTCTGATCAGGAGAAGGTGCAGAAGGCATTGTTTCAGGAGGGTCCCTACCCTCCCCACATGGCAATTTCTCCTCTTCCTTTCCCCTCTGCCCCTTAAGGGACTGTTTCTGAACCTCTCTATGAGGGCTTGCAGTTCTTCTTCAGAATCTGTTTCGTCCGTACCTGACTCTCCTGTACTCTTAACTTCTTCTGATCTTTCTTCTTGTAACATTTCTAGCACAGCTTTCCCTTTTTTCATCGACTCTTTACAGTACCTCTGGTCTTCGACACAGCTATGCACTAACTTCAGACAAGTCAGACTCCGCACTTTAGCATCCCTTGTTCCCAAGCAAAGTCAAGATCCCTGTCTAACTTGTCCCAGCACGCTAGCATAAGGTCTCCCGAAACTGCGAACCAAGGTGCAATTGCATCACATTCGTTCAGGAATCTTTCTAGTGTGGTTTTCTTTATTTTAAGTTTCTTTGACAAAAGTAGCTCCTGAAGAGCCAGAAAAATTGGATGAGACAGAGAAGTCCCCATTTTGAAAATTTTACTTTCGGTTCCTTACAACCTCTTGCTCAATGCCTGAGACTTTATTGCTGCTTATTTCTGTGGTCATTATCTTAGTCCCAACTTACCTGGGACTTTATTGCTCCTTACTGGAGACCTTATTTCCTCTTTATTGAGGGCCTTAATTTGGTTGAAACTTACATTGGGAACTTATCCAGAGCTGCCCTTACTGCAATAAGTTCTGATCTAAAAAATCCCCCCCCCCCCAACCCGGACAGACCACCATTTGTACATGCCTGCCCTTGCCAGCAAGGAAGACGTGACTCGGGTAAGATCTTCTTCAGGCTCTCTACATAAAATGGCATCATTGTTTAATATATGGAACAATGTTGACTCATGAAAACAAAATTAAGGAGGAAATTTATGAGAACTGTGTATCTCTTGGAACTTGGAAATAAATTGGTATTGCATACTTCTAAATGACTAAAGTAAGTGAGGACACTTTCATATTATAAGAATGTATCTTCCATTTTGGAGAGACAGTTTATATAATTAATATGTTTGTGGGTCCTAGATATCAAAGTCAGAGTCATGCATAAGCCAAGCAAGGATTTTTCCATTTAGCTACATGCACAGCCCTGGAAACATAATCTTTAACCATGTATTGTAACTTCAAAATATGGTTACTATTAAAAATCAAATTAGACAATGCTAACACTACAGATCTGAAGAACAATTTATCTCACAGTTGACAGCTCTGAGTTTCATTTCTTTCTACTCTGAAGACCAGAGTAAAAAATAAAGGTTTAATTATAAGGCAATTTACCTGATGTCTTTTGTACTTTTTCCTATGAACAACTAAATCAAACTCTTTAATGTATGTGCTATAAAATTCTGTGTGCTTAGTTGGTGCTTTCTTGGACCTTTGCTACATGGTTATGAGGTGAATCACAAATTTGTAGCTATCATGCTACTAAATTGTAATTCTTTTCAAATTTAAATCTTTATCACAGGAAAAATTATTAATTCTTTAGTAATTTCATTTTTCCTTTTATTGAAAATATATTTGTTTCATACAATATATTTCTACTATAGATTATAATTTCCTCATCCCCAATTCCTCCCAGTTCCTTCCTACCTCCCCACCCATCCAGATCCACATCCTCTCTGGTCTAGTTAGAAATAGTCATTTAAGAAATGAAGCTAAAACAAAACAAGATAAAATACACATACATAAAAATAACAACAAAAATCAAGTCAGAATATAAGAAAACAAACAAACAATTTAAAAAAGGACCACAGGAAATGGAGAATAAACACATTAGATGCAGACATATACACACAAATGTGGCCACCATAATACATTGGCGAAAGACCTGTAAGAAGGAGAGAAGCCCTAACATAAATTATGAGACAAAAAACCCTGAAAGATACAGTTGGGTTGAGTTACTTTTCTGTTATCCATCTACTGCTGGGCATAGGGCCTACACTTAAGGATGCATTATTTCCCTAGTGAGACCTCCTTGGAGTAACCTCATATTCATTTGCAAGTGATTACCACTGGAACTAGCTTCTGGGTTAGGAATGGAGCATGTGCCACTTCTCTCAGTGGTAAGATCATATCTAGTTCATACCCTATGCATGCTTCCTCAGTCTCTATATGTTCATGTATGTATAGGTCATGCTGTGTGTGGAATGCCTTAAAGAACACTTAAAATCTAGACAGAAAACTAGGAAAATGTTCTACAAAACATTTTAACTTCAAATAAAATTTTATTGACTCTATAACTAAAATATATTATGGTTTCTCAGATTGAATGGAAAACAACATGATAAAATGTATTTTATAGAAAATGAAGGTCATTTTCAACATAAATACTAATGAATTCAAGAAAACAAATTTTCCATTTCACTCCTTAGCATCTCTTTATTTTCTCGCTGTGTTCCATCTGTGGCCACCTTTGACTATGAAAGTCATCAAAAATAATCTTGTGTTTGTGCAGTGCATCACAGGCAAATGGAAATGTTGACGTGAATTTCTATACCTCACAATAACCAGGAAAGAGAGACTAGAACCAAAGCTAAGACCTGGAAAAATACCTGTAAATTATCTTAAAGTTCTCAGCAGCAATGAAGCATCTCAGATGTGGAAAATATGATAGGAACATTTTGTTAAGTTTTAATGAAAACAAAACATAATAATTGTTAACAATTTATAGAATTCTTTGATTCAGCACCAACTTGGAGAATAATGAAATAATTAACAACAATGAAGACATGAATAGAGTATTAACATCAAATGCCATGATATTCAAGGAAAATGGGGTATTTATTTGAAGCATTATAGTTGTAAACCCAGAACAGTTGGTTATTTATAAATCTCATATTCTGCTACATAATAAGATAATACCATTATTAATCCTGATTTCTTGCTATTGAGGGTCAGCTGATGTATTAACAACACCACATTGCATTTTATCAGATATCTTCATAATAAACACAGGTTAGAACACTTATCTCAAGAACACTTCCTCTCTGTTATTTTTATAGAAGTTGAAAAAGGTATTTCTAAATATAAAAGAGTGTCAAAAACCAAACAATTTATAGGGAAAAAAACCACTTAGGGGAACATCTCAGAGTGGAAGATAATTACAGAGTACCTAAATAAAATGGGAAAGTCAGAAAGTGAAAATGAACTTCATAAAGACTGCAATTATTGCTTTATTTTTAATTTGCTGCCTACTTAATGTTGAAAATATCTCACTGTAAAGACCTTTTTTTTTAGGGAGCTGTTTCTGGAATATTGTCAGTGTAGCTTCCTGTTGCATTACTCATTAGTTAACAGAAAGCACCCCATTCTTTATAACCTAAGAGCTCATACATTAAATAAATTCAAAAAATAATTCAATATATTTTAAATATTGAAAACTTAATAAAAAAAGTTCATGTTACTATTTCATATAACTATATGAGCATATTCACAGCCTGGTATATGAATACAGATCTAACAAAAAAAATATTAGATTAAGAGCAGTGTACAAAGTTTTCAGTGTTATTCTGGAGCTTCACAACTGATAAAATCCATGGTCTCCTGTTTGAAGCCAAAATTACAAACAAATCATCCATCAGGGAACACAACAATACAAGGAACTTCAAATCTGCTTAAAATTGTCTGTAATATAGCAGATTCTTCCCCTAATGTGAAGTAAAATTCCCCAAATGGGTGTTAAGATAGAGCCATTACGCTGCCATGCCCCCTGTCACCTGGCAGGAGGCACTCAGGCAATACCCTGTCCAGCCCAGAGTCTAATGGCTGCTAAAGAGGTCAGTACTTAATCTATATGCAGGTGAAAAAGGCCCCTTTAATACATAAACACCACTCATTCCAATTCTTTCTTTCCTGCTGCTCCTCTAAAGAGGCAGGTAGACCTTTGCCTCCCCACCCCCTACACTGCCCACCTGCCAATCTGTCTCTTTCTCACTCTGATTTCTCCCTTCCTTTCCCCCACTTCCCTTACTCCCACTCCCCTTCATCCAATAAAACCTTCCAGTAAGCTCTGTCTTCATGGGGTGGTTGTCCCTCACTAGCCAAGGGACTTCCCAACAAGGTCCCTCGCTGTCACGGGGCTTCCCACCAAGGTCCCTCTCAGGCCATATTATAACATTGGGTGTCACAATCCTCTGAAATTTTATTTTTCCCACCTCACACTTCAGCTCTTCTAGATTTACCTTTGTAATTGCTAAATTGTCATATACTTTACAAGGTTTTTCTTTTTAAATTGTGTATTAAACTACATCGTAGTTTAGTAAGGATCAGGACAAACAAATATGCTGAATAAATGTTTATCATGGGAGAAATAAGTTACAGCAGAGACAAATGAACACCAGCAGGTTCATGCCTCTAGATATTCACCTGTCCCTGTGCTGTAAGCAAGAGATTGCTCCGGGGTCCCTTCCCCAGACCTAATTCCCCTAGGTAATGTCGCCCACCACCCCCACAGTGCCACAGGTGCCAACAAAGTGAATATCTCACTACAGCTGCCCTTTTAATCTAAAGAAAAGATTTAGGATCGATACAAAACTATATACAAAACAGTGAATAACAAGTGTGCTCTAAGAAAAATAAAATCAAGAACATACAAACTTAAGACCTATATATCTAATCTTAGGGTGAAAGCATAATGGAGATTACAATAGAGCTGTCCTAAATTGGAAAGCTTAAGTCTAATACCATATATATATGTAAAAGGGCAACTTCCAAATGGTGCAGCAAGGACAGAAACAGCGGGCTACCTGGACAGTCACCCAAGGTCTCATAGCAACATTGGTACAGCCAGTTTTGGCTAAGGCCAAGAGTACCTGACAGAGTAGCTGGGTGTGGTGTCAAACACCTTTAATTCCAGTACTTGGGAGGCACAGGCACAGGCACACAGATATCTCTGTGATTTCAAAGCCAACCTGGTATACAGAGTTAATTCAAGGACAGGCAAAATTTATACAGAGAAACCCTGTTTCAAAAAATAAATAAAAAGAAAAGAAAGTAATAAAAAAGCAAAGTAAAACTGGAAAATGCACAGAGAATATGGATACTGTATGCTATTGTGTTGTCTTTGAATTGCTCAATTGCTAAGAAAGAAATAATTGGTACAATACACTTGATTATCAATGCTGCTAAATTAATCCAATTTATATATTTTAAATATACTTTGACTTTAAAATTTAAGTTCCAGGATGGGTTACTGGGGAAAAGGATTTCCATTTTTGTTTTCACAGAAAATGAAAAGCTATGGATTCCTTCCTGACTAACATGATTTGCTCAAGCAAGATCCTCTGAAGCAGTGTCCCAGGTGATCCAACATTCAAAACTGCTGGGGCAAGGCAGCCTTGTAGACCACTACAGCCTGGATTTCTGAATCTTCTTAGGATTCCCATGACAGTGCCCCCAACTAGCAGGAAGCAGTTTGGAAAGACTGATGCCCAAATTCACAAATATTGCCTATAAATGTTTGTTTTTATTTAAATGGGGTTGATTATAAATTGTTAATGACCATAACTGATCTCTTTAACTGTAATAAGGGGATTATGGTATAGAAATGAATACTTTGTTTTTGAATGGATTTTCATTTATTGATGCAATTTACAGTCAATTTGTGATATTTACATATCTCCTACTTTTTAGGTATTGTTTTTACATAGCTAATTAAAAATGTAATGCATAATTTAGTACATATTTTAGGTAGTTACCTATAAGAGTCAAACGTTTAGTTAGGTTTTACCTACAATAGTCAAAACTCATAGTTAAGTTAGTTAGAATTTCTAGATATACATAGATGTATTTGAGATGAATAGGTATTCTTCAAACCTTTCAAAGACCTAGAGAATGTGGCATTTAAAGTGGTTTAGGATTTTTGTTGTTAGTGAGACATTACTGCTCCTGACAACACTACCTTCATCAGGAAGATGAACATCAAAGAAAGTCATTATGGAGTTTACTTCCAATATGGCAAATTAGCCATTTGGGCAAGAAACTGCTCTTGTCTCGACTGTTTGACTTTATCTTGTATCAAGTGGTCATGCAGGACCCAGAGAAAAGTGACTGCTGACACAAGATGGACAGTGCTACAGATTTACTGCTTCATGGGAGTGTCTGCCAGACATTCTACAGGACACAGAGTAAAGTGACTGACAAACAGCCAATACAGGTGACCAGTTTAGTTTCCTACTTTGCTGAGGAGTCTGTCAGACAAACTATGGCCTATGGGCTGAAATGGAACTTTACAGAACTACTTTGGGTGACTGACCAGGCAGTGAGTTGTCTCTGTCCTTTTAGAGCTTATATATTATCCTTCTCTGCTGTGATGCAGTTGAAGACAGATAATTATGGTTATACTTTTCGTTAGTTAAGATTAAATATAAGTTATATATAAGTTTCACAAAGATGGAATAGATGATGGAATATTTTCTTTCAATCTTGCTAAATATTAATGACTACATATTGTTAACTATATTTCTTATTTGGTAACGGTTTTGTTATATATTTTACTATGTCAAAGTTAAAACCCTTTTTTTATATTAGACAGAAAAGAGGAGATGATGGGTGATGCCATTCTATAAATATGTTTCTCTTATTGATTAATGAATAAAGAACTGTTGGTCAATAGGAAAGCATGACGGGCATGACTAGGAGTCAAGGAGTATCCAGAGAGAGGTATGAAGAGATTCAATGTGTCTTCAACAAGAGAACAGAAGCTCTGATCCTCTCTCAGGGAAGATCCTCACATGGGATACTTAGATTAAATAGAAATGAGTTAATAGTTAAGAAAAAGCTCCTAATAGGAAATGCTTGTAAAAGGCCAACAGTGTTATATCTAATACAGTGTCTCTATGTATTATTTGGGGCTGGCATGGTTCTGGGACCAAGCTGGTGAGAAAACTCCTTGTAACATATGTATGTGTTTGTGTGTTGGGACTTGCTTTTGTTGATTCAGGTCCAGCAGAGTCCAGATGATGTCATTACAGTTGATTGTAAACCACCTGATATGAGTGTTGAAAAATGTACTTGAGTCTTATGCAAAAGCAGTGTGGGTTCTCAACTGATGATTCATCTCTTCAGTACACTGAATTATCATGTTAACTGAAATATCAAGATGAACTCTCAGAAGATTAGTCTTGGCACTTACCTGCTAATGTTATCATAGTTTCAGTAGTTAGATTCTGGGCTCTGCAGGACCTATAACTTAAGGCTTGACCACCAACCCTTTGGATACTTAAATAACAAGCAGTAGTGAAAATCAGAAAAGAGATTTATTCAGTGTGATTGAATTACTCATATTGACTCCCATTTTTTCCTATTTTTGGCTAACTCCACTTTGTGTTTAACCCTACTGCACCCCACTGCCCACCAACCATTTTCTACTGAGCAAATTATTCTTATACAGCCACATCCATGCTTTTAGGGAACTCATTGTTTTTCATTATAAACACATTGCTTCAATCCACAAAAAATTTTGAAATTTCTTTTTTTTTTCTTTTCTTTTCTTTTCTTTTTTTTTGTAATCTAGCCTAACCCTCATCTTTGTTATGATTGTTTTGTTTTTTGAATTTCCAAAACTTCCCACGCCTGATTTCATGGAGCTGACAGATTGGGCATGAGCCTGCTCTTGATCATACAGAAATGAAGAAGTCTTCATCTGATTTTCATTGACTTGCATTCTCCCCTGTTTTGAGCAGATACAACAGGGACCACATCAGCAAGAGAAACAAAGGAGGCTCAGACTCTTTCAAAGGAATCGACATCAGTTTTAGATTTAAGTACAGGCTCAGTAGAATAAAATACTCATGGTCAAGAGCGTAGTCTGCAAACTATTATAGTCTTGGATCCTCTTGTTCCTGCAAGCTGGTCTTAAAATTTTTTTTCTCTTACAACTGTCTGTGTTTTGTTTATATTTAATTTGCAAGAATTTAAGTTTTCCATTACTAACAGCTCTGCTGTGTGATTGAATACATTTACTTTGAAATATTTTAATTGGAAAGCAATGTTTTTCTATCACTCATGTTTTTTTGTGTGTGTGATGCAGAGGTGAAGACTAGAAAACAATCTGAGTGTCACTGTTTCATAGATATCTACCATTTTTTTTGAAGTAGTAGCCTCATATACTTGGGGCTTGATGATTTGAATAAGCTGGACAGTCAGCAAGTCCCAGGGATCTATCTTACTCTAGTTCAGTGCTGAGATTAAAAGT
Organism: Cricetiscus sungorus; assembly: GCA_030556225.1. NCBI lineage: Eukaryota > Metazoa > Chordata > Mammalia > Rodentia > Cricetidae > Cricetiscus > Cricetiscus sungorus. The sequence continues at coordinate 15,707,398 of JANBXA010000141.1, read as the reverse complement.
GTACAACATCACCCATTTTTAAATTGGTTTTTAAAAGGTCAATTCATATTACCTACACATCAATTAATTTATCATCTGACCTATCTCCTCAGCCTCATGTTTTCATTCCCTGTAATATTTTAAAGACTCACATTCTACACTTGGATTAAAGTGTGGAATATATTTCATAAATTAATACTATTACTTCTCAGGTACAAAGCACACTAGAATACAAGAAACTTTTCTTCACATACACAAAAATACTAGAACACATTATTATTATTATTATTTACTATTATTATTATCTTATATGGTGTATCCAACCATAATTTCACTTCATTCATCCTAACCCATCTGTCATCCTACTTTCTTCTAAGGTCCACTCCTCTAATACCTCCCTTCAGAAAAAAGCAGTAATTTCTTTATAAAGAACACAGATATGTACAATAGGAAACAGAAAGCATTTCAACAAATGGTACTAGTCTAACTTGATGATAGCATGTACAAGGATGCAAAGAGATCCATGTTTCTGATGCTGCACAAGACTCCAGTTCAAGTGAATCAAAGACCTCAACATAAATCCAGACACATTGAACTTGATAGAAGAGTTATGGGGAACATTTTCAAACAAAATTGTCACAGCAGAAAACTTCCTGAACAGAATAATATCAACAGTTAATATATTGGACTTCTCCAGTTTCTATAAGGGGACCCCTTTGCCAACAAGTTCTATAGATTTAATATAAATCCAGTACTGAAAGCTTCATTTGGTGACGAAAAGATTGGTAGTGTGGAATTGTAACACAGTAGCAGTCTCATAAAGTATGTAGATGTATGAAGGCTACCTAATAAAATCTCCAACTAATGGGGGAAACAGAGTCCTAACAATTAATATATTACCATTTTTATAATTTCATGTGTATTCAGAATTCATTCTAATTATTCTTCCCTACTATCCTACCAAGCTATTTTATTCCCAATTCTGACAGTTCCTTCCAATATTTGCAATAGATCAGTGTTCCATATTTATTATGTTTTGTTCCATTCCTGATTTTAAATTCATCTATATTGTGGCTACAGACAATTGTAATAATAATGGATGCTTAAATGATTCTAGCACTTACATATGTGAATTAGTTTTGGCAATGTTACAAACACTGTGAAAGTGATTGGGACAATTACCATCATAAAGTTCTTGTGTTACAAATGAAGAACATGGTGGTATTTAAATATACACATGTTTAAATTAGAAAAGAATAAATTCCTTTTTTAAGAATAAAGTATTGATAAACTTAAGCAGGAAGTCAGAGTTATATAAAAATAAGTTCTGTTACATTTGAAGTAAGGAAAGGAGATTAAAAAGAAATAAAGTGAAATCAATGCAATAATCAGAAGCAGTTGTAAGATGGCAGATATTAAATAATTGATATTAGCACTTGAACTCATCCCAATACTGTAATAGGTTACATTAACTATCATCAGTTTATTAAAAATATAAAGATATTCATAAATATTTTAATGTCACCTCAAGTACAATCTTTGTTGAAATTAATTGTATGGGGAATGTGATGGCATTACAAAACTAATCAAGTACATGTGGAGTATGTACATTAATGTTAAGACCAGTTTTTCTTTAAAAAAAAAAGGTAAGATCTTCTGAGACAGTAAAATATGTACAAAGATGGATTTGTTTTTCTTCAAGAACACATGGCAATCCCAATGAGTGACACCTGACAAAACAGCATCAAAACATGGGGCAATAACTGATGAAACTGAAGGAAGAAATAGACAAGTTGATTCCTAAAGTTCAAGACTATAGTACATCCATGTCCATGATTGAGGAATTAAGCTGGCAGAATATCAGCAAAGAAATACATCACCTGAACAGCACTATCAATCAATTTAATCTGTTTGTTAATTGCAGGATAGTTCATTCAATTACAGCAGAGTTCACATTCTTCTCAATTACACACAAAATATCTGTCAGTTGACTACATCCAAGTTATTGAATACTTTAACATACTCAAAAGGACTTAAAATTTACAAGGCAGAGGATCTTCTCAGGCCATTGCACTTCATCATATGAATACACTGTGTGGTGGTTGAACTGAAAATGGCCCCATAGGTTCATAGGGAGTGGCACCATTAGAAAATATATATGTGTTGATGTAGGTATGGCCTTGTTAGAGGAGGCAAACTTAAAATTTTAAGGTGTTCAAGCCATGCCCAGTGTCACTCTCTCTTCCTGCTGCCTACTGATCCAGATGTAGAACTATGGCTACCTCCGTAGCACCATATTTTCCTTATCCATTCATGCTTCCCCCATGATAATAGTAAATTAAACCTCTGAAACTAAGATGACCTCAGTTAAATGTCATCCCATATAAAAGTTGCCATGGTTATAGTATCTACTCACTGTAATAAAGCACTAAGACACACTGGATATTTAAAAACATGTTCAAAATGAAGATTAAGATAATCATTGTAACAAATGTCATAAACATGACAAAATAAAAAAATGTGTCAGTATAAATTAAATATTTATCCTAAACAGTATTTCTGCAAAAATATCTGTAACGAACATCATAATAGCAACTAACTGATTTTAACACTTACATTTTATAATTAATTACAATATTATTTCAATACACTCATTCAACATCTGGTGTCCCTACAGATTACAGTAACATAAGACCAAATGCAGTCACAAATTAAAATAGATAGTAAGCTTAGAACTGGATATAGTAATATACGAGTTCTATTGAGAAGTAGAATCAGGTGGATTTTTGTGATTGTGAGCCAGCCTAGTCAACATAGTGTGCAATAGTCAAAGCAACATGACAGAGATATCCTGTTTCAAAAACAAAAGAATCAGTTTGTGTTTCTTGGATAATTGCATTATGGCCTATAGTAAAGTTATTACATCTAGCTCAATATGCAAAAGTCTGTTTTTTCTACCTTCTTAGATAATAATAGAAATGAGTTTTTGTAGAATTCTTTGCTCTTGAGTCACAGTAGCTTCATTTGTTTTTGGTTTATTGATAGTGTTGATGTGCTCATGTCTGTAAAGGTATATGTATACAAGATTATGTGTTCATATAGAGACCAGAGATTGTTGCTGGCTGTTATTCATAATATGATTATGTTCAATGTTTATATGTGTAAATATGTACACTGAATATGCAGGTCCCCTGAACACCAGAAAAAAAGACATCAGATTGCCAGTAATTACAATTGTAGGTATTAGTGAGTCAACAGCTGTGGGAACAAGAAACAAAAACCTGGGTCTGCTACAAGAATAGCAAGAATAGCAAGTACCTTCCTCAGCCATGATATTTGAAAATTCAAAAATGTATATGAATATAATATGCAATTCTCAAACAGATATGTATAAAACTACAAAATTAATTAAAGAAAACAAAGTACATCTTAGTAATCAATGATATATTTAGTATTCATTGACTGAATGACTCACAATTGTTTAGATTTGAAAACTTAATATCCTTTACAAATCCAACAAATTAATTTTCCTAAGAAGTGTGTTTATACATATTATCAAATGTATTTGAAAGTTTATCAGGACATGTAATAAGGTCAGAATAGCCTACATATCCCTTTGAAAAATAACAAAAACAAGAAAAGACCACTCCAGCAAATGAATTTCAAGAATATATGGAAAGTTATAATAATGAATATAGAAGGCTATTGGTTAATAATACACACACACACACACACACACACACACAGAAGAGAGAGAGAGAGAGAGAGAGAGAGAGAGAGAGAGAACAATGACACAATAAAAATCCTATGAAATAATCTTATACAAATACATTATACTGATGGATGTTAGAAGCACAAAAGTTTGGTGGAGAAAGGTAAATATTTTACAAAATTCAGTGCTAAAACAACTAGACTAGATGTGAATCTTATAAGTGTATATTTTATAGCTTTTACATAACTTTGGCTCAAAAGGAGTCACAGTATAAACACACTCTGAAGGAATGGTGACTACCCTAGGCAGATGCTATTCCCCACCACTCACAAAGCTAAGGCACAAGAATTGTGAATTTGAGATTAATATGTATTTTTATAGCAAGATTTTGGCTTAAATGTTCTCCTAGGGCAGTCCTTGTTTGAAATAATATAAAACTAAAAAGTGAGCTATAATTTCACACAAAACAGAATCATTTTAAATGAATGTTGCTAATTGAAGGAAGTCAGTGTGAACAGTGATATACATTGTATAGTGGTTATGTTAAATATGTGAAAAAGTAAACCTACTCAGTATAACGAAAACAATATCAGTGAGAGACTTGAAACACTTGTCTACTCAGTGAATAATAGTTTTCTATTTGATTCTTGGTTTACTTTGAATTTTAAGACCTGTGAGATTATTCTGCATGGTGATGCACGAAATACACATGATTTTATTACTTTACCAAAACCCACAAAATTTTGGTGTCTAAACATGAAAATGTATAACACAGCATTATAATAGAGAGCATATAGGATGAAATACCTTGTGAAATAAAATATTGAACATAAGTGAGAATAGAGATGAGCAATATGTACTGAAAAAATCATTTTGAAATTCACAGAAATTTAAGAATGAAATCCATCAGAGTTTTATGTATATGATGTCCCACAGGGCTCAAAATTTTTGTATTACTTGCATACAATATACCAATTGAAAGTCAAAAGGCTTTCTTCTGACATAAAGTAAGTTAGTAGATGGATTTGAGCATTTTAGCTACTGATCTGAATGTTAAATGTAAGCGAGAAGTAGTGTTTGAATTGAATAATGATAATTACATAGATTTGGAAAAATTGACATGAATTTTAAATTTAGATAAATTATCTACAGATGGATAAATAAGGGGTAAGGGGTTGTGCATAAAAACATACATATTGCTCAATATGCATACATGTGGTACACCAAAAGCTATGATACTAAAATTAAAATGAAGATACCCAGAATTTTATTCTTGGCTTCAGATGTTGTCACCTATTAACAGGGATAAGCAAACCTTAGAAAAAAAATGGTTATTATTAGACTTGGATAGAAAACACAAGATGAATATGAAGGTGGTATGAGTAGCAAGTGTTTTTTTTTAAGAAGATATGAAAAGAAAGCAAATAAACTTCTATTTTTATTTTTTTTAGAGAAGGTGATATTTGTATTTTTACTAAAAGCTTAAGCCTTAGTGTAGGTAAAAACAATTTAACTCTTTAATAACTTTAACTTTTTGAGTATTTTTAAAACTTTGTTTTGTTTTACATTTTTTATTGACTATTTGGAAATTCCACATCCTGAACCCTGAACACTCTCAATCTCTAGTCCTCTCAGTTATGTCCTGCCCCTCTTGGCTCCCCCAAAATGAAGAAGAATAAAACAAAATAATCATAGGAAAACACTTGTTCCTTCTTTACTAGCACCCACCAGAGCCCATCAGTTTTTGAGACATACACTTCAGTATTCAGTAGCATGAATGATAAAAACCCAAGGTAGATATTGGTGCTCAAGACAAAAACCTAAAAATCAAAAGAGCAAAGTGACCAGAGACCAATTGACTCTACCAAGTCTGAGGAGCAATCCTGTCCTCAGAGTAGCTGGAGACTAATTGCTAGAATCTGAAGCCCTGCTCTTATCTTATATACCTCTCTCATGCTCAGATTAAAGGTGTGAGCTCTGTTTCTCTTTTAGACTAACTCACTTTCATGTAACCCTGGGAAGCCTTGAACTAACAGAAATTCATTTGTCTCTGGCTCCTGAGACCTGGGAACCACTGCCCAGATTCTATGGCTAATTAGTGGCTGATTTTTGCATTCTGATCTTCAATGATTTTATTATTTCATAAACAATATATCAGTAGAGTATTCTTATCACAATTTTCTGTTTTTATTTGTTTGTTTTTACTTCCACATGGTCCTTTCTCCTTGTTCATCTCCTACAAGCCTCTCTACCCTCATCCAGTCCTCCTCCTCCCCCATTTCTTTTCAGAAAAGGGTGATATCTCAGGATGTCAACCAGCTATGGTATATTAAACTACAGTGAGACTAACCACCTCATTTCTTATTAAAGCTGGACACGAAAATCCTGTAAAAGGAAAAGTTCCCCAAAGCATGTAACAGAGTCAGAGACAGCCCCTGCTTCCACTGTTAGGAGATTCACGAGAAGACCATGCAATAAAACTGTCAGATATATGCAGTAGACCCAGGTCAGTCCCATGTGGGGCTCCCTCATTGTTGGTTAAATCTCTGTGAGGCCCTATGAACCCAGGTTATTTGGTTCTGTTGAATTTCTTGTGGTGCCTTGACACTTCTGACTTTTGTATAAACCCACCTCTTCAAGCTCCACCTAAGGTTTAGTTGAGGGTCTCTGCATCTGTTTCCATCAGTGGTTTGGGGAAGCCTTTGTGATGATAACTGGGCTAGTTCCATATATACATATGTATATATGGGAGTAAAGCAGAATATCATTAGGAATCACTTCATTGACTTTCATGTTTTCCTCTCTTTCTTTCTTTCTTTCTTTCTTTCTTTCTTTCTTTCTTTCTTTCTTTCTCTGTGACAATGTGTTTAGTTCCATCCTAATTTTCTGGGCTATCCTGCCTCCTCTGGATCCTGGCCTTCAAGGGAGAATCAGAATCCACCTCATAGTATGGGTCTCAAGTTGGCCAAGTCATCAGTTGGTCACTCCAACATTTCTACACCATGTTTATCCCAGCACATCTGGTAAGCAGGCCACATTTTAGGTTTAAGGTTTTGAGGTTATATTGGGTTTCCAATCATTCCACTGGAAATCTTGGGTAGTTTTGGGAGATGGCCTGTTCATTTTCCATATCCACCATTAAACACATTGTAAATAGACAACAATGCCTCTTGTATTTCCCCTTCACAGTGATATTCGCGTGTCTCCTCTTGAACATTCTTTGCTACTCATATTCTTTGAACTATGTCTTATAGCATGCTCTTCTTTTACTTTATGATTAATATCAAGCAGTGAGTATATTCTTGTTTTCTTTTTGGAGTTGGCTTACCTCACTTAGGATGATGTTTTTTATTTCCGTCCATTTGCCAGAAAATGTCATTATGTCATTGTTTCAGCAAATGAGCAATACTCCATTGTGTAAATGAAGACTGGTGTAAATAATACTAAATGAAAATACTCACAAACTAAAATCTAAGAATATATCAAACAGATCATTCACCATGATGAAATAGGCTTTATCCCAGAAATGCAAGGATGGTTCAACCTATGAAAAGCAGTCAATGTAATCTACCATATAAACAAACAAACAAACAAACAAAAAAAACCCACATAATCATCTCATTGGATATTAAAAAAATAACCTTTTGAAAAATCTAAAACCAATTCATCATAAAAGGCTTGGAGAGATCTGGGAGACAAGGGACCTATAGAAACAAAATAAAGGCAATTTGCAACAAACCAATAACCAACATTATATTAAAAGGAGGGAAAATTAAAGCAATTATAATTAAAATCAAGCACTAGATAAGGGTTTCACTCTCTCCATATCTATTCTATATAGCATTTTAAGTTTTAGCTACATCAATAAGACAACTAAAGGAAATCAAGTGGATACAAATTGGAAAGGAAGATGTTATGACAGTATACATTAAGTGACACAAAAACGTATACCAGGGAACTCCTACAGCCGATAAACACCTTCAGCAAAGTGATTGAATAAAAAATTAACTAAAAATAAATCAGTTGCTCTTAAATAAACAAATGATAAGTGGATTGAGTAAGAGACCAGGGAAACAATAGCTTCACAGTACCCAGTAATAATACAATAATATTGGTGTAACTGCAACTAAACAAGTGAAAGACTTTTATGACAAAGTCTTCAAGTCCTTTGAAGAAAGATGTTGGAGAAAATATTAGAAGAGTGAAAGATCTCCCATACTCCTGGATCTGTGGGATCCAGATCTTACCAGAAGCAATCTATAGACTCAATGTAATTCTCATCAAAATTTCAACACAACTCTAAACAGATCTGAAGAGAACAATGATGATCTTCATATGGAAGACAAAATCCAAGCTAGCTAAAACAATACTGCACAATGTAGCAACTTCTGTAGGTATCACCAACCCTGGTATCAACCTATACTATGGAGTAATAGAAATAAAAACCAACCACATGGTAATTGCATGAAAACAAAGAGGTTGTACAATGCAATAGAACTAAAAACCAAAACATAAATTCACACTTCATAAAGAAGTGAGAAATATACCATGGAATAAAAAAGAAGCATCTTCAACAAATGGGTATAGTGTAACTGGATATTTCTATGTAGAAGAATGCAAATAAGTTAATATATATCCCCCTAAAAATTATGACCAAGAGGACCAAAGACCTCAACCTGATAAACTGAACATGATTGAAAAGAAAGTGTAAAATAATTGAATTCATAGACACATGAGTAAACTTCCTAAACAGGACCCCTAGTGTGTAGGCACTAAAATGCACAATTAATAAATGGGATCTCATGGAACAGAAAAGAGTCATACAAGGCAAAGGACACCATCAAACAGAGAAAATGGCAGTCTCCAGAAGAGGAAAATATCTTTACCAATCCTGTACCAGACAGAGGTTTGATATATAAAATATATAATGAACTCAAGAAACTAGACACTAAACAAATAATCCAATTAAATGGAGTAGAGACATAAACAACATTTTCAGCAGAGGAATCTCAAATAATGAGTATTTGAAGAAATGTTCAACATCCTTAGCCATGAAGGAAATGCAAATCAAAATGACTCTGAGATTTCATCTTACACGTTTAAAAACAGCTAAGATCAAAGACACAAGTGACAACTCATTTTGATGAGTTTATGGAGCAAGAGGAAAACATTACCGGTGGGAATGCAAACATATACAGACACCTTGGAAATCAATATGGAGGTTACACAGATAATTGGAAATCTATCTACCTCAAGATCCATTTATATCACTTCTGGGCATATCACTTCTCCACCACACCACAAGAACACTTGCTCAGTTATGCTCATAGCAGCGTCATGCATAATAATCAGGATCTGGAAACAACCTAGTTTCCTAGTTTGGTCCTACAACCAAATAATGGATAAAGAAAATGTGATTGCTCATTGCAATATTTATGCTGTGGGGATATATTGTTCATGATCTAATAAAGCTTGCCTGGAAATCAGAATGTGAAATTAGCCATATCCATTGAAGCTCGGCAGTGGTTTCACACAACTTTAATCTCAGGACTCAAGAGACAGAAGCATATGGGTCTCTGTGAACACAAGGGCATGCTAGCTGGATTACATGAGAGTCAATCAGGCTAAAAGAGAAACAGAGGTCTCCCCTTTAATCCCAGCACTAGAGAGACGATTAGGAGCTCAGTGCAACCTCAGCCAACTGTCTGATATTTTGTGAGAAACACTGTAGCCTGGAGATACAATCTGAGGCTCAGTGGACCACCCATTCTGTCTGAGCATTGGTAGAGGAGAGTTCTCTGGTGGCTTGACTGCTTTGATTTCAGATCTTCAGTTTGAACCCCAATGTCTGTATTACTTTTTTTTTTTAATTCATTATGTTAAGTGTTCTCTTTGAAGGGTTTCTATCTAGGTTGCTATTTTTATGGGTAGAGGAGTAGGTGTTTTATTACAAGCCTAATATGGCCCTGTTTTCAACTGTCAGTAAAAAAACAAATAATTTGAATATCTCTGTTTGGTGATCTGAGGGAGAACATAGGTTCACATATTAGAATATTTGGTCCCCAGGAGGTAGAAGTTTCAAAGTAGTTAGAAAATTTAGGAAATGTTGCTTTGCTGGAGATGATGTGTAAATGGGTATGGCTTTGTTGTTTTAAAGTCCCATGTCATTCCTCCTTAGCTCACTCTCTGCTGTATTTGTGGAACAGACATAAGTACTCATGTACAGCTCTCATGTCATGTCTGCCTTCCTCTTGCCATGCTCTCTGTCTTGATCACCATGGACTAAACCTATGAAACTCTAAGTTTCAAGGAATTTTTTCTTCTGTATATTGCCTTGCTCACAGTTTCTTACCACAACAATAAAAATATAACTAATAGACTCCTGATAAATAAAACTGAAAAATCAAACATTGAGCAGAAATAATTATGAAATATCATGCAATATCCAAAAATATAAAAGGATTATCCTAGGTTTGATATCCATAAGTGACTGATAAATATATTCAATAAATGACCCACTTGCAATAACTTGAAATAACTTATATTTCTGTTGATCACTTAGGGATATGTAATAGAGCTCTGGCCTCTTAAATGTGGGCAGTGCCTAGTTACTTCCTTCTAATATGTTAGTGTGATAAGATTATACAGTGAAAAAAAATTTATATCAACCCTGCTTATCTGAAGATGCCTAATGTAAGTTGTGACTAGGCAGGCTGAAAATAGCTACAAGTGTGTTACCTTCATGAGATAATGATTTACATCTATAGATGTATCCCTCAAATATCATGACTCCAGTCTAATATTGAGACAGGATAAGTCAAATTTCAATCAAAGAACATTTAACAAATACCTGAACAGAAGTTCCTAACACTCCCCCAACCTTTTAAAATCAGTTGGTGAAGGCACAGAAAATTGTGTTCATTGAGAGGAATCTCAATGATGATGATGATGAAATGTAATGTGGTTCCTTAGAAGGAATCCTCCAAAAGGAAACCAGAGCTTAAAGTATTTCACAATGATTTCTGAGTGAATTATGATATAAACCTCAGTCCTCTGGTGGTAGAGTCCTATGTTGTGTAGCAAAACTGTCCCAGAAGATAAGAGCTCTAAATTAAGGGTACTGTATAATATTATTTTACCAGTTTATTCACATAAATGACACAATATTAAGTCTTAACAAGGTGGTATCTGTGCAAGAAAAACATGATGAAATATTTTGTAACTATCTTATAAAGTTAAAATAATATTAAACTAAAACCTTCATATGAATAGAAACAAACAAGGAAACCTGATGCCATTCTGAAAGGAAAAACAAGACAATTATATGGTGGCCTCAAATGTATGGATATAAAAATTGAACATCTCCTCACCCCAAATTCTTGCCCTAATTTTAATATATAATGATTAGTAGTAGTAATTAGCAAGATATCATTTAATACTGTTGCAATGGAGTTTGTTCAAGAGTAAAGTAATAAAACAAAGAAGCCCTGTTTTTCAATAAGAAATACAGGGAGTATCTGGATATTTCTTTTCCTTGGAATGGAATGTCATTACTACTCTGAGCTCACAACAGTTTCTCTCATTTTTCTCTTTTCTTTTTTTCCCAAGCTTTAATTTGTGGTGAGACTAATGTTACATTCTTTTCTTTAGGCACACCAAGAAACCTTTTCTATTGCAGTATATCAAGAGTGTACTTCAGTGCTCAATAAATTTTCTCAAGAATAGATTGTAATAAATGAAGAGTAGAAGGAATTTTATTAACCATCCAATGTGTATTTTTTTCTCAGAATCCAAAGTAAAGAGCCAATTTGGGAGGCACACATAAATCTTATAAATGTATTGGTAGAGAAGCAGTGGGCACTGCTATCAAACACATCATTTCTTATAATTCTATGAGATTTAAGTAGATGGGTGTCTGAGTGCCTGGAATGATATCCTGAATATTATTCTCACTGTCCTATCATTTCCAGAGCAATTCACACATCGTCATTTGGAAGCATTACTTAAGATTCACATTTTTAAAAAAATCTTGAATTTAGTGTTGGAGAGTGGCCATTTTAATTCACAATTATCTTTTAGACTTCTGTGTTATCTGAACTCTAGTTAAGTCAGTGAGATATAAAAATCTGTTTAAATGTAATCAAAATAGCCCATTTCATTACCAGAGACTGTTAAAAGACCTCAGATCAATGTGACTGAGTATAACTAAATGTTTTAATATAAAAACAACATAGAAAGTCAGATCTAGATTGTCATAGTATCACATGTGGATGCCAGGTAATAAGCATGAATCCACTTCTATCAGTAGTCAACAGTTTGACAATTACATACACATATAAAATGCATTATCATTACCTGTCTCACCCTGTAATATCTCCCACCCATATCTATCAGCTCTTCTTCACCTTCCCTGTGTGTCTCACTCCCATATTGATCTCTTTTTGTTTTGTTTTGCAACCCACTGAGTATAACCAGATCATATGTGTGACTATGTGTTTAGAACTCTACATTGGAAGCTGGTGGACTAATCTGTGGATATTCAAGTGAGGAAAGTAATCCCCAAACTCTTAGAACCTGCATTCAAAGGTTTATAAGTAAGTAGGTGGTCCTCTGTGTTCTTCTTCCCACAAAATAACTAATTATTGATAAGACCAGTCTTTTGCAGGCCCAATGGCAATAACTTCAACTAGTATAGTGATTACATTATGTCTGAAAGATGGCATTTCTCACCCATCCTTCCCATCTTCTGGGTCTTATGTTGTTCTTCAATGTGCCCTTAACCTTAGAAGGAGTGGTTCCCATTCCCTCATCACTCATTATTAACAACTTAGGCAACCATGAGTCTGCAGTCACAGTCATTCATTGCAAAGACAGACATATTAAAGAGTAAAATAGATTTTATCTGTTGGATATAAACACAGATATTTAGAAATCAGTTTGTATCTATGGAAGTTTGGATAAGCTACAGGTGTATGTTCTTAAGGTCCATGGCTTCCTCAAACACTTGCTTTTTTGCATGATTTACAGTATGGCCAGGTAATTTTTCCTTTTAAAGTTTTTTTTCAAATGCAATCACGCGATAGTTAGTGACCCTGAGAAGCACTGTCATTATGAAACAGAGAAGTATATCTTAATTGCTTTGTTGGTATTATGTTGGGGTCCGACCAGGGATTAGGTTCAGGTCCCTAGATAGGGGTGTCAAAACAAGTGATCACAAACTGTATTGCCCTAAAGTGACCCTAAGTAATTTGAGCCATCTTAATTTTATTTCAACAGTTTTATTATCATAGTTACATGAATAGATTTATTATTGCCTCCTATTTTTGACTTTTAATAAATACACAATATTTAAAGAAATACATCATAGTCATTGTAAAAGCTCCATTCATTCCATTTCTGCTTCCCCAAATGCACTTTTCCACCCCCTAGATAACCTTATTCTATACAGAGAGTTCAACATTTTTGCAGGCTTAACTAAGCATCAAGCCAGATACACTCTGCTCTCCCAGCACTTATGTTAGCTGGGAGCTACTTGCCATTACAAAGTCAAAAATTTATAGACATGGGTATAATGTTTTAAGGATAACAATGTTCAAACCCAAATGATGCTTTTTAGTTTGTAAGATAGATTTATATAGTTCCATTTTCTACAAGTGGGCCTCAGGTCTCAATTTCTCTATAATAGGCAAACTTTGGTAAGGTACTCTTTCCCCACCCCATTTCAGCATATGTTTCCCAATATAAAATTCTGTATATGGTAAAGATGGACATCTCCATCTCATATTTCCACTGCATTTTTCTCATTGGATATAATAGGTCTTATCATTGCATTCTATATTCATTGTGTCCAGGAAACTTACTATGAACAGTTTGAACTATGTAATCCCAGGCTTTTCCAATATTCTATGTATCCATGCCATACACCCATTTCCAGAACTGTGAGACATGGTTAATGTTCCACATGTTGTGTTCTCACTTGTGCCTGTCTCTACTGCGTCAGAAAACTTACCAGGCTTAGGCATTACAGTTGGTTATTCCAAATAACAGATTTGAGAAGCATTAGCAGATTGCTGAATGTTAAGGCTAAGTACTTGAGAAAGAGCATAATTTCCATGGAAAATTAGAGGTGTTGCATGTATGACTAAAACAATGAAATTAAAAGCTGCCCAAATAATTACCAATACAATAGGGAAGAAAAGAGTTACAAGCTGCACTAATTTTGCAATTAGTGTAAATTCCTACACTGTTCCATGCTTGCCCTTGCCAAGTGAGAGTTAGTCTCTATGTGTGCCTTTCCCCGAGGAAATCTACTGGAGAAGTAGTCATATGGTGATCCAAGATTAGTCTGCGTGGCTCTCTCCAGTAGTATAGCTCATAGAGTTAAGAGCTATGTAAGATCCTTGATGACTTTTCTACCCAGAAAGCTATGCATCATCTTCTATCACTGTGAAATTTCATCACCAAAGAGGAAGTTTTCAATTCATACCCACTTGAAACCAAGCTATGTGGTATCATCTAGGATGTTGTAGATGTGACATTTTATCATCTAGTAGAGGGCTAACTAAGAAGAATGCTAATATTGGGTTGTAAAGAAAAATAATGTCACATAGATGGGGAGATCTAGAAAAACTTCACTGGATCAAGTAATCCAGTTACAAAAAAACAAATAGCATACATTTTCATGATATGTAGATACGATACTTCACTATGTTCTTTTTGCTATTTGTTTGTTTTTGTGCTCAACTTGGAGTTCCTATAGAAATCATAAATCTAGAAGGATGAAATCCAAGGTGTAAGAGTTAGCTTCACTTTTCAACTTCAGGTTCTATCAGCCTGGATTGGGCATGTTAGTGGATGTGTTTTCTTGATGGCTAATTGATACAGAAGACCCAAAACCACTATAGGTGGAATCATGCTTTTGCAGCTGAGAATTACCTGTATAACAAATCTCACTATGTCAAGAAGAATATGTCTGCCATATTCTTTACTTCAGTTTCTTCCTCAAACTCCCAGTCTTGAAAACCTCCCTTGGCTTCCCTCCATGATTGTCTTATAATACCTACCACAAATAAAGCCATCTATCCCCCATGTTTTTTCTCATGGTGTTTATCAAGTTAGCACAAAGTTATGATCTGATATAGACAGGGTAGTAACATATAGATAAATGAAAAGTGTAGTCTACTTTTCTTCTCTGTGGAACTTACTAATATCATTATTAATATCCTGACATCATGTTATCCAGGTAAGAGGAAAGCAAAGAGGCATATTGCAAACAACCAATCTAATAACCAATTTTCCTAGTTGGTCAGGCATGCTGCTGAAAAATTATCAGAATAAAGTGAATAGTGTAGGGGATAATGTAAACATTAAGAGTATGGGGGAAATGACTAAAAAATATAAGTTGTTAATTGTCAATGTTATAAAGTTATATTCAAAGAAATAACAAAATAAAACATGGTAGTGATAGTAATAGTTGGAAATATTATTTTATATGGTAAGGATTTCAAAGCCCCACATTATTATCCCATTCAAATCTATGCCTATTAAAATTTTCTACTTTACAGATAATTTTCACCACTCACTGTCAATTAAGTATGTTGTCTATCCATAGAGCAAAGGACTACCAGCCTACAATCCACACCATCAAAGCAACTAGGAAACAAGAAGGGCCCTGAGAAAGAAATAAAATGAGCCTCAAATAAGGGTAAAGGGAGTAAATTAGAAGCACAGTGGTACAGGGGAGGGAGGTAGGAAAAAGAGAAGGGGAGAAGAGGAGGGGAGAGCAAGAAAGATCAGCAAGACTGAATGAGGGGAGAAATATAGGAGAGCAAGGAAAGAGATACCTTAATAGAGGGAGCAAGTATAGGTTTAAAGAGTAATCTGGCCTAGGGAAATATTCAGAGATCTCTAAATGTGACTCCAACTAAGAATCTAGGCAGTAATGGAGAGTGACATCTTTGATGCCCTTCCCCTATAATGAAGTTGATGACTACCTTAATTGATATCCTAGAGCTTTCGTCCAGTAGCTGAGGAAGCAGAAGTAGGCACCCACAGCTAAGTACTGAGCCATACTCCTCGAATCCAGTTGTAAAGAGGAAGGAGGGATGAGCAAATGAATCAAGACTATGCTGGAGATACCCACAGAGACAGCTGACCTGACCTAGTGAGAGCACACAGACCTCAGTCATAAAGGTGGGGAACCAGCATTGGACTGAAATAAACCCTCTGAATGTGGGTTCCAGTTAGGAGGCCTGGGTAGTCCATAAGCAAATGGAGTTTGAGAACCCATTCCCTATAGATGGATAATATTTCAGCCCAGATACATGGAGAGGGGCCTAGGTCCTCCTCAAATGATGTGACAGACTTTTATGACCCCCATGGAAGGCCTCACTATTCTTTGGGAGTGGGTAGAGGTGGTTTGAGGGTTTGGTAGGGAGCATGGGGGATAAGAAGGGGAGGTAATGGCAGATTGATATGTAAAATGATCATTTCTAAATAAAGAAAATATAAATATAAAGCATGCTGTTTATATATTCCTACCTATGATTATCCTTCAGGGAAGGAAAACTCTTATTTTAATAAAATTAAATCAGCTGAAATAGCTTGCTTATATAGGACATGAGTGTTACAACATACATGACAGCTTCCCCCCAAAATAGTTTCAAAAATGAACATAAGGAAGCACAATTCTCCTCAGTACCCTTAATTGTAAGCTAGAATTTCTTCTTTTTTGACATTTGAACTTTTTAGCAATATATAGCTAAAGTGTAGTTCTGGTAGACTTCAAAGAAAGGATTTTGCTATAATCTGTATTTATTTATATGATTATGTTACTAATTTGTTTGGAACTATAGGGGAAAGTAGAAATACAAAATCCTTTCTTTCTTTATGTTTTATTTATTGATTTCATTTTACATATAGATCCCAATTCCCTCTCCCTTCATCTCTCTTTCCCTCCCAGGCCCCCTGACCATCCTCCCATCCCACCATCATGCCTCACTCCACAGGGGGTGGTACCTTCCAAGAGGGGTCAATAAAATCTTTCAGTCATTTGGAGTATAGAGTAGGCCCTCTCTCCTACCTTAGGTTAAGGGAGTATCCCTCCATGGAGAATGTGCTCCCAAAGTCCTTTATGCACCAAGCATACATCCTGGTTCCACTGACAGAGGTCCCTTAGACTGCCCAGGCCTTCTAAATGAGACCCATGTTCAGGGAGTCTGAGGTGGTCTAATGCTGGATTCTGAGTTCTCAGTCTGGGATGGGGGGGGGCATTAGCTCCTCCTTGTTCAGGTGAGCTGTCTCTGTGGGTTTATGTTACTTGGTTACTCTCTGCATCTGGATTCGAGTTCAGCTCAATGTTTAGCTGTGGGTGTCTGCTTCTGTTTCCATAACCTACTAAATGAGGGCTCTATTATGGTGGATAAGTTAGTCATTAATCTCAATATTAGGAAGGGCATATAAAGGTAGCCTTCCCACCATTGCTCAAATTTTTAGTTTGGGGCAGTCTTGTAGGTTCCTGGACATTATTCTAGAGCCAGTTTTCTCTTCAAACCTAAAACCTATAATGGCTCTCTCTCTCTCTCTCTCTCTCTCTCTCTCTCTCTCTCTCTCTCTCTCTCTCTCTCTCTCTCTCTCTCTCTCTCTCTCTCCTCTCCTGACTCAATCTTCCTAGCCCCACATGTTTTCTTCTACTCCTCTTCTCTTTTTCCTAGCTCCCTGTCCACTCCCGGCCTGCCACCACTCCCAACATGCTCAGGAGAACTTTTTCCTTTCCCCTTCTGTGGGAACCTTGTATGAATGTCTTAGATTCTTCCTTGAATCCTAGTTTCTCTTGTGGTGTGAATTATAAGCTGGTGATCCTTGGCTCTATGTATAAAATTCATATATGAGTGAGTACATAACATATTCCTCTTTTTGTGACTGGGTACATCATTCAGAATGGTTTCTTCAAGTTCCATCCATTTGCCTGTGAATACAGTATACCAGCAGCCAACTTCAAGCAAAATAGAGAGAATATTAAGGAGATTCCTCTAAAATCAGGAACAAGCCGAGGTGCTCTCTCTCTCTCTCCATATCTTTTCAATATTGTGCTTGAAGTTTTAGATAAAGCAATAAGACAACAAAAGGAGATCAAGGAAATAAAAATTGGAAAGGAAGAAGTAAAACTTTCACTATTTGTCAATGATATGATCGTTTATAAGTGACTCAAAAAATTCTAACATGAAACTCTAAAAGCTAATAAACACCTTGAGCAAATTAGCTGCAAGATAAAAAAATCAGTAGCCCTACTATTTACAGACAATAAATGGGCTGATAAAGAAATCAGAGAAACATCACTCTTTACAATAGCCACAAACAACAAAAAGTATCTTGAGGTAACACCAAACAAAAGAAAGACTTATATAGCAAGAACTTTGTGTCTTTAAAGAAAGAAATTAAAGAAGATACTCAAAAAAGGAAAGATCAATCCATGCTCTTGGATAGGTAGGATAAACATAGGAAACAATTGCAATATTGGCAAAAGCAATCTACACATTCAATGCAATCCCCATCAAAATCCCAGCACAATTCTTCACTCTCCTTGAGAATATCTGTTCTTACACTGTTGATATGAAAAAGAACAAATCTAAGAAACCAACATTTTTTTTTTGTAACCAAAACTTTAATCCCAATTATTCTCACAAACATATTACAAATGACAGCAAGAAGAAGAAATCTTTCAAAGTAACTCAAAGGTTCAGCTCTATAATGTACCCTTACACTGATAGGACACTGGTAACTTAAAGTCTTCCGTTTCTAAATAATGTTATAGCTATGAGTCCATATATAGCAATCATCAGTAAAGAACCTCTAAAAGCCTTCAGGGTGCAATTCCCATCCTTTATCTGTTAGCTGGTGTTCACTAACACTTTTAAAGACTGCCTATCATTTTACCAACAGCTCCACACCACATCCCAGCTACTAGACAAACTAGAGCTTTATTCCATTTCTGCCAGTGGTTTCTGTATCATTAGCACATCACACTTTTTAACTGGGCAGGATCTAGGTTTATTTCAGTCTATGAAAAACTAATGCTCAAAGCAAATTTAAACAGCTAAAACATCTTAAAAATGCACCAAGATTATGAAGTCTCAAACAAAACTTGAATTTTCCGTAAATACTCCTGTCAAATGAAGTTGATTCCTGTACACCACTACATTAGCATCAGGTCTTCTACTTCCTTTCTTTTGACCTAGATCGGCTAAGAGACCTAGAGAAGAACCGAAATGGCTTGTGGTTTCTCTCCTGAGACAGAGACATTTCTCGTCTCCTATCTCTAGAAAGTGACCTGCTCTGGCTTCAAGAGAGGCTTCTCCTTCTTAGAGATCTTCGCCAAGGTGGAGGACTCCTCCTTCGGTAATCATCTCGAGGGCGACGGCCCCAAGACAGCAGTGGGCCATGATTGAAACTTCTTTTTTCACCATTCGACAGTTCCACTCTCACATAGCACCCACATAGTGTTCGTCCATCCATCTCTTAGCACCAGCAACATCTCGGGGATCCACAAATTCAACCAAAGTAAAGCCGGAGGGTTTTGAGCAACCCACACACTTCCAAGTGGTCCATAATAGCCAAGAGCCCGCTCTAGTTCAATATTGTCCCCATTGTTTCCAAGATTACCTACAATCTAGTGGACAAGAATCACGATGCAGTTTGAGATCCTGGGTTCAAACACCAAGGCTCAAACCCCAACACTCCGACAGGCCCACACGCGCACTTCGGGATCTGCTTAGGCAGATGCTCTCCGTTCCCTGGCGTCCATGAAATGGAGACAGAAACCGAGATTTTTACAATCCATGACTGTGATTCTGGAATTCTCCAGATATTCTCAAAAACATGCATATACTGTGAATGTGTATTAATACATTTGTATAATACTAGCTAATATATGGTAATGTCGATATGTGTATGTGCAATGTGTATGACGTTTTGTGTGATTGCTAGTATCAGCATCATCCCAATATAGATGCTTTATTTCAACAAATTCTCCTGTACATTTTTAGAGTTTAAGTTCTTCTATTGAGTTTATATATATATATTTTACCTGCAATGTGTACATACATTTCTTCCTTCCTTCCTTTCTTCCTTCCTTCTTTTCTTTCTTTTTTTTTTTTTTAACAAAATAGATGTTAGATATTTTATTCTGAGATCAGGAACATGACAGTGATTTCCATTCTCACCATGGGAGTCAACATAGCATTGACTGTCTTGGTCAGGACAATTAGAGAAAAGAATGAAATGAAGAGATTATAATGTGCAGCAAATGAAGTTCAATTTCCTGTATGCAGATGATATTATCTTATATATGGAAAATCACAATGGCTCCTGCAAAAAGCTCTTAGGATGAGGGGTAAATTAAAATTCAGCAAACAAGATGTAGCCAGTTACTTCTGCTCAG
Source organism: Cricetiscus sungorus (assembly GCA_030556225.1). Classification (NCBI taxonomy): domain Eukaryota; kingdom Metazoa; phylum Chordata; class Mammalia; order Rodentia; family Cricetidae; genus Cricetiscus; species Cricetiscus sungorus. The sequence goes on along the minus strand of JANBXA010000141.1, from coordinate 15,687,269 downwards.
TTCCATGCCCATTATATGTATGATATGTATATATCATACATATACTATATTATACATATAATATATATACATTTATTAATTAATAATATAATTTAAAAATTTTAGATGTCAATCCCAGTTTCTTCTCCTTCCCTCCCTCCCATTCACCATGTTTTCCCCCCTCACATGTACCTTCCTCTCCCATCTCCCCCAACCCCATTCCACATATAGGGCTATGCTATCCAGGTGCGGTCATGTAAATCTGTCAAGTCATTTGCAGTAGGGACTAGGACTTCTCTCCTGTCTCTAGGTTAAGGGAATATCCCTCCATGGGGGATGTGTCTGCAAGGTCCTTTTGTGCACCAGGAATACATCCGGTTCTACTGTCTGAGGTCCCTTAGACTGCTCAGTCCTTCTAGCTGAGACCCATATTCAGGGGGTCTGAGTCAGTCCCATGCTGGATTCCCAGCTATCAGTCTGAGGGGCCATTAAGACCTCCTTGTTTAGGTCATCTGTCTTTTTGTGTTTCTGCAACCTGGTCTTGTCCTCTCTCTCTGCATCTGGATTCCAGTTCGACTCAGTGTTTAGTTATGGGTGTTTGCTTCAGTTTCCAACAGGTACTAGATAAGGGCTCTATGATGGTGGATAATTTAGTTGATGATCTCAACTATCAGGGTATGGCATGTATGGCAGCCTTTCCACAGTTGCTCAAATTGTTAGTTGGAGTCAGTCTTGTAGGTCTCTAGACCTTTCTTTAGGTTCAGTTTTCTCTTCAAACCAATAATGGCTCACTCTTTTATGTTCTCTCTCTCTCCCTCCCTCCCTCCCTCCCTCCCTGCCTCCCTGCCTCCCTGCCTGCCTCCCTCCCTCCCTCCCTCCCTCCCTCCCTCCCTCCCTCCCTCCCTCCCTCCCTCCCTCCCTCCCTCCCTCTCTCTCTCTCTCTCTCTCTCTCTCTCTCTCTCTCTCTCTCTCTCTCCCTCCCTCTATCTCTTTCTGTTGTCTATTCCTATCCTGACTCAATCTTCGTAGTCTCACGTGCTTACCTCTCCTCTCCTTCTCTTTCTCCTAGTTCTCTCATCATTCACTGACTCCCCACTTCCCATGCACTCTGGGGGACTTGTTCCTTTCCCCTTTTGTGAGGGACCATATATGAATCTCTTACAATCCACCTTGTATCCTAGTTCCTCTGGTTGTGTGAATTATAGGCTGGTGATATTTTGCTCTAGGCCTAAATTCCATATATGAGTGAGGGCATTGCTTGTTCTTCTTTTTGTGACTGCGTTACTTCATTCAGAGTGGTTTCTTCAAGTTCCATCCACTTGCCTGTGAATTTCAAGATTCTGTTTTTTTTTTCTGCAGAGTAGTATTCCATTGTGTAGATGTGCCATATCTTCTTTATCCATTCTTCAGTTGAGGGGCATGTATGTACATTTCTATCCAATTCTGTGGCACATATTCAAAATTTGATATTGTCCCCATCATCTTTTAATTCTTTTATTAGTATATAGTGATAATTTTATTCTAGTTTTACATTCATTTTTCCCTTTTCAACTAAATATAGTCTTGCATGCACTTTTGCGTTCTTGATCATAATGGCTAATATATTGTGTGTGTTTTTGGATTCAGTTTGCCAGTATTTATTGAGTATTTTTGCATCAGTGGTTATCAGTTTAAATGTACCTTCATAAAAGGAGTTTGCAACATTTCTTTGGTTTCTATTGTGTGGAACAATTTGAAGAATATTGTTACTAGCTCTTCTTTGAAAATTTGGTAAAATTCTGTGCTAAACCCTATAGCCCTGCCCTTTTTTGATTGGGAGATTTTTAATAACTGCTTCAATTTCATAAGGGGTTATAGGTATATTCAAACTGTTATCTAGACCTGTTTTAATTTTGCTATGTGGTGCCTTTACAGAATTTGTCCATTTATTTTACATTTTTCAGTATTGTGCAGTATAGATTTTGGAGTATGACCTGATGAGTCTGTGGTTTCCTCACTGTCTGTTGTAATATTCCTCTTTTCAAATTCTGTTTTTGTCAATTTGGATTTCTATTTTGTTGATTTTCTGGAAGAACTTACTCTTTCTTTCACGGATTCTTTGTATTTTTCTCTTTGTTTCTATTTTATTGATTTCAGCATTAAATTTGAATATTTCCTGGCATCTACTCCTCCTCTGTGAGTTTACTTTTTGTTTTCCCTGACTTTCAGCTGTGTTGTTAAGTCACTAGTGTGAGATTTCTCCAAATTATTTGTGTAGGAATTTAGTGCTATGGACTTTCTTCTTAGCACTGCTTTCTTAGTGTCCCATAAGTTGTAGTACATTCATTTTCATTGAACTTTAGGAATTTAATGTCTTTCTTTACTTTTTCCTTATATCAGTGGTGATTAAATTGTACATTATTCAATTTCCACGAGTCTGTGGGCCCTCTGTAATTTGTGTGTGTCATTGAATTCTAATAAGTAAATTAAACCTATTTTCTGTATATAATATATATATATATATATATATATATATATATATATATATATATATTTCTTTTTCTTTTTTTACACATTTTCACTGGCTAAGATTTCAAGTCCTATATTAGTGAAGACACATATTCTTGTTTTATTTTTTCTTAATTACTGGCAATTTTTTTCTTTTAGCATTATAGTGTAAATGTTAAGAATTCTGAACATACAATTAATTAAGTTTAATACACTTTATTTTTAGCAAGCTAAAAGTAATATTGTTTTGACATAATATATGAGTGACAGTATTGGGCTTTAAATGACATCATGGAATTACAACGTATGTTAAACAGAAAATTAGAGAGTATCAAATTACATTGAGCAGCTAAAGGATAGCACATGGTGAAGTGTTGGAACTTCAGATTTGACAAAAGAGGGTGAATTTAAACAAATGCTACTATTCTCTCTATGTATGTCTGAAAAAAGTTTTATCTAGATTCAAGTATATAGAGATGTGAGGAAGATCTAGTAACAATCAATTTATATGCACCAAGCAAGAGACTGGTGTTGTCTAAAAAAGTTTTCAAATGTAGATCTAAGAATAATTTTATATATGCAGTGAGGTTAAGTGAAAATTATCATTGTTCTATACAGTGAACATAAGAACAAAATGGGAATTACAAGTAAACTATGAGCTATAAATAGAATTAAAACCATAATGATTTAAAAATCTAAGACAATTCAAAATCGGATACCTTGAACTGAGTGTTATGGTGCATGCATGTAAGCTTATCATTCACGAAATTTTGAGGAAGTAACATCACAAGTTGGTGGCCACAAAAATTAGCATAAGTTGTGGTATTCAATGTTCCCTGTAGGAGTTCCTTTCATTGATATCTCTTAACAGTCTGGTAATTGTTATAAGTAGGCACCATGAAGGCAAAGTTTTCTTTTTTTCTTATAAAGATATAGTAAAAAAAAAAAATCCTTTCTTAATTTTTGCATTTGTTTATTTTTAATGGCAATATTTTTAATTTAAATTCCAAACAAGCTTGTTTTACATGCCAATCCCAGTTACATCACCCTCCCCTACCTCCTACCATCCCATTCCATTTCTGATTCCCAGGGATTGTGATGCCTTTCATGGGGGATCATCAAATACTGTTACATCATTTGGAGCAGACTCTAAGCCCACCCTAATTTGTCTAGGCTGAGAGAGTATCCCTCTATGTGGAATGGACTCCCAAAATCCATTCGTGCATTAGGGATAAGTACTGATCCACTACTAGAGGCCCCATAGACTACCCAATCCTCTTAATTAACACCTATGTTCAGGGGTTCTTGATGGGTCCTCTGCTGATTTCCAAGCTATCATACTGGGGTCTATGAGCTCCCCTTTATTCAGACCAGCTGTCTCTGCAGGTTTCTATATCCTTGTCTTGACCCCTTTGCTCATCACTCCTCCTGCTCTGCAACTGGGTTCCAGGAGTTTGGCTGTGTGTTACAATTGTTTTTGCTGCTTTTGTGGTAGGATGCTAAAATGTGGTAGATTTGGGTAATGTTTCATTTACATAATTGTGTAAAGATGTGTTAAACTTTTTTTCACCTTGTACTCCTAAGGCACTTGATAGGTCTAATAAAAAGCTAAAAAGTCCACACCTAGGCAGGAGAGGGATAAGTAGGTCTGGCAGGAAGAAAGGTAAAAACCCAAAAGGCAAAATATAGATAAAGAGAAACATATTAAAATAAGAGCTAAGTTAAAGTCAAGAATCCATAAGTAATAAGAAGTCTCTGTGCCAAAATCTGGGAGCTGGTTGGTTTTCAAAAAGGAAAACAAAATAAGAAAGCCTATTACAGCATATGTTTAGCTCTAATATCAGCAATATATGACAATGATTAACTGAAGTTATAGGTTCATGGAAAATCAATGATCAAAACCAAAATTTTTTGTATTGGTTATTTATTTTTATGCTCCCATTGTATATATCCTATGTCTATAAATATATATAGATCTTTCTTTTTCAAGTAATCTTTCATACATTTTATGTTATTTTCCAACAAATGAAATAATAAGTATTGAGATTATGTGTTGTCAATATTTCTACATATGTCTACTGTCTTTATTCTTTTTGATGAACTACGGGATTTCAAAGAGGTTTTACATTGATCCTCTTACACCGTTTGTATTCAACAAGTAAGCATGCATTTTTGCCTAGCAAATATACTACTAAATGTGGAAATTGCTGTAAGAAATTCACACCATGGCATCATACAGTAGAGCTCATTTTGTTGTTGGATGAACATCCACACCAATTTCCACAGAGGCTAGTGCCATTTTGCATTTCCACCAACTCTGAGTAAATGTTCCCTTTGCCCAAATCCGCTATAGTGTTCAAAGTCTTTAGGGTTTCTTTCTTTATATTTTTTAATTAATTTTTATCTTAGATCTTTGCATGGGGATAGGGTGAATTTCAGAGTACTTCTATTTTACATTTACCCAGTCATAAAGGATGCTGAACATTATAAAAATATTTATTTCTTCTGTGGAGAACTCCCTGTTTAGTTCCCTTTTCCCCGTTTTAATTGGGTTATTCTTTGCTTTTTTATTTTTATTTTTAATATTTCTTTGTTACACATACTAGACATTAGGTAATGCATCATTTTCTATCTGTTGGCTGTGGAACATTCTGGAAGAGAGCACCGGAATGTCTGAACCAGTGGTTGTAAACATTATCTACAATAAAAGATTTGGTGGAGATGAATCTTCCATGAAATGTATGAAAAAATAAAAACATACACAAAACCAAAATAGAAAAATCCCAGGAAGGAGGGGATTCTCAAGTTCCACCTCTATCTGAGAGCTTATTGGTAGTTCATGGATGATGGATAATGAAAGTCAGCTTACTTCAGAGATGTGACCTCTAAGAAGCTGTGTGTGCTACTATAGATGACCCTATACCCAAGTACATGCAGATATCATTAAGAAAATACCTCAGTGATTTTTTTTTGTAAAGAGTGATTTTTTTGATGATGTGAGGTAACGATGTTGGTGAGATAAGGGAGGAACTGTGTGGAAATGGGGATTGGTTCCAATGAGCACATACTATATCCATATATCAAATGATAAATGTTTTTATGATAGGTATGAATGACTAGGAAAATGTCAATTTCAATTAATTTTCTCATTGTACTCTCCCACTGACTGTGGAATTAAGCAATATCACTTTCAACAAGAAATAAACCTTTTCACAGAGCAATTAAGACTTGCTTCTGTCCCATGCTCTTCTAGCATCCCCTGAATCCATAATACAGTTGTGTCAGGACTAAGCCTGAGCATATGATGCTCTATCTCTCCCAGTAGTCTATTGACTTAGGTTTTTGTGACAAATTCTATCCTTCGGGATTACCTGAGTTTATTTATGAAGAACTATGAGAATATACACTAATTTGTTTTTGTATTTATTGGTATTTTCCTCTCATATCTTTATGGAGATGAAAACACATTAAGTTAGGCATACTGTGAAGGGAAATAGACAATGATATCATGGTCTTTTAATTTATTTATAAAGAAGTCCTAAATGTGAATATTGGACTAGTTTTCTTGGCAATCACTTTACTTGTTTATTCTCAAAAACATTCTGCTCGAGACTAGCCTGTTTGTTAATTATGTGACAAATGCTCTTCTATAGAGTTGAACATCGGTATCAGAAAAGAATATTTGGGAACTAAGCTTCAGTTATAAAAAAATTATCTCATTCTGACTTTAGCTGTACCCAGATCAACATGTTTTTAATTGTAACTAATATATCTGTGTGATTATTAATAAAAGGAATATATAGATGACTTTGGAACTATCCATTCCTATCAATAAAACAAATTAGCAAACATTTGTTAAAAATAGCTGTTTAGCTCTACAATTTGATTTTAATAATTGTCTTCTTTTATAGTATGAAGATACATTCTGATTTGAAGATGAAATTAACTACAAATTTTCATTTACAGTATGAAGTATATACAGTGCCTTCTAGTTTAGATAAAGTGAACCAAGTGTCTTACATAAAAGGACAGGTGTTTCCACTTTCCCTCTAATCACTCTCTAAGTGTCTGTGATGATGATCCTTATCAGTCATTACTCAATTTACTTCACAGAAATTAAGAATTAAATTACAGTTTCAAGGCTCATTAAGTCTTGTTAAATGTGTTGAATTGCCCACATGTGTGTTTGTTGTCCTCCTTGGGGTGTCTGCTGAGCAGGTGTTCCAGTGCATAGGAAGTTGGTTACATTCGACTCTGCACAAAGATGATTACACAATTGTGTTTGAAATTCCAGGTTGGGCTCTTATGTTTGAAGATCAGACTTCAAATAGTCATATTTGACTATTCAAATTTAGAATAAAGAGGAATAATATGGGAATAGTCTCTTATGGGAGCAGTCAAAGAGGGCATTGAATGTGAAATTCAAGGGCAGAGGAGGAACCACATTCCAAGCTTAATCTCTCTCTTTTTTTTTTTTTTTTACTTGTCTCAGTGTTCTCGTATCAAACAATCACAAATAGAAGCAAAAATGGAAAGGTATTTTGCATTTTATCTGCGCCTTCGGGGATGTGTCACTAATGCACTGAAATACAACTTATTTCTTTTTTTGAACACAGGAAATATTAAGCATGATAGAAGTCCCTTCTGCTGCACGAGGCTTACTGCTTCCTCACAGATACTGTCTCTCTTTAGGTAGAAGAAAATGCCTCAAACTGTGTCATCATTTTCAATATAAGACCCTCTCTTTTGAAAATTAATAACAAATAAAACTTCATATTTGAAAAAGCTTAAAAAGGATTCAAGACCAAGCTAATGCTGTTCTGGGTTTTAGAACACATTCATATTTGTATAAAAGTGAATTTTTTAAACTACAACTGGAAACAAAAAAATCAAAGGAAATCAATTAATAAAGCCAGCATATTATTATAAATAAGATGCTACCACTTATACTACATCTATATTGGATTTTAGAAACAAAGAATTTTCACATTTAAAATTGTACAGAGGGATTTGGTGGCAGAGTAATTAAAATTTGAGACTGTATCTCAGCTACTTTAATCACACTCTAGTTTTCTCTCTGCCAGATATCATTGACTACAATTATAGAAGAAAAGACATGAGTTATATGATGTCCATAGGACTGAAAAATATATTAGTGATATCCAAAGTGTAAAAAATTATGGCATAGTATTCCTGTGAACAGCTGCAGCACATATTTTTTAGATTTGTGGAATTATAAGTGAAGAAATATTTTAAATAAAACCTCTAGTAAAATTTAACAGGAAGCTACTATTGCTCACCTCATTAGAGCCCCAAATTACACTTTGAAGGCCAATTAATATTCAAATCCTTTTAAAGATACCTAAAAAGCCAAAACCAAAAGGGACAAAACCACACAGATATTTGTGTATACATAAAATGAGTTTCTTAAATTATGTATATGCCATTACATAATAAAATGTAAATAATAACTTAAGTTTTGATGTTTTCTATAAAATTATAGTTGTTCAATCCAATTAACTTTGGCCTTATAATTTATGAGGGAATAAATAATACTAATACATAACTGAAGCTTTTATGACAGTCATTTACTATAAAGGCAAAGTACATTTTTCAGTGTTGTGACTACTGAACTTCTAATAATTGGGTGGAAAAAAAGAAGATATTTAAGTCTTCTGTGATCTGAAGCAATGTTTTACTCGACTGTAAAGTGACCATTATGTAGGACCAAAGAAATCAGTGATTTTTATTAGTAAAACCACAAACCTGTCATGCATGCCTGCTATGCATAGAATGTAGTACACCATGTATCACCTTTAAAATAATATGATTGTCCAATGGACTGCAAAACTCAAATCATCATTGCTCCTTAGAAATTGGAGAGATATCCACCAAGGAGAGTTTTATGCTAGGACTGAACAAACCCAAAAGAAAAGAAGTGTGGTGAAGGCAAGAGAGATAATGAGCAGAGCCATCTTAAACCTGGATGTAAGAATTGGAACTACATCATTTTGAGTCTGCTGTGCAGGGTCAGTTTCATTTTGGTTCAGGATTTCTTGCTCTGCCCAGAAACCTACTTTTGCATTTGTAATACTTATTCTGTGCTATTGTATACTGGAAATATGCAATTTGCCTTTTTAATTCATACGGAGTAAAAATTAAGATATCGCCTGTGTCTCAGAAAAGACTTTGGACTTTTAAACTTTGTTGAAACTGTTGAAGACTCTGGGAACATTTGAAATTGAACTAACTATGTTTTTCATTATGATGTGGTCATGAGCCTATGTGGGCTGGTGATTGGAATGTGGTGATTCAAGTGAGAATACCACCATAAGTTCATATATTTAAATACTTAGTCCGATGTTTGGGAAAAATTGGTGTATAGTATTGTTTGAGGAGGTGTATTACAGGGAATGGGCTTTGGGGTTTCAAAAGACTAGTGGTCTCCAGGGCTCTCTTTCTTCTAAGTGATTGTGTATCAAGATATAAGCTCCATCTGTTCCTTCACACTTTGGTCAACAGTAAAATTCCAGCTTCCTACTATGTCCTTTACAGCTTTTCTGCATACTGTGACTTTACTGCATGATTTTTAAAATCTCACTTTCTCTTCAACATTTTTCAATTGCATACTTGGATTTCTTCTTATACTAAAATTCACATACATATTTAAAAGTAGTGCAAATAAATTGTTTTGTTTCAAATAATATTATACCAAGTCCAGGTACAGCAAAAATTTTAAATCACAAATTTGCCTTTTATGCCATTAGTGTAGTTTTTTTGGTACTTCAAGATTATCATGCATTATTATAAGCATATAGGCAAATACATAATTAGGTAATGGTTGTTATCTTGAAAAATAGGTCTTATATTCTAAACTAGTTAAGAAAAAATAACAGCGTTTGCTGTATTCTCATTTTTTAATTAAATGTTTACATTATTTATTTATTTATTTACCTATTATTTTTCCAGTCACATTTTCCACTCTGTTCCTCCTTTCCTCCAAGTCTGTCCCTCCAACATCCTCTCTTCCCAATTCAAGCATCTATTCTTCCTCATTCTCTTTATAAAAAGGCAAGCCTCCAATATATACCATCCTACCATGGTGTATCAAGTTGCATTGAGACTTAGCACCTCCTCTCCTATTAAGTTGGATAAGCAAATGCTGTAGGAGGAAAGGCTCCCCAAACCAAGCAACAAAGTCAAAGACAGCCTCTGCTCCCAGTGTTAGGAATCCCACAAGAAAATCAAACTACACAACTGAAACATGTAAGCAGAGGGCCTAGGTCAGTCCCATGCCAGTTTCTTAAGATTCCGTTGAGTTTCTGTTAGCCCAAATTAATTGGATCTGTGTGGGTTTTTTTTTTTTGTGTGTGTGTGTGTGTGTGTGTGTGTGTGTGTTGTTGTTGTTGTTGTTTCCTTGAACTTTCTTACTCTTACAATCCTTCTTCCCCATCTTCCTCAAGATTTCCTAATCTCTGCCTATTGTTTGGCTGTAGGTTTCTGAATCTGTTTCCATCATTTGCTAGGAGAACTTCACTAATGGCAATTGGGCTATGCACCAATCATGTTCATCTTTCTGGGTCTAGGTTACTTCACTCAGGATAATCTTATCTAGTGCCTCCCATTTGCCAGAAAATTTCATAATGCAATTGTTTTAGAAAGCTGAGTAATAATCCATTTTATTCATTTACTGTTAAGTTCATGGACATTTAGGTATTTTCTAGTTTTTTGCTATTACAAATGAAGCAGCTAGTAATGTAGTTGAGCAAGTGTCCTTGTGGTACGGTAGAGTGCCCTCTGAATATATGCTCAGCAGTGAATACCAGAGACTTGAGGTAGACTAATTCCAAGTATTGTCCTACTCTAGTGTTCATTTCATTATGTATCTCTGAGTTTCTGGCCTCTGTTTATTTTCGTCTATGTGATGCACAAAGAAAACATGTCTACTGGCAACATACACATCAGATTGTCTAGAAAAGCAATTGTTTCTTTCTCTTTTTTCTTTTAGAATAAGGCTTCTTCCCAAAGAAATTAACTACACTCACAAAGATGTAGGCAAAAGATAATCACACTTTACCAGAAACCAAGGGTAACACAGGACAAACATTCTCACAATATCACTGCCAACAACAAATCTAAAACAAACAAGCATTAACAATCAATGGTCCTAACACTCCCTCAACATTAAGGGTCGAATTCACCTATAAAAAGACACAGAGTAACAGAATGGATAAGAAGTCAGAATCCATCTTTCTGCTGCATATAAGAAACACATCTAAGCTTCAAAAATAGACATTAGCTCAGGGAAGAGGTCTGGGAGAAAATATTCCAATCAAATGGACACAAGAAACAGTTGTGGCTATCCTAATATCTAACAAGTTAGACTTCAAACCAAAATTAAACAAAAGATTTGAAGACGGCCATTAGATATTCATCACAGGAGAAATCCAGCAACACAAAGCCTTGATTCTGAACATCTATGGCCCAAACAAAAAGACACCTACATTCATAAAAGAAACACTACAAAACCTAAACCCTCACATAAAACCTCTTGCACTTACTGTGGGAGACTTCAACACACCACTCTCGTCACAAGACAGGACCACCAATCAGAAATTTAACAAAGAAACGAAAGAACTAACAGAAGTTATGTCTCCACTGGGTTTAACAGACAGCTATAGAACATTCCATCCAAACACAAAAGAATGTATTTTCTTCTCTGTTCCACATGGAACCTTCACTGAAATTGACCACATACTAGGAGGCATAACAAACCTCAAAAGATACAAAAGAGTTGGAATAGTTCTCTGTATCATATCAGACCACCATGCTTTAAAAATGGAATTCAACAAAAACACAAATCACAGAAATTCTACAAACTCATGGAAACTGAACAATGGGCAATTGCACCACACCTGGGTCAAAGAAGAAACAAAGAAAGTAATTAAGGAGTTCCTAAAATTCAATGAGAATGAGGACACGGCATATCTGAACTTAGGGGACACCTTGAAAGCAGTGTTATTAGGGAAGTTCATTGCACTGAGTGCCCATAAGAAGAAAACAGATAGTCACATTAGAGAATTAACAGCACAACTGAAAGCCTTAGAACAGAAAGGAGCAAACTTACCCTGGAGGAGTAGATGCCAGGAAATAATCAATTTGAAGGCTGAAATCAATAAAATAAAAATCAGGATAACACTACAAAAAATCAATGCAACAAAGAGTTGTTTTTTTGAGAAAATCAACATGATAGGCAAATCTTAATCCAAACTAACAAAAAAGCAGAGAGAGAACATGCAAATTAACAAAATTCGAAACAAAAAGGAGGACATAACAACGGACAAAGAGGAAATACAGACGACTTTCAGGTCATATTTTGAGAAACTATACTCCACAAAATTTGAAAATTCAGAGGAAATGAACAAATATCTAGATAACTATTACTTAACAAAATTAAATGAAGAACAGACAAACAACTTAAATGACCTATAATCCCCAATGAAATAGAAGCAGTCATCAAAAGAGTTCCAAACAAGTGCAAGATGCCTTCAATGCAGAATTCTACCAGAAATTCAAGGAAGAGCTAATACCAATACTCCTCAAATTTTTATACACAATAGAAACAGAAGATTCATTACTAAATTCATTTTGCAAGTCCACAATCACCTTTTGGTACCCAAGCCTCACAAAGACACAACTAAGAAAGAAAACTACAGGTGAATATCCCTGATGAACTTCGATAAACAAATACTCAATAAAATACTGGCAAACCGAATCCAAGAATACATCAGAGAAATCATCCACCATGACCAAGTAGGCTTCATCCCTGGGTTGCAGGGATGGTTTCACATAAGGAAATCTATCAACGTGATCCACCATATAAACAAACTGAACAAGGAAAACCATATGATCATCTCCCTAGATGCTGAAAAAGCCTTCAACAATATTCAACACCCTTTCATTATAAAGGTCTTGGAGAGATCACAGATAACAGGAACATAACTAAACATAATAAGAGCAATATACTGTAAACCACCAGCCAACTTCAAACTGAATGAAGAGAAGTTTAAGGCGATTTCTCAAAATCAGGAACAAGACAAGGATGTCCTCTCTCTCCATATCTCTTGAATATTGTACTTAAAGTTCTAGCTAAAGCTATAAGACAACAAAAGGAGATCAGGGGGATCCAAATTGGAAAGGAAGAAGTCAAACTGTCGCTATTTGCAGATGATATGATAGTTTACATAAGCAACCTAATAAACTCTACCGGGGAACTCCTACAGCTGGTAAACACTGTCAGCAAACTAGCAAGATACAAGATAAATTCAAAAAATAAGTAGCCCTATTTCATTCAGAAGACAAAGAAGCTGAGAAGTAATTTCAGAAAAGATCACCCTTTAAAATAGCCACAAACAACATAAAGTATCTTGGGGTAATACTTACCAAACAAGTGAAAGACCTATATAATAAGAATTTTGTGGCTCTAAAGAAAGAAATTAAAGAAGACACCAGAAAATAAAAACATCTCCCATGCTCTTGGATAGGTAGAGAAAGTATAGTAAAAATGGCAAACTTGCCAAAAGCAATCTACAGATGGAATGCAATCACCATTAAAATCCCAGTACAATTATTCACTGACCTCACAAGGATAATAATCAACTCTATATGGAAAAGCAAAAGACTCTGGAGCAAAAAATCTTGTACAATAAAAGAACTTCAGAGGCATCACCATCCCTGAATTTTGAGCTCTACTACAGAGCTACAGTTCTGAAAACTGCCTGGTAGTGGCACATAAATAGACAGATAGACCAACGGAATCAAATCACAAATCCTGATATTAATCCACACACCTATGAACACCTGATTTTCGACAAAACAGCTAAAAGAATACAATGGGGAGGGAGAGGAAAGCATCTTCAACAAAAGGTGCTGGCACAATTGGATGATGTTGTGTAGAAGACTGCAGATAGACCCATGTCTATCACCACGCACAAAACTCAAGTCCAAATGGATTAAAAACCTCAACATAAATCCAGCAACCTTGAACCTCTTAGAAGAGAAAGTAGGAGGTACCATTGAACAAATTGTTATAGGAGACAGCTTCCTGAACATAACTCCATTAGCACAGACACTGAGATCAACAATTAATAAATGGGACTTCCTCAAACTTAGAAGCTTCTGTACAGCAAAGGACACAGTTGGCAAGACCAAATAACAGGCGACAGACTGGGAAAAAAATTTTACCAACCGTATATCTGACAAAGGGCTGATCTCCAAAATATACAAAGAAATCAAGAAACCAGTTATCAAAACACCAAATAACTTATCTAAAAATTGGTTACAGAACTGAAGAAAGAATTCTCAATAGAGGAAATCAAAAAGGCTAAAAGTCACCTTAGCTATCAGGGAAATGCAAATGAAAACAACTTTGAGATATTATCTTACTCCTGCCAGAATGGCTAAAATTAGAAGCACCAATGACAACTTATGCTGGAGAGGATATGAAGAAAGGGGAACACTTCTCCATGGCTAGTGGGAGTACAAAGTCGTACAGCCATTTTGGAGATCAGTATGGTGGTCTCTCAGGAAAATGGGAATTAGTTTACCATATTACCTGGCAATCTCCCTCTTAGGCATATATCCAAATGACCCAAAGCCATGCAACCAAGACATGTGCTCAACTGTGTTCATAGCAGCATTATTTGTAATAGCAAAAACCTGGAAGCAACCTAGATGCCCCTTAACTAAAGAATGGACAAAGAAGATATGGCACATCTACACAATAGAATACTCTTCTGCAGAAAAAAAATAACGGAATCTTGAAATTCTTAGGCAAGTGGCTGGAACTTGAAGACACAATCCTGAATGAGGTAACACAGTCACAAAAAGAGGAACAGGGTATTTAATCGCTCATATATGGATTTTAGACCCAGAGTCGAGAATCACCAGCCTATAATTCACACCTCCAGAGCAACTAGGATACAAGGTGTATTCTAATAGATTCATGTAAGGTCCCTCACAGAAGGAGGAAGGGACATGTACCCCCAGAGAACTTGGAAAGTTTGGGGGGCAGTGAATGGAGAGAGAACTAGGAGAAAGAGAAGGGGAGGAAAGGAAAGCATGTGTGACTAGGAAGATTGAGTCAGAATAGGAATAGAAGACAGAAGAGGGGAAGAGAACATAAAAGAGGGAGGCATTATTGGTTTGAAGAGAAAACTGAACCTAAAGAAAGGTCTAGAGACCTACAAGACTGACTCTAACTAACAATTTGAGCAACCTTGGAAAGGCTACCATAAATGACCTTCCCTGATATTGAGCTAAACAACTAACTTATCCTCCATCATGGAACCTTTATCTAGTTTGTTTTGGAAACAGAAGCAAACACCCATAACTAAACACTGAGTCTAACTAGAATCCAGATGCAGAGAGAGGGAGAGAACAAGACCCTTTTTGTGTTGCAGAAACACAAAAAGACAGCTGACCTGAACAAAGAGGAGATGATGGGCCTCTCAAACTGATAGCTGGGAATCCAGCATGGGACTGACTCAGACCCTCTGAATATGGGTCTCAGCTAGAAGGCCTGGGCAGTCTAAGGGACCTCAGAGAGTAGAACCAGGATGTATTCCTGGTGCACAAAAGGACCTTGCAGACACATCCCCTATGGAGTGATACTCCCTTAACATAGAGACAGGAGAGAAGTCCTAGTCCCTACTGCAAATGACTTGACAGATTGACATGACCCCACCTGAATGGCATAGCCCTACATGTGGAATGGGGGTGGGGGGAAGGAGGGGAAGGTGTTTAGAGTGCATGTGAGAGGGTAGAGAGGGTAAGAGAGAAGGAGGGAGGGATGGAGACATGTGATCGACATGTAAAATAATAAAAATAAAAAACAATAAAGAAGAATTAATAAGTTTCAGTCAATGGGAATTTTTTCCCTCACATTCAAAATTTAAACTTTACACTCCCTTTCTTCCAGAATCAGATTTTGGAGAACTTATATAGGCATCATACATACACATATATACGCATATGTACATTTTTTTCTCATTGTGACTATTTTGTTTTGTTACAAATTCTTGTGTTTAACCTTCTGGACTTTAATAGACAATTATTCTGAAAGTACTCATTAATCTTTCTGAGTTTGTACTTTGGCTTCAACATTAATTTCACAACTTTCTGTCATTACTGGTTTAAATATAACTTCTGTTCTTTCCACCCTGTTTCTCTTTGTGCTCTTATTATATATATATTACATATTTATTTCTGCCATATAGTTCTCGGATATTATTCTCCTTCTTTTCTTATTTCTGCTTTAGTTTTAAATCCAGCAGTTGTGCTGTGATGACTGTGATATCTACAAGATCAGATATTATTTTCTTTAGTGTTGTCAAAGCTACCTATGTGTATATCAATTCATTCTTTTTTAAGTGTTTTGCATCCCTGTCACTTCATTATATGTTATTCTTAGAATTTTTCTGTTTATACTATTTAATAGTTTTCTCACAGTGCCCAGTTTTCCAGTAAATCCCTTAGTTTGTTAATTTAACAATTTTTAGATGGTCATACATTTCATTAATTTCAAAACATACATGACATACCTGGTAAATGGATCTGCACATGAGCTTGCTTGTCTCTACAGTGCCAATGATCCAAACTTCTGAACAACACTACTACTGTTCTTTTGCTACCTCGTGTCTTAGTCAGTCAAATTCATTAAGCAAAACAAGATTTGAGAAATTTCCTTTCCTGAAATGATAGTATCTAATTATATACCAACAGATGAAGATATTCATAAGCAGCAATTTTGTGAGAACAAGCATAATTAAGAATTATAAACTGTCTAGGGAGAACTTAAAATGATTCCTTTTATCCTTTTGCTAGATATGCTAATATTTTTCCAATATTCTCTTTAATAAAAAGATTAGAATAATTTCCCTCCCCTTTTAACAATGACTGTCTCTCCATCAAAAATTTAATTCTCAGACTTTTCTATACTAAGCCTCCAGCAATTCATCAGTGACAGTTAAGCTTCTCTTAATTCCAGAATGAATACTAGTGACTTGGATGAGTTTCTGTATTTGAGTGTTTGTCCCTGAGTTGTGATTTCAGTCTCTGCCTCTCTAATTTCAGCTCTTTGACCTCAGTTCTCCATTATATTCAACAAGAAAATGTTGAGTTTTTTTCAATATGTTCACTTTTCTCTTGTCATTAGGGCACAATCATGCATTCTAAGCCACCATGTAAGTTTACATGATGGACTAGAAGTGAAAAACATCTACCTTGTATTAATAATATATATCATAGTTTGCAGATAATAAAAAAATAATTCCAGCTTTCATTAAGAAAATAATAAAGCAGAAACAAAACATGTTTGCAATGATGGTTAGACATCCTCATCATTTAAAATACCAACCAACTTTTTTTTATTCTTTTTAATGAAATTGACCCACTTTCTCTACAATGATATTGCACTTTTCATTATTTTGTTCACTAATGTATACATTTTAATTAATAAAATCAGTAACTGGATATTGCTTTACAATGTAGGAATACTGTTGATTCATATTTTTATTTTTTGACTTTTGAATCTCAATAAATTTATATTAATGTATGCTGCACTGAAATTTTAAAAAATATATTAGAATTTAGTACTTTCTAAATAAAATCCATGAAGTGAGGGGTACTGTTATTGAGGGAAGAATTTGAAAAGATACATCGGTAAAATATCACCATTTGATATAGTATATGTAAAAAGACAGATTTTACTATAGATATTTGTTCATCATATTCTCTCTATATAATAGTATACACACTAATAATCTGAAAGTCTTTACATTGTTTTTAAATAAATCACACTAGAAAACTACTCAATAGTTTAATATCACCACACAGTGTGTAGTGAAATTTTTATATATTATTTATAAATAGGTAATATAATAGGAATATAAATTTATAAGTCACACAGTGGATGTAAAATGATAAAACATGTATAAAGATGTCTAACATCTCTTTTGTTCATAATATAAAATAAGTAATCTATTGTTTGCAATACTTTTAGAACTTTTAATGTTTTTATACACAAATTACAAAGTTATCTCTTTTACTATATAAAATTGAAAAGTAGTTAAATGATTCAGAACCTCCTTAATTAAATTATTTCTAATTATATTTTTCCTATATCTCAATTATCTTACCTTAAAAAAACATATGAATCACTGTGACAGAATGCATATACCAATTAGCCATCTGTCTCTCTGCTCAATATGTTTTGAAAGATTGAAGTCATATCACCCAAATTATTAGTATATAGATGTAGTAGAAATCAATATTTTAAATAAGTAATATAGTTTAAATAATATAATACAAAAATGCTATGTAATTCAATTCATTTTACTTTTTATTTAATTTCAGTCAAACAACCAACTATCAACACAATATTTGGGAATTATGTGATGCTAAATACATAAATGAAGTACCTAATTTTAAAACTCAGGTTAAACTTACTTATTTCCTCAACTATTTACAATTTCTTTATGATGACTTGTTTGGTGTCTGTTGTACCAGGACTAGAATATAGGGTCTTACATATACCAGGAAAGAGCCTTACCATTGGATTGCATGGATTGAAAGTCACAGGTCCTGAGAATTCTTGTTGTTTTTTTTTTCCTCTGAATACATTTTAAGATATTATAAAAAACTAAAACACACAAATATCTAATTAATTATTGTTATAATTTTTCTTGGTACTTTAAAATGTCTTGAAAATTGGTGTCTAAATTGTCTTTACTTCTTTGTATTTTTCAGGTTAAGACTCCGGAAACATCATAAGGTTTGTATTCACTGTTTCCAGGCTCATTGTTGTGGACAAGTTTCTGTACTACATGGTCTGTAGCCATTTAGTCCTAAATAAACTCATTAAAGCTTATTAATTATAAACTGTTTGGCCAATAGCTTTTGGCTTGTATTTACTAGCTCTTTCTTAATCACTAACCCAATTTTATTAATCTAAGTATTTTCACATGGTCTTGTCTTACCAGAGAATGCTTGATGTCCTATCTTCTTGATAGCTACATGGAGATTGTCTGGCAGCTCCTCTCTCTGCCTTCCTCTACCCAGCATTTTCCTAGTCCGGAAGCCCAACCTCCACTCCCTGCCTGGCTACAGGCCATCAGTTTTTTATTGAACAAATAAGAGAAACATATTCACAGCATACAGAAGGACATTCCACCATCACATTTCACCTCAGTCTGTATTAGTGTACATGTCCTTTTAGATAATTCCAAAGTCAGCATCCATTCCATGGCTATGTCAGTCATTGCATCTTTGTGGATGACATCTGATGGAATAAATGAGAGAAACTTGTCTGGCAATGTTTCTACCATATCCATTTACAATATGCACTTTTTCTCAATTCTTAATTTGACCAGTCTAGAGAATACTTACACAGCTTTACTGCCAAGTAAATTAGTTTAAGTGAGTTGTTATTGTCCAGATTCTGAGACTTTAACCTGGAGAATTCCCATAAAAAAAATCTTTCCTATGTAAAAATAAAACTTGAAAACTAGGGAATGAACCAATTAGCTTTAATAGTATCCACATAAAAAATGATTTCAAACAAATGGAATAAGTCAATTCTACATTTTAAAACAGTGTGTGTGTGTGTGTGTGTGTGTGTGTGTGTGTGTGTGTGTGTACAAGAGAGCAACTTTCTTCCACCATTTGGCTGCAGGGCCTCAAAATTGCATCATCAGGAATGGTCATACGTACCTCTATTTCTGAGGCATCTTACATGCCAAAAGTTTATTCTAGAAGCAAATATTAGTGACCATGGCCTAGGAATAAGGATTCAAAGATTCAGATTAATTACATATTCCATGAAAATGGCTTTATGAGATTTTGGGGACATGTGTTTGTGTGTGTGTTTCATCATTCAATTGATTTTTCTATACTTCTGTGTGCAAGCATTTGTGTTCAATACTTTTATTTCCTTTAATACTTTTATACCTTAACACTTGATCTACATCACTCTAGCTTCTACCTTTCTCCCTTTATCTCCTTCCATGCCACCTCCCAAATTACCTCTTATTTAAATTCTATTTTATATGTATAGTCAACTGTAATATTTATGTCTACATATATGTGCACACGTATATTTGCATTACTGAAACAATTTAGTTTTCTCTTTTGTATGTGTGTTCAAGGCTTTGCACTTCTGCTTAGAAATTCAATATGAGTTTTTTTCCCTTGAGATTGAGTCTTCCTCTCTGAGCAGCGACTAACCACCTATAAATTTTCATCTAAAAGTAAGATCATGTTGAATTTCTTTTGTTTCTCTTGCCATGCCAACTAGTGTTGTCATTATGTTGTTCATATTCAGGCAACTGTATTGTTTAAAGGCAATGCACTAACCTTCCTTGTCATATATAGAAGACACTGTCTCACAGTGTGTGATATGGCTTTTAAAGTCCTCCTCTCTCCTCTTTCATAATTTCCCCTGAGCACTAATTATATGTCTTGCAGTGAAGTTTAATCTACTGCATCACTTTTGTTGGCAATCTTTAGCATTTCTCGACCTCTAAAGTGTTATCCTTTTGCCTTTATCTTTACAGAGCTGTGTCCTTGTATGAAAAATATCAGAATGGGGATAAATAATGTTTTAGTGATTAACAAGCCTTGGCACTGGACTAGAGTTTATTTACCAGCATCCCAGTACAGTTAAAAGACACCCACTGACCCTTCTGCACCCTTTCGTCATCACATGAACAAGTAGTCATTTATTGTCTGACAAGTTGTGATCTCTGCGATAGTCTCTATCTGGTGGAGTTGAGGGACGCTAGGTAAGTATAGCTCGAAATCCTTGTCAAAGAAGCAGCCTTTTGTAGCATGACTTTTCTTTGTTGCAGAACAAGAGAAAGCTACAAATTATGGCACTTTTCATACACATTTGCAAAAACATCAAGTATGAAAGTGGGAGCAAAGTAAGTAAATCTCTGTTGTGACTTTCAAATGCTATTGGATGGCATTGCCAGTTTGAAGGTTGGTGAAGCATGCAGGTTAATGCATTCTAAAGGTTTTACCTGATATTCAAAAGGATTTATAGACATGGACAAAGAATGGGAATTAAAGGGCTAAATTAAGGCCTCAAAATTCATATAGGTCTGTAACATTCTAGAACAAAGTTCTAGACAGACAATCTGCTTTGTAGATCACTTACCATGGTTTGGCTTTCCCCTATGAATGTTAGTTAATAATAGGGACTTACTTTCCAAAACAGGTGTGTAGAAATATGACTAGGCCAAGAATTTAAATTTACAAATGTCAAATATAGAAACACTACATATTAAGTTTCAGTATATGTTTTTACAATATCTTGCCTTAAATTTTTCTTCTTAGAGAATGTTCAAAAATATTTGGAGTTTTTAACTTTTTGAATTTAGGTTAAATGATGTTGATTACAAAAGCCTGAATATCAAAATATAATTGAATGCAACTCTTAAAACATCTTCTGTACTTGATTCAACTAGTCATCTTTTACTTGTTTCACTGCCCTATTCAAGGGACATATTTTCCTAGCCAGTACATAGCCTGTTATCACAATGAAGCACCTTATAGTGATTCAGTGGCTGCCACAAAAATCAGCATGGGAGCACCTAAATGCTTTAGATGGCTTTCTATTGATTGCTATAAGACACACAAATAAAATGTGAACTCTGGAAATCTATTCACTGTCACTGGCATAATCCTTAACTACAGTTTTCTGGTCCTCTTTAGTTCCTGCTTGAGTGGTGCTTTTTCTTCAGGGATGCCCATTATGTTGTAAAGTTTACAATGGTACTTGATATTTCAGAATATCTGGAACTGTTCATCTTCCAAGTAGTCACAATAAACTCCCCTCAACAGAATTTATTGGACATGCGTGTTATGCCTATCCTGAAGAGAGTTTTGCATGGTACCCTTTGGAAATACAGTAGCAAATTAAAGGACCTACTGAAATTATCTACTTAAATCAAATCCTTCTTCTTGCACATCCTAGACATGTGTCTTTGATCCATACAAACATTTTTGGTGTGGATTTTTTTTGTTGTTTTCTGAAGCAGGCAAACAACAGTTATAATACTTTGTAAATTTATAAATTCAGGAAAAAGCATAGTTCTGTGATAGTTCACATGTTGACTTTGCAAACTCAAATCTGAAGCCAAAACTCTAAATTTAACTCTATTCTTATTTCCACATGGAGATTGTTTCTAGGAAAGGCTGCATAGTATTTTTAAGTGTAATAAATGATAAATCAGAACGAGCCATTTTTTCAATAATGTCAGGTTAATCAGAAGTGCCAGTAGATTTCTACAACTGGTTACAACTCTACTAAGGCATATGGGTTTGATCATGTATTTGTCTGCTAAGGCTACTGTAACAAAGTAATGTAGACAGAGTATTTTGGACCTCAAGAGTTAGCTATATCAAAGTTCTGAAGGCAGAAATATTCCCACTAAGTTGTGAAAGGGAATTATTCCTTCTTTCACGCCTCTTCTAGCTTCTGTTGATTTCCTAGCAAATTTTAGACTTCCTCAGCTTGTATAGTGTCATCTCTTTTTGTCTTCATCTTTCCAGAGAGCTTGTCAATTTGTGAAAAAAATATATGAATGGGGGCTAGAGAGAGGTTTAATGGTTAAGAGCACTGAGCAGAAGACTAGGGTTCATTTTCTAGCAACACACTATACTTCCATGGAATACCATAACCACTCGTTGCCACAATGGACAAATTCCCCATACACACTCACAAATACATGTGCATTCACCTATAAGAGCAAATAAGGTATGTCAAAGTAATTTAATAAAGAATAACCAGAGGGAAAAAAGAGATGCTATAATGGGTGAGAATTTACTGGCTTTGCAGAAGATCCAAATTAGATTTTTTTACACCTACAGCAGGTCATTTACAAATAACTGTTAACTCCAGGTCTAAGAGATATGTGTCCCATTGCTCTCCTCTATAGGTACTTGCAAACACTTAATAAACAGATATTAAATTAAGCACTTGAATATGCATAAAAATAAATAAATCATTTTTATAATATCATCTCTTCTATATGATTTTCTAACGTTATGTAATGAGGGCCCATCTTCACATACTTTTAATAAGTTCATTAATTATATTTTATTGACCTTATTTCCAATTAAAACTGTATCCTGTGGTATGGGGAGTTAGGAATCCAATGAACACATGTGAGGAAAGCTAATTTTACCCACCACAGGCAGAGACAAGCAAGATGCATCATGCATAACCAACACTCTATTTGGTGTAATATAAATGTTCTCAGAAACATTTGGTAATTTTTCTTTCATGATATCATTGATTTTTTCAATATTTGTTCTAGGATAATGCAAAATAAAAAAATCACCATGAAATAAATTGATATATATTTTATAATATATTCACAATAATAATAAAATTCATAGCTTTGTTATAAAAACATAGAAAATATATCAAATACTGAGAAAAATGTACGGGTTTGGTAGTACCTAATATGTCAAGTACCAGTCAATAGTTCATATTAGCAGCCCAAACAATGAATATATTAATGTGGGAAGAACTTTGCACCAGGGATTAATCGGGATTCACAGCAGCTAATTAGTCAAGATCTAACAAAACTAATAATAACAATTGACAAAAAAGTAGAGATGATGTAATAAAATTTCAGAATGGAGGGTGAAATCATAAGTAGTGTCTTAAAAAGTATAAAAATGAGAGATCTGTATATTGCCTTTCCATTGAAACAAAAATTCTGGTTAAATATTATGAAACAGTTTTTGGCCAGCTCAATTCAGAGACAGGCATTAATGCAAACTAGGCCTTTTTCATGACAGAGTTGAGCATTGATCAGTACAAGATGTGAATTTTATTTCTCTGGGTTTTATGCTGGTAATAACTTAAAACATCAAGCCAAGTAGTACATAAGCCCAATGCTTTAAGACTGTAGTTGAAGATGTTTGGTTGAATGCTATATGCTCAGAGCACAGATTACTGGGGGGGTTGTATTTCATCACAGCATCCTTCCTTTCTACATTACAAGAGCAAATACAGTGAAGTTCATTGAAAAATATCTCTATATATACTGTCTGTGGGAAGATAAGAGAAGGGCTTTGTGTGTGGTACCAACTTTAATTTGTGATTTTCTCTTTGTACACTGAATAAATAAAAATAGCATGGCAAGCAGAACAATGGAACCAAAATACCAGCACTAACTCCTGTATCACACCGTGCTATCTATTGTGTCACTTTAAAGCCACCATGGGATTTTTTTCATTCCCCATAATTATGTCACATTGTATCAGGATAAAGTAATCTTTTAGAATATTCATATTACAAATAATAATTTTTAAAATTTTCTTTGCCTTTTTTACATCTTTTGATATGCAACATATTTTAGTAATGGCATTTGAAAGTCTACTCTCTTAACTCCATACACTGACAACTGTAACTTCAGTGAAAATCACAGACAAGGATCAGGTAAAGAAAATCATTGATGGTGTGAGGTGAGCTTATAGATACAACTACAGAAAACCTAAGGTTGAATGACTCACTTCTGTGGCATTTGTCTGCAGGGAGATGACAGGCAATAATGATACCATAAAACAATAAGCTATTAGACACAGGACTTATATTTGTGTTACGTGCAGGTTTTTCCCAGCCGCCTGGTCCCACTCTTTGTTCCTCCCTGCCAGCCGCCTGGTCCTACCACCATTGTAGCCCTAAATAACACGCAGAGACTCTGTATTTCATATAAAGCTGTTGGCCAGGTACTAATTTGTTACCAGCTAGCTCTGTCTTAATGATGAAATAATATCTACTATTCTAAGTATTTCCACGTGGCTCATCTTACAGGCCTGAGCAGTGCTGGCATTCTACCTCTTCGGGCTCTCCATCTTGACTCCTCCTAACTATTCCCTCTTTCCTCCTTGTATCCTAGCCCCACCTATCTTTCTTTCCCATTGGCCACAGTACTTTATTCACTAACCAGTATGAGAAACATATTTACAGAATAACATCTCCCATCATCTCCTCTTTTCTGTCTAAAATAAAAAGAAGGGTTTTAACCCTAACATAGCAAAATATACCATACAACAGTTATCAAATAAGAATCACAGTTAACAATATTTAGTCCATTAACATTTTGTAAGACTTAAAGAAAATGTCATTTATCCTATCTTTGTGAGTCTAAAGTCCTATATGTAACTTATCTTTAATCCTAACTAAGGGAAACTATAACCATAGCTATCTGTCTTCAACTCCAATAAAGACCACATAACTCTAGAAATGACAGAGACAACACACTACCTGGTCAGTCACCCGAAGTTATTCTGTTATGTTCCATCTTCAGCCCATAGGCCATAGTTTGTCTGGCAGACTCCTCAGCAAAGCAGAAAACTTTAAACTGTCCACCTGTATTGGCAGTTTGTCAGTCACTTTTCTTTGTCCTGCAGAATGAATGGCAGACTCTTCTATGAAGCAGGAACCCTATAGCATTGTCCATTTTGCATAAACAGTCACTTTCCTCTGTGTCCTGCATGTCTAGCTTATACAGCATAAACTCAAACAGTCCACACAGGAGTACAACCTTGTCCAAATGGCTAGCCTTGCCATATTAGAACCAAAGGTACAACGCATTTTCAGTGTCCATCTTCCTTTCTGATGCAGGTGGTGTTACCAGGAGCAGTTGTGCCTCACTGTCAAGAAAAACCCTAAAACATTTTAAATGCCATATTCAGTAGGTCTTTGAAAGGTTTGAAGAAGGCCTATTCATCTCAAATACATCTCTGCATATCTAGAAATCCTAACTAACTTAACTCCAAGTTTTGACTATCATAGGTAACTCTCTATAATCTGTGTTAAATTATACATTACATTTCTAAATGTGCTATATAAACAAAATACCTAAACAAGAGAAAAAATATACGTATCACAACATTGACCTTAATTTTGCTGGCTTGGAGATACAAGCTGCCATTGCCAGCTCTTGTACACACCAATGAATTGTTATCTGAGCTCTTTAAAATTGGTGGGTTTTTTTTTTTTGCCTCTTATGCTGAGTCAGGAAACCACCCTTAAAGGAGTCACTCAAATCTTTACTTGTCTCTCACAAAACAGAGTCCAACCCAGAAAAATGCTGCTACCAAGAAGTCTTGTTAGTCTCTGTTCTTTTGTTTCTAAAAACTATTTTTTAAGCTTTTGTTAAGTTTTAAGTGAAAGTTCTCAATTCCACTTCTGACACCATTATGTTACTTGCAGGTTTATCCCACTGGCCGCCTGGTCCCACTGCAGCACTAGCCACAAATAATACACAGAGACTCTGTATTTTTTTATAAGGCTGTTGGCCAGGTTCTAGCTTCTTACTGCCTAGCTCTGTCTTAATGTTAACCCATTTCTGCTATTCTAAAAGTATTTCCATGTGACTCATCTTACATGCCTGGATGGCGATGGTGTTCTACCTCTTTGGGCTCTCCATTTTGACTCCTTCTAACTACTTCCTCTTTCCTTCATGTCTTCTAGCCCCACCTATCTTGCTTTCCCATTGGCTACAGTGTTTTATTCATTAACTAGTATGCCTGGTCCTACCGCCACACTAGCCCTAAATAACATGCAGAGACTCTGTATTTCATATAAATCTGTTGGCCATGTATTAATTTGTTACCGGCTAGCTCTGTCTTAATGATTAACCCATTTCTACTATTCTAAGTATTTCCACTGGGTCATCTTACAAGCCAGATGGGTGCTGGTGTTCTACCTCTCCAGGCTCTCCATCTTGACTCCTAACTACCTTCTCTTTCCTCCTTGTCACCTATCTTGCTTTCCATTTGGTCATAGTGCTTTATTCATTAATCAGTATGAGAAACATATTTACAGAATAACATCTCCCATCATATTTGTGTACCTCAACTCCCAAAATCGATCAGTGGTAGAGATGAAGTAGAGGATGCAGAGAAATTATATGAATAAATGAACCACAGACTTACTTCTCATAAGGTGAAATCGCTGTGCTGCATTTTCTACCAAAGATAATGATGATACAGCAATCCTATAAAATATTTAATTTTTCTTTTAACAGTAATATCAAGAAAGGAAATATCAAATCATCTATATCTATTTTTCCTGTGTATATTCATTTTACAGAAAGAAATCACCATGTAGAATATCCAAATTCTTTGACAGAGCGTATATATGATGTGAAGTTGTAATTATTGAAGTATAATGGAAACAGGCTTAATTAAAGAAAAATGAACAAATTTTGCTACATTTGCACCAACACTACTAATCTTAAGAAAATAACCTAAAAAGTCATGACAATTTAAGGTTATCTAAAAGGTAATGACTTATTCACAAAAGTTTCTAACGATTTTTGTCAACTATGCTAAAGAAATGAAATACTTTCTATCTTATTTGTATTTTAATAGTACTTCACAAATATTTGTTTTGGCTTCATATCTATTGGAGAAACAGTACTGTACAAAATTAATGAGTACCATATTTTATCCAAAGACAGTTAAGCCTTTGAATTTTTCAGAGGACTCTGAAGAAATTTTTTTTCTGAATCTGATTGCTGAATAGTATTGCAAAACCTCAGGATTTTTTTCAAAGCCCTGTTTTTAAGAAGTGACATTAAGCCCTAGCTGTTTGTGCCCCTCTTCCTCAATGTTTCCTGAGCCATGTGGGGAGGAAATGGTATGATATTGATGTCCTATTTAGATCTGAACACACTATAATTACTCAGTCTCTGTGCTCTAATCTGTGACTTGTGTACTTTGAGACGTTTAATGAATTTTAGGGCCAATAATATTTCACAGCAGGCAGATGTTCCTGCTTACCAACTCTGATATTGTAAAATCAACATCTAAAAGAACCCTATGACTGAAGTAGAGAATAGACTCTAAGTTGTCTTTTGGCCTCTTTATACACACTGTAGTATGTCCTCTCCCAAGTAACACATGAATAAATAAAACACGTGTAATGATCTTACTTTGTTAAAGTTTAAGAATTTGAAGAATCTCAACTAATAATATAATCTTTCTGTACAACTGCAAATTACTGGATTATATGTGATACTAAAAATATACATGACATGATTTACATCTCTCCTGCCCTGCATGGAATATTGAGGCCAACAAAAGTGATTTAAGTTCAGAGCTTTGGTAAAATGGGAATACTTATTGCTGGAGACAATGTCAACAACAAAATTCCTTCCCCATAGTAGAGAAAGGTTGAGAACTTTGTTTAGCTGATTCAGTTTTATACACTCTTTCTCACAGTAAGAAGTATAAATGTGCAATAATAAAGTCATGGTAACAGCCAGGTTCCATTTCTATTTTATTTCTGTCTTAAGAGCTCCATGTAGGTGATTTTACTGTGTATAAAAATCATTAGTCTTTAGGAGCCACCCTGTTCTCTGGTTATTCTTAGGCTCCAAAGCAGTTTTGTTTTGCTAACAGCAATTCCTGACTACCTTTGGAGTAATGACAAGACTGAGGGAGGATTCAAATTAGCATCAAGGTCCATTAACTTCTCTTACATAATTTCTCACTGATATATAGACCATTCCCTAGTCAAATACTAATTTACAATAATCCTAAATCCATATAGACAGAATACACTGCTTGAAATTCTCTGACTAGATTTTATTTCAATATTAGTATGGCTTTTTCATCATTCCAAGCTTAAGTGAAAAACAATTCACTAAAAGTTCATACTCCCATAATTGAACACAGTAACCAGGGCAGAGATTTGGAATGACTTCAGAAAGAAGGAAAATGTTTGCAATAGACAGATTTCTCCAAGAAGAGGCAAATGAAACCCCATATTCACATGAATTTAATTGATTTTCTGAGCCACTTATGTCATATATAGTGTGAGTAAAACAATGATAATCAATGGAATATTGACAAGGAATAGCCTACTCCTAGACCATTATTTATGTTAGGTGTCCTTGGCTTACAATGTTACACTTTAGAGTTTTCAAGACTTTTCATTTCTAGAAATGTATTTGGTGTGGAATTAAGACAACAGTCCTTTTTGATTGATAAATTTAAAGATTATTATTGCACTTTTCTCAAGGACTTCCAAATCTTCAAGTGTTTTCACAATACAAAATAAAAGCCTATGGAGTATTCTAAATGAGTCTTATCCTTAACTCCCTGATCTAGAAGGGAAATGGTACCAGAGTCAAGCACAAAATAAATACATAATATTGTATCTGTGCTTAGCTCAAGATAGGGACATAATAAATATCTAGAATTGATTCTATAGCATCTAGCTAGGAATATAGAGAATAAAAATATGAGTAAGAGAACAATAATAAT
Source organism: Cricetiscus sungorus (assembly GCA_030556225.1). Taxonomy (NCBI): domain Eukaryota; kingdom Metazoa; phylum Chordata; class Mammalia; order Rodentia; family Cricetidae; genus Cricetiscus; species Cricetiscus sungorus. The sequence continues at coordinate 15,658,448 of JANBXA010000141.1, read as the reverse complement.
GAAAAAGGTGAGACTTAAGAACAGACCCAAATCCATGCCATTAAAGGAACAGTGCTTAAGAGAGCTCTCAGTGTTTCTGTCCTTAGGTTGTGAATTAGCAGCACCAACTTTAAAAGTTGATAGGAGCTCTTGTACTGTGGTCCACAATATGTCCAGTGTAGCATGTATATCTTGTTGGTGGATGTTTCTATTATCCATTTGGCTCCTCATTTTATTTTCTCACTCTGAGTGTGGTCACCATTGGACATATCCACATTTTGACTGAGAGAGATCTTAACATCATGCTTGTATACCGAACATTTTCTAATTCAACTTTATAAAGAGATATAAAGTTGATACGTGTTATGCAGGAAAAAGTGAATGGTGACATAGTATCTTTTGATTTCCCCTGATGCATAAAAGCATAAGGTCAATTTAATAGATTAAAATATTCTTACTACTGTAATTTGTCTGGGTTATGAGAATTCAGAGCAAAACTGATCTTTGAATGGTCATTTAGGCTATTGCTCTTCTACAGGAGATACATTTAGGTTCTTAGGTCCTGAAAGTCTTTCCTGGCCTAGGTCTTCCTCTCCTCTCCTTTAACATTGATGACCTGCATCCAAATTCATAGCAAACCTGGGGCCCACCAATAAGTTACCCATTCTTCTGCTGGCCCTTCTCTGTTTGGATGAGCTGAACTAGATATAATTCTTACATCTGAAAGCTGCTCAATGGAGGAAAATGTAATACATGTTGATTTATTTTCTGGAGTCCAGGATGTTGAAGAAAATCAACATCTCTACTATAGTCTAAGGAAAGATTCTTCAAACCAAGTTGATGCATCATTTCATAGATAAATATTCTTCTTAAAAACAAGCCACTGGTCCATATAACAAAATGAAACCATATCTTTTTATAGTGTACTAAAATTAATTCCTCAAGAATGGCTTTCATATCCCATCCAATTTGCATCTGTCTACCAAAGTTCTTCATTATACAAGATAACAGCTGTAAATTAATAGAAAGATGAGATGAGTATGAAAACACCTTAGAGAATGCCACTTGTTATTTTTTAAAATAACCTTCCTTTTCCACAGAGATTTAAGGTGAAACCTGTATATGGTAGCATAGAATACCAAAATGTATAATGTAAATATTTAAAGGGATTAATGCTGGTTGTTTTCTAAGTGTATTTTATAGCAATTTCTAATTTGAGACTTGTACTTGGTAGTGATATGTCATTTCATTTTTCAAATTGAAATGTTTTATAAAATCATATGCATACAAAAATACAATGCATACTACAAAAAGTATAAAGTTATATCCTTATGTTTCAAAGATTACATGTTGACATAAAATTATTTCTGACATAAGTAAATTGTTAGACTTACTTTCCCTTCTTGCACTGTTTTTGCTTATATCTTCAGTGTTACATTAATTTTCTTTTAATTTTTTATAATTTTTCTATTTTTTCTTATTTTACATATCAGTCCCAGTTCCCTCTCCTTGTCATCCTCCCATGCTCCCAATCCCCCCAACTCCCATTCCCCATCCACTCCCCAAGGAGGGTGAAGTCTTGCAGGAGGGATCATAAAAATCTGTCAAGTCATTTGGGATAGGGCCTAGGCCCTCCTTCAAGTCTCTAGGCTAAGGAGTATCCCTCCATGGGGAATGTGCTACGAAAGTCCTTTTGTGCACCGGGGATACATATTGGTTCCACTGTCAGAGTTCTCTTAGACTGCCCAGGCCTTCTAATTGAGACCCATATTCAGGGGGTCTGAGTAGGTACAAAGCTGGTTTCCCAGCTATCAGTCTGGGGTCTTTGAGCTTTCCCTTATTTAGGTTGGCTGTCTCTGTGGGTTTCTCAAGCCTGCTCTTGACCCCTTTGCTCATCACTTCATCTCTGCACTGAATTCCACGAGTTCAGATCAGTGTTTAGCTGTGGGTGTCTGCTTCTGTTTCCATCAGCTACTTAATGAAGTCTCTAAGATGGCAAATATGGTAGTTATCAATCTCATTATTGTGTAGGGAATTTAAGGTAGTCTTTCCATTGTTGCTCAAATTGTTAGTAGGGGTCATCTTTGTAGGTCACTGGATATTTCCCCAATGCCAGATCTCTTTACTTGCTCTCCTCTATTCCTCTCCAGACTCAATCCTCCTGCTTTCTCATGTTCTCTTCTCACCTCCTCTACTCCCCTTCTCTTTCTCCTTACTCCCTCTTGACTCACTGCCCCTGCCCACCCCCCCCCCAGTCTCCTAATATGCTCAGGAAATCTTGTCCCTTTTTCTTCTGTGGGATACCTTGTATGACTCTTAGGGTCCTCCTTGTATTGTAGCTTCTTTGGTGGTGTGAATTGTAGGCTGGTTATCCTTTGCTCTATGTCCTATGTCTAAAATTCATATGAGTGAGTACATTCCATATTTATCTTTTTGTGGCTGGGTTACCTCACTCAGGATGGTTTCTTCTAGTTCCATCCACTTCCTGTGAATTTCAAGATTCCATTGTTTTCTTTTTTGTTTTGTTTTGTTTTTTGTTTATTTGTTTTTTCCCACTGAGTAGTGTTACTGCAGGTTTTCCCCGCAGGCTACAGCCGGTCCTGTCGCCATGGTCCTGCTGCCACGTGAGCCCCAAATAACACTCAGAGATGCTGTATTTGATACAATCCTGTTGGACAGTTACCATTATTGTTTATGGGCTAGCTCTGTCTTAATTATTATCCCATTTCTACTTATCTAATTATTTCCACGTGGCTCATCTTATCCGGGAGCCACGGCGGGCGTCTTCCTTCCTCCATGCTCTACATCTTGACTCCTCCTTCTACTTCCTCTTTCCTCCTCCTAGTCTCCTAGCCCCACCTATCTAGTTTTCTATTGGCCACAGTGTTTTATTAACTAGTATGAGAAACATATATACAGAATAACATCTCCCATCAGAGTAGTATTCCATTGTGTAAATGTCCCACATTTTTTTTATCCATTCTTCAATGTGAGGCATCCAGGTTGTTTCCAGTTTCTAGAATTACAAATAATTCTGCTTTGAACATAGTTGAACAGATGTCTTTGTTGTATTGATATGTATCTTTTGGGTATATACCTAAGAGTGGAATTGCTGGACCCTTTGGTAGACTGATTCCCATTTTCCTGAGGAACCTCCATACTAATCTCCAAAATTGCTATACAAGTTCCATTCCCATCAGCAGTGAAGTAGTATTTCCTTCTCTCCACATCCTCTCCAGTATAGACTGCCATTGATGTTTTTGATTTTAGCCACTCTGACAAGAGTAAGATTGTATCTCAGGGTTGCCTTGATTTGTGTTTACCTGATGTCTAAGGATGTTGAACACTTCGTTAAGTGTCTTTTAGCCTTGTTGGATTCCTGTATTGACAATTCCCTATTCAGTTCATAATCCAATTTTTAATTGGATTATTTGGTGTTTTGGTGACTAGTTTCTTGAGTTCCTTATATATTCTGGAGATCAGCCCTTTGTCTTGTTAATTTTGTCCTTTGACTTTGATTTTGAAACAAGTTGCTTTATATGACAATCCCAGTTCTGCACACTCCAGGCCTCCCCTGCCTGCCACCATCCCCCATACATTCTCTTTCTGCTCTGCATGGAGGGATAGTCCTTCCATGGGAGTTTTCAAAGTGTGTCATATCATTTGGAGCAGGGCCTAGGCCCTGCCCCGTGTGTCTAGGCTAAGAGAGTATCCCTCTATGTGGAATGGGCTCCCAAAATCTATTTGATACTAGGCATACATACTGATCTACTACCAGAGGTCCCATAGACTGTCTAGTCCTCCTAACTAACACATACATACTAATCTACTACAGAGGTCCCATAAACTGTCTAGTCCTCCTAACTAACACCCACATTCAGAATATATGGGTCAGTCCTATGCTGTGTTTTATCATCATAACACAAGCTAAGGTCATCTGTAAGTCTGGAAACTCAATTGAGGAAATGATTCCATAAGTTTGGCCTGTTAATAGTTCTACTTTCTTGATTCATGATTCATGTGGGATGATCTAGATATCCCAGGAAGGAAATCAAAATTATATTACAAATTAAACTGAGCAAGCTTTGGAAAGGAACCATTAAGTAACAGTGAGTCATTTTATATACTTCAGTGTCTGTCTCTAGGTTCCTGCCTTGGATTCCTGCCCTCAAATCCTTTCATAATCAAATGTAATGTAAAACCCAAGTAAGAACATTTACCTTTAGTTGTTTTTTTTTGTCATAGCATAGAATTGTAAAAATGAAAACATTAGAAAATAAAATTTGTGAGATTTAATTGTCTGTATAAAAACCTGAAAGCATAATATATCAAAAATGAAAGTCTAGTTGCACTAGTATTAATTATCATGATATTAAACAAAATGAAATATTGTATTCTGACTTTTTGGAATGATACAAAGGCATGACTATAGAAACACACCAATGTGCACATATATCTGTGTGCATAACATGTACATATATATATATATATATATATATAATTTGTACTTTTGCAACTAAACTACTGGATATATTCTTCCTCTGTTGTCAATATAATTGTCAACCATAGAAATTTGTTGCAGTTTTCAACAGACTATGTTAACTATTCTTTCCAATGCTAGTTTAATTTGCATTTTATGGCAAATTTTACACTATCCAAATACCTTCACATATTCTTTTTGATGATTGTGGTGACAAAATTACCTCAGTATCTTATCTATGTAACTATTGCATATTTTCTGTGGTTAATAAAGGCATAAGAAGCTGATTTAGTAAAATTAGAAGCTAAACAATGGATTTGCTTACTGCTATTTAAAACTTATCTGTCAGCAAGCACAAAGGCACCATCACAAGCTCCTTGGAAATAAGCAATTATCTCAGGCCCATGTGATGCAACTCAAGTTTGATGTGGTAATGGCAATATATTCTCTTTGGAGATAATTGAGGATTTCTCTTTGTAGTTAATTTCTGTGGATTATACCACAAGGGTTTTATTATTCATCAATTATTTACCCAAGTTCTTGTGAAGTCTATACTCTATTCTTTTTTTAAAAAAATTATGATGTTCAGATTTTAAAGAAGTAAACAAAACAAGAAGGGGCTTTGCTACTTAACATGAACTATTTCTAATCTAGCAGAAGGGCTGGTAGCTATTTACGAAAATATGTTTCTACTGCTTTTAAGATTATAATGCACAGAAATGATAAAGAGAACAAAAATGAAGTATTGGCTCTTTCTTTATCCTAAATACAGACATTCACTACTGAAAAGAAAAAAGTCAATCTTTATTTTGTGAGAGTGACATAACTTTTCTATGGACAATACTCATGTACACTATTTGAAAATAAAAACCCATTAATCGCAGGCCATTCAATTAATACAGAAAGAACTTAATACCTGTTATACTATATATGTAATTTATAAATTTCAATACAGCTATGTAAATATAAATTTCTATATGTAATTTAATAATAGAAACATAGAGTAAGTGTATTCATGACATTTTTCATAAAGCAAACATGAAGAATCAACATAGAATTGACTGATTTTAAAGAAACTGCACCTTTTAAGTCAATTATATTAAATAATGCACTTAAAGAAATCATCAGTAACATTTCAGCATACAATCCTACAAAACAGGAGAGTGTTTCACAATAAGTCAAGCTCCTGAAACTGCAAAAAGTGCATTGCAAAGTAAGTAGCTGAGGCAGAGCATATAAATTATGAGGAAAATAATTATGGATCCAATGATGGGAGATTAAATTAAACAAAATAAACATATTTTTACATTTAATTCATATTCCATTTTGATATTTTTAATAATATGTTTGAAATACACCTAAAATAAATACATGTTAACATTGAGAAGATGTTTCTTATCCAGATTTTCATACACATGTTCTGTGTTAGATAAAATTTTTCCCTGGCAAGAAATAACAATACAGAAGACCTACAATTGTGTGTGTGTGTGTGTGTGTGTGTGTGTGTGTGTGTGTGTGTGTGTACATGTGTGTGTGTTCAAGAGAGAGAGAAACAGGGAAAAAGAAAAGAACTTACAGAATGATAGGAGAGATGCACAAGAGAGGCAGAGACACAGGACAAGTGACAGAAAAACAGAGATGTACATGTGTTGTATGTGTTGTATGTACCCATGTGTTTGGGCATGATGTTTGTGGATATGAAAGACTTAAGAAAGAGTATGGTGGAGCATATCTTTAACAAAGAACCCAGGACAGTCTGGTCTGCACAATGAGTTCCAGGACAATTAGGGCTACATGAAAAAAACCTGCCTCAAAACACAAAAGAACAAACAAACAAAAATATAAAAGAAAAAAACAAAATTCTCTTGTCTCTGGTATTGTGAGTGCATTCTGCAATTGGTTTTTAACTGGATTCTCAGGATTCAGATTCCAAGTTTTTGTGCTTACATGGCATGCATTTGCCAGTTGAGCCATCTTCTCAGACCATCACTCATTCTTTTTAAGTGATATAAGACATCTATGGGATGCCATGTCTTCTGTAAAGCATCATCGCATTTGAATCTCTATGTTAACCTAAGACATTATTCACTGAAGAAAAGGGAACCTCTTTAATGAGGGTTGAACACTGTATTAGTGTATGGATTTATAGGATTGATAGCTCAGTAATACTGTCAACTTTTCTCCTCCAGCAGACCACACATCACCTTCTAATAATAATAAAGCTAATCACTATACAAAAGGCCCTCAGCTCAGTATCAATTTGATTTTTCTGTGTCCTGTGACACATGTATGTTGCATCTTCAGCAAAGGGGCTTGACCCTCCAGTTCATAGCTGTTCAGTTAAGGCAATAGCTTCTTAGTTTTAGGATATACGTAAAACCATCACTAAGAACTAATAACTCAAAGGGCTATATTCCACACTGAATTCTAGGCTTTTTGTTGGAAAACATATGGCATTTCCCTCAATACATAGGCCAACTATATTTAAACATACATGTTATTTAAGATGTTTCTAAAATATCAGGTTTCCACATGTCTTTTTCAAACATCTTTAATATTTGTCATGCCTATATTTGTTTGACCTCCCACCCACTTCTGATTCAAAATTTTCCAAATTGTCATTCTTTCTCCTTTCATATTGTGTTCTACTCCCCACCTCCATTGAGCTCTCTCCTCATATATTGTCCCTGTCTTGTTCCATGGTTTCTATATGTAGCTCAATTTAGATTAAAAATTCATAGCTTGAAGTGTCACTTCCCTCACAGGCATCATTTCTAGCCCATCTATTTACCTGCAAGTTCCCTAAGAGGAATAAAGGATCTAATAGACAATAGTATCAGGCATCCTTAAGACTCATCAGAATTTCAGAATGTGAACAAGTAGTCGTAAATAAAGAACTAGTATCACCTTAATAGAGAGCAATGCACAAATGTGATTATAGGGGATCTCTTTTTGAAATTTTACTTAAGTGACACATTTTAAACTTTTCTTATATATTGTCCTCTATAATTTTAAATATAAAGTATTATGATTGAGTATGAGCCTGCTCAATTCAGGCTAACATAGTTCCATAGTTCAATAATTACAACGGGAAAATTATCTGTTCTCTCCTAATTATGAGTTTTCTAAAAACAATTGCTTAATTTCTATTGTGTTTCCCAAAATAGTGCCTTCCAACACTCTGTACTGCTCTTCTTCCAATGGGTGACCATAGATAGCACACATATATTTGTAATATAAGCCCCATGAATATCTAATTAGGAAGGGAATTTGCTGTAACAAAAATAACTATATTTGAAAGAAAATATATGCATATATGTAAATATATACAACAAATATGTACACAAATATGCTCATAAAAACATTATACTTTATTAAAATGCCACATATTAAGTAACAGATATTTCGAATGTTTGCAAAACCTAGTTTGAACTAGGGATGTAATTTAATGATAGAGAATTCTCACCTAATATGCATGAAGCCCAAGATTCAGTATCTAGCACAAAACCTACTATATCATAAATAATTGGACTGGGACTCCAAGTGCAGTTATGTCTTAGAAATCGCTAACAACAGTTTTGGAATTACCATTCACAACTCCTTGAATATTTGTAGATCTCACTTTCTGTGCCAGTAAGAGAGAAAATATGGAACACACAATATTTAAATGACTTTATTTCTAAAATTCTCTGAACAAATATAACTGCAGATCTTTTAACATGGTTCTTTTGTATCTCCCCAATCTTCCATAAGAGCATTAGTACTGATTCCTTCCCCTCCTTTGAATGCCTTTGTACAACTCATTAATAACATTTTATTCATAAAAATCCTGTCAATGACTTTGTTTGTATTTACAATATAAAGGTACCTTTATTGAGTCCTTTTCATTTAAATTGTTTTTGTGCTGGAGATGTGATTATTATATGAAAGGTCTTATTGTTGTTCTTTAGTTACAGTTATAAGCTGGAGAATGGGTCAGTGTGGGGCATATGAATGAGCATCCCAAGTAAGTGAAGTCCCAAAGTAAGGGACCATGTGGGACAGCATAGCAGATGTCATAGCAGGTGAGGATGGCAAAGGCAGGAGGCTGGCCACCAACTACCTACCTCTTCTTTTCTCCCAATCTCTCTGAACTCCTCTCTCCTCTTCTGTTCCCAGTGCCTCTATGTCTCTTCCCTTCTCTTTCATTCCTCTTTCTAAATGAACTCCTCATTTAAGCTCTATCTGCCTGGCATGTTATTCCCTGGCATGTGTAGTGTGATGTGTAATTCCAAAATAATTCTTTATACCATCATTCAAAATTACCTTCAATGCAGTCACATTATCTGATAGATCATTTTATTGTTATATTCACTTAGCAGAATAATATTAAGTATTTTTCCCCTAATACCCATAGCTTATCTACATAAAAGTACTACTAATGACTTATTGCTGTACTCACAGGTCAATGCACTTTTCATCCCTCCTCTGAGGAGTTTTGTCTTACAATAAATGCAATTAACACAGTAATCCACAACTGGTTAATGGGCACAAAGTAAGAACTCGGAATACTCATCCTTAAATGGAATGTCTGCATTACAGCCTTCCCTTCAATTCTCAGGTGTCCATCTAAAAGAGGCAATAGAAAAATACGTAAGTACCAGATGTGGTAGATGAGTTCAAGGAAACAAATATTTTCCATATACAGCAGGGCAAATGCAAATTTAACTCAGAAATAATGACATCATGAATGGGACTACAAGTTCAAGCTTGTAGTATGTCAGCGTGGATGAGGTGAATTCAGCAAGAAGTGCCACCCCAAATCAAGAAACTATTGAGCTATGATTGTTGCTGAGTGATCAAAAATCAATTTCCTTCAATAAATTAACAGTATATTGAGCACACTGCAGAGAAGGCCCAATTCAAAGCACATCTGCCAACATTATTAAGTTGTTTGTTATATGTTTTGGTAGAAGGAAGACAGAAAATTAACTTTGATGGGTCAGGAAGAAAGGAGAATCTGGGAGGAGCTTGAGAGAGGAAATGAATATATATACTATACCATATGGAATTCTCAATATGTAAATTCAATATTGAATAAAAACTTTCTGAAAGTTGATTCAGGTACCACAACTCCTGTATCAAGAATTTTAATATCTAGAAACATACAAGGAGGAAAAAACAATGTGAGAACAAGGGGAGGTTACTCAGATTAGAGTCAGCTAGAATCCTTTTTGATCAACTCTACATTAAAAGTTTGTCTCCATGCCCAAGGCTTTGTTCAAAAAACATTGAAATCACAAACAGGGAACTTCTACACCCCTGAAAATTTGACTTTGTCCTCCAAAAATACTACAGAGAGGACTGATGGGTGTTTGACAATGGGTTTTTGATACAAAGAAACTCTTGGTTTTTGCAAAATACCATGAGAGTACAATATTTTCCTGTTCATTTTCTATTACTGCCATTTTCAATTAACTTAAATGAAAACTAGTAATACATTTATTGTGGCCTAGTTTCCAAAACTGTAAGTTAATTATATATACATGTCTGGGAGTTTTAAAACATAATGTTAAGTCTTGACCATGCACTATGGAAACAAAAGAAATTAGATTCATTTTGAAAGACATGTTATATAGTGTAGAGAACTGTGCCATGTTTACAGGGAATACATTTTAAAGCCAAATATGCTGTGATTTGAATCTTGGATCTACCACCCACTTTCTACAAGTCAATTGGAGGTAGAATTTTCAGGAAGCAAATGTTAAATGACCAAATAAGAGCTATCCAACAGATATTTATATATTATTGAAAAAAATAGGTTTCAGATTTGTCTCAAATACATTTAAAAATTAAAAGGTACTGTATATATTGAATGTATACAATATGAAGTGTTGATAAACATATATTGTAGAATGATTAATTAAATGAACTAGTATCAATTTAAAACATTCCCTAGGAAACCCTAGTTTAGTTGTATGAAAATTTTAATGTCTTTAACATTTTATGAATATTCAAGTCATGGTCATTCTCACCTACAACTTTCTATGATTCATTTATATATTCATGGGAAATATTAATTACTCTTCAATACTAAATGGAATTTTTTTATTTTTCTCTTCTTGCTGAAATTTACCTTGTCATCACAATTGTGCCAAATTCCACAAAGCAAACTTTAAATGTTATATAAGTATAGATATGATTCAAGAAATTACAGATTAGTTTCCAAACAAAGTTACTTCCAATATTTATTCAATAAGTGCATGTACAATTATTTATTTTCTCCTAGAAAAATATTGATTCAGTTTCCAAAGTATGATGATCATCCCATGAAGCACAAGTAGGTCTAGAGAAGAAAATATATTCACCTCCTTCCTTCCTGAAGCTTCCAGACTGGTGGACAATGAAAGAGATATTCAAAGATATAGCTGCCTCACCCTGTGCACTTTTTATAGGAGAACATGTGTTTTAAATTACAAAAGCAGAAATGCAGAAATAACTATAAAACATCTTATTTGGGAACTGAAAAATACTTGTGAATTATGCTAATAAGAAAATCTAGGTCCCAGCTATTACAGCCACTTTCGTTTTGAAATGGCAGTGACTTCTGTAGATAAGCTTTCAAAAGCAAATGCTGTTTTTCAAAGGAAATGCATCTGAGAGTCATCAGCTGTTCCACAGCCTCCAAATGGATGGTGGTGAATATTGAAATGTTATCTGACATCAGAGTAATCTAAACAGAAATATAATAGAATTACCTTCAATTAGAGAATCAAATTTCTCATGAAAAGCTTTTGCTTAGGGTCTGTGGAAACAATGGAGTTTTCATTTCTGTTTGGCACACTTATGATCTTTGTTTGGGTAAATGGTCTGAGGCATTTAAATAAGATTCTCTTTTCAAAATAGCCTTCGGGATTTGGAGCAAGAAAAAAGTAAGAAAGAAAAACATACTGAATAGACCTAGTGCTTTTGTGTGTTCATAACAGATGGTAATAATTCTCCTCTTAGGATAGTATATACTGAACATGGGAAAGCATTTGTGTCACACTGGAAACGTTCAGGGGCCACAATGTCTAGAACAATGTGATCTTTGAATATGGTAAGATGGACACACACATCTGTGACTTTATTAGTCTCAACTTCCAACTACTGTTTCTATATATGTAGACTGAAATAAGACAAAATTCCTGACAAAGGAGTCCTAAGGGGTCAATTTTACTTGCCCTTTTGCCTTCCACAGCTCAAGATACCAAAATGATCTCTCTATTTCACTTGACTTTATTTTCCATAGCCAGTATTTCAAGAGAGAAATCTATATCAGTGACATAGAACATTTTTCAAATCAGTTCTCCAATGTACCCTAACCAAAAGATGAGGCTGATATAATATTTTGAAATATGACTCAATATGTTTTCACAGGTAATCATGCTCCTCTTATCGTCATGTATAATATATATATATATATATATATATATATATATATGGAAAAGGAAGAAATAATGTTTCTATATGAAAATATCAGCATTTATGCTTTTTTTAAATTTAGAGACAGATAATATGAAGGAATAATTCTTGCTGTAATATTAGCTTTCAATTGTCAACTTGGCATAATCTAGAAATATCTGAGAAGAGATGCTCAATGAGGGATTGTCTAGAACACATTTGCCTATAGATATGCCTTTGGAAGACAATCAATGTTAGATAAATTGGCTAGGAAAGACTCTGAAAACATACATACATATCCTCTTTTCCTTTCTACTTTGGCTGAGGATGTGATAAGACTAGTTGCTCTCAGTTTCCTTGCCCCCTTAACTTCTCTCTAATAGATTGTGACCACAATTGTGAACTGAATACATTCTCCCTCTTCTAAATTGCTGCTTGTCTATTATGTCACAGTAACAAATATGAAACTAAAATATTTATCTAGTAAATAGATGTAATCAAGTCTGATAATATGCATACACATGAACAAAATACATGAAAATATTCTGATATATATCTCAAGAAAGGATCTTGTATTCTAATAGTGTCCCATTTTCTGGAATTAAGCAGTTCAAGGCCATGTACCCTCTCCTTTTCCTGTCTGTGCAGAAATGAGCAGCTTTTCCTGACCTCACACTGGGTAACATCATGTTCAGTCTCACCATAGACCCAGAAACAATGAAGCTAATGAGCAAGGGGTGGAATCTGAAACTCCAAACCAAAATAGCCCACTTACTCTGAAGTTGTTTACTCAAGTGTTTATCAAAGATCTGGAGGTTGGCATGTTATTTCAAGAAATGGGTGCAGAGAGCATGTTGAAGACATACTCCCAGGAAAGGTTCAAGGACTGAGTGATGAGGGGAGCTCTACATTCTGGGAGGTCAGCAAGGATGCACATGAGCAGGAATAATGGCTGACTTCATCTTACACACTGAATTTGAGGTAATTGGCAGGGCCCCTGGAGAAAGTAACATGGGTTGGGTATATGTAATGGTGGCATGACGGAAGTATCAGCAACTGTGCAGTTGAAGAAGTCACATCAAATGGGGATTTTGGCTAAACTTATTTTTGGTATTGTACCTCCCTCAAGTTCTGCCATTTTACATTCCATTTCAAAGGCACTCTCTTTACCCAAAGCAACAATCTACTGGATAGAAATAGACAGTATTAATCAAAACTATTCACAGTAGTTTACCATACTTGCATGTGGATTGTAAATTTTTTAAAGGGACATTTTCACTTTCGTGTCTTTACCATCAAACAATACAAACATATAATAATGACTGGATAACACTTTGGTGAGGATCATGAAATATACTTATTTAACTTTTGCCTGTTTAATTGTAAATTAGGAAATAACAATAATGATGATAAACTTGGAAATCAGTAAGTTATGAAAAACTCCTGGTAATATTAAGTGATATAATTGAATAATTATAATATGAAAAAAAGAGAAGGGACAAACAAACTTCAGTCCAAATCTTCAATCTGTGGATGTAAACATGGGAGAAATAAGTTTTCTTTATTATTCTTAAAGAACACCCCAGAGCAACATTATTACCCCAGTAAAACTTCACCCTGACCTTATCTCACAATGGCTATAGAAGAACACAAATGGTTCTGTCCTAATAGTAGAACAAAGTAAAAAAAAAAAATAAAATAAAATGGCCACAATTTATCTTCTCATTTTCTGCTTGCCAGTTTTTATCTGTTGGAAATTTATAACTTTGTTTCTCTAACTTCTTTTTGTGAGTAGACCATTTTACTGGTAAACAGTTGGCTGTCCCTTCTCAGGCTCTGACATCTCTATGATCTTTTGACAGCCTTTGGAGAATACCCTGTCCCTCTTAAACTTCCTTCCACACCAATGTGTATAAACCCCTTCTCTTCCAACTGAAGTTTAAAACTCTTTTTCTTTCTTTGATACAGGAAAAGAAAAGGCGTATTCCCTTTAGACTGAGTAAATAAGCAATAACCCTTGAATCAGAGGTGCAAGAAGTTTTCAATACTGACTGAAAAAATGTTGGTTGATACATTAGGGAAATGTCTTATTGAGTCAAATATTTATTTTTCTGAAAAGTGGAAGTTAAAGATAAATTTTGTATACCTCTTATGCTGGTGGGAAAAGTATCTGCTTCTGCATCCATCCATTAGACAATGGCTCTAGCATGGCATATAAGGTAGTCATCAATCTAATTATCAGGGAAGGACATTTAAGGTAGTCTCTCCACTATCAGTTAAATTGTTAATTGGGGTCATCCTTGTAGATATCTTGACATTCCCTACTGCCAGATTTCTCTTAAAACTGATAATGGCTTATTCTCTCTTATAGTATCTCTTGATCTCTTTTATTCTTTCCCTGACTCAATCTTCCCTCATGCCCACCTCTTCCTATCTCCCTTTCCCCTCCCTCCATGCTCCCAATTTGCTTGGGAGCTCTTTGCCTTTCACCTTCTCTAGGGGACCATGTATGTCTCTCTTACAGTCATCGTTTCCTAGTTTTTCTGGTGGTGTGGGTTGTTGTTACATGTAGTTTTCCTGCCAGGCTTGTCCCACAGCTGTGCCATCCCCAAATAACACACAGAGATACTACAGATATTCTTGCCATGAACATAGTTGAACAGATGTCCTTGTTGTATAAATGAGCATCTTTTGGGTATATGCCTAAGAGTAGAATTACTGGACATTGAGGTAGATTGATTCCGGTTTTCCTGAGAAACCACCACACTGATTTCCAAAGTGGCTATATGAGTTTGCACTACCACCAGAAGTAGAGGAGTGTACCCCTTTTTCCACATCCTCTCCATCATAAAACTGTCTTTTGTGGTTTTTATTTTTTCCATTCTGAGAGGCATCAGATGGGATCTCTGAGTTGTTTTGATTTGTATTTCCCTGATGGCTAAGGATGGTGAGCACTTTATTAAGTGTCTTTTAGCTATTATAGATTCCTCTATTGAGAATTCTACATTTTGTTAAGTACCTCACTTTTTAATTGAATTATTTGGTGTTTTGGTAACTAGCTTTTTGGGCTCTTTGTATATTTTGGATATCAGCCCTCTGTCAGATGTGGGGTTTGTAAAAATCAATTCGCATTGTGTAGGCAGCCATTTTGTCTTCTTGACTGTGTCCTTTGCCTTGCAGAAACTTCTTAATTTCAGGAGGGACTGTTTTCTTTTTAGAACTACTAACTACTACAGTCTGGGGTTGGAAGTAGACTCTGACAGTTACATTGCATATTTTAAGAGAAAGTACTAGGCATCTCATCTCAATATATATAAAGACCCTGAATGAAATAGGTTAGTGCCAATATTTTTAGAACTTAAAAGAAGAAAAAACACTGAAGTGAGTTTGGGGAGAAATTAATTTGAAAGATTTATCACGAAAACAACTCTAATAGCTTCATTCTGTCTCCACCAAATATCTTCATCTCTAAGTAACACACGTGATATCCATTCAGGTATCCCTGAACCAAAGTAAAAAGCAAGATATTTTACTAATGACAATTCCCATTGAAGGAGATAGTATTGAATCTCTATTAGTAAGATTCTTCAGGGGAAAGGGACATTGCCATGAAATATGGGAAAACTGTTGAGTTAACTAAATTAAGACTATTAGAAATTATAAGCTACAAAATGAATGAAAGGTAATATAAGATATTGGATATTTGATAAGGAATGGAATAGAATTAATAACTAGTAATTAATCTGTAGAAGTTTAATTTGTAAATTGTTTATAAATTACTTATTATAATTTGAGGTCATGATATTATTATATAATTTTCTCCTTCACTTTTCTTCCTCATAACTCAGACTTATATGCTTCACTGTTTTATTTCAAGCTTAAGTTAATATGATGCTACATCATTCCAATTTTCATTTCTAAAATTGTGTGAAATTTCTTCTGACATAGAAATATATAGATGATATCTATTTATGTGATAACAGTTATAAAATTTTTTATTTGTCCTAGTGGAGTTAATTAGTAATATTCATCTTTCACCCTCCTATTTTTAAGACTCATATGTCATTTTCTATTTTCTACTGTGTGTGTATGTGTGAGTGTGTGTGTGTGTGTGTGTGTGTGCGTGTGCCGAGACTAGCTGAGATTTCTTCTGTTATTCTGTTATTCACAAAAATTTTCTACATAATTCACCAATTTGAAGGAAAATTCATATAGAGATATTGAAATATACAAAACAATTAAAATACAGTATAAACAAAAACTAAGGGGAAGGATACACCTTGAATCTAATTTAAAAACCTGAAATCATGGGTCTACTCATTATGGAATGAAAAGAGGGCAACTGTCCCCCCCTTACCTTAGCTTGTGCATCTTCTGTTAAAGCAGCCAAACTCTGTGGACATAGACACTAAGTATCTAAGGTTACCTAATTAGTTCACAGAATCATTAAGTATCTCATACACAGAAAGAGAAGGAAGTGATATTAATCATACTGTTGCCTAGACTGGTACCTATGGAATCTTTGTTATCATCCCAAGTGATCTGTTACTTAAGCAGAAGCACCCCATGGTTCCTCTGGACTTAAGAGATTTCTTTCCTATTAGTTGCAATATCTTTACCCAGTCTACAAATATGGGCAACAATTTAATTCTAGTAGCACTACTTTTCACAAATATGGTAACATTTTTTTATTTAAATTTTCTACTGAGTTTTAGCTGAGATCTAGACCTTAACCAAAAAATTAATTCACAAAATTAACCATTCTTCTACACTGCTCCACTATGTATGTCTTTTGTAAGATGCTTGGACATTAGACATTTTTTCTCATTTTCTGGCCAACTTAAGGCAGACATGATCTTCCAGATTCATTTATATTTGTGACTACTCTCCTCTCAAATTTAATTATTGTACCACAGAGTTTGCATACATGCTACCATGAGAATTTCCCTTGCCATCATTTTTTTCTTTTTGTGAAGTTATTTTATTTATTTTGCTTTCTTCAATACCTGTATGCATCACTAGAAACAGATGTCTGACTATTTTGGAAACATGTTTATGATGATTAATGTAAAATATATCTTGATGTTTTTCTTCTAAATTTAGTTCCTATAATCATTAGCTCAAATACATTTAATTTCAGGTACTTAAGTTCTCTTTAGGAGTCTAAGCATTATTTGCATTTTTGAAAAAACAAGGGCAAAATATTCTAATAGTTGCAGGCTATAAAACCATTTAATTTTTACTATGTGAATTTTCTTGAGAAGATGTGAATAACTATCCATTCATACATGACAGCATACCAATGAGAGGATGAAGAAAAAATTTCACTCCATTCTGGTTTGGTGACACTCTGAGTTTATTGGTGTTTCTTACAGGAACATGGGTGACACAAGGAGAGTTGCATCACAAGAAATTTAACTCCAGCATGGGGTGATGCCACTTGAAATCTCCCTGCCTAATTTAAGGGGGACTTCACCAATATTCTTTCCTGCCAATTACTGCTTATGGATTCATTTGTAGGCCCTCCCCTTCATCTTGTAACTTTCTGGGCTCATGTTTTGTCTCAGTGATTATTTTCTTCAATTCATGGCTTAAGACTGTTATTCACATAAACACACATGTTTAGAACCATCATACTAATCTCCAAAATGGCCCACATCCAAGCAACAAAGACATGTGCTCAACTATGTTCATAGAAGCATTATTTTTTATAGCAAGAATTTGGAAGCAACCTAGATGTCCCTCAACTGAAGAAAGGATAAAGAAGAAGTGGCACATCTACATAATGAAATACTACTCTGCAGAAAAAAAATAATGGAATCTTGAAATTCGCAAGCAAGTGGATGGAACTTGAAAAAAGAAACATCATGAATGAGGTAACTCA
The DNA here is from genome assembly GCA_030556225.1 of Cricetiscus sungorus. Lineage (NCBI taxonomy): Eukaryota > Metazoa > Chordata > Mammalia > Rodentia > Cricetidae > Cricetiscus > Cricetiscus sungorus. The sequence continues at coordinate 15,640,683 of JANBXA010000141.1, read as the reverse complement.
CTCACAAAAAGAGGAACATGGTATGTATTCGCTCAATTATGGATTTTAGATCTAGAGCAAAGGATCACCAGCCTATGTGTAAAGAGCTGCAAAATGCCACATTTAAAGATGGTGCTGGCTTCTGCCTTCCACCTTACCGATGGTGAGTGCTCTCTGGCATAAACAAGTCCTTATTTAGGTAAGTCTGTTCAGCCTGTTTGCTTCTGTGTTAGAGTAGCCTATCTGCAGGGTCCACATGGCTCACTGGGGTTGGTCGGCACAAGGGTATTTAAGCCTGTGTGGGTGTTGCCCCAGGGTCTAAAGAAGATTGTTCAAGGATCCTGAATAAACTGTATGAAGAAGATCTACCCAGAGTTGTGTCTTCCTTGCTGGTCAAGGGCAATGGCAACAATTGGTGACCCATAGGGGAACCTCCTCTACAGATCAGAATTTCTTGCAACAGGTCAGTGCTGGTAAGTTCCCAAGGTAAGTTGGGACCAAGTTAAGGCCCTCGGTAAAGAGGTGATAAGGTCTCTGGTAAGGAGCAATAAAGTTCCATGTTCGGACAAGGCAGTCGACTAGAAGTCCCAGGTATTTGGGACCAAGTTAAAGACCACGGAAAAAAGCAACAATAAAGTCTCAGACATTGAGTGAGAGGTTCTAATGAACAGAAAGTAAAAATTTTAAAATTGGAACTTCTGGGCCTCATCCAATTTTTCTGGCTCTTCAGGAGCTACTTTTGTCAAAAAAAAATTAAAATAAAGAAAAGCACACTAGAAAGATTCCTGAACAAGTGTGGTGCCATTGCACCTTGGTTCACAGTTTCAGGAGACCTCACTGTAGCATGCTGGGACACGTTAGGCAGAAATCTTGACTTTGCTTGGGAACAAGGGACACTAAAGTCCAAAGTCTGACCTGTTTGGAAGTTAGTGAGTAGCTGTATTGAAGGCCAGAGGTACTATAAAGAGTTTATAAAAAAGGAAAAGCTGCACTAGAAATGCTACAAGAAGAAAGATCAGAAGAGGTTAAAAGCACAGCAGAGTCAGATACAGATGAAACAGATTTTGAGGAAGAATTACAGGCCCTCATAGAAAAGGTTCAGAAACAGTCCCTTAAAGAATGGAGAGGGGAAGGAAAGGAGAAATGGAGATGTAAGGAGGAGGAGGACCCTCCCGGGACAATGCCTTCAGCGCCTCCTCCTTATCAGAGTGAGGAAGGGCGAGCCCGAGGTATAGGGTATTCCTTTTGCCCTGAGGTCTGGAGAGCCATACGAACTGACTATGTCTGGCTTATCCAGTTTTCCAGGATGCCCAAGGCAATAGATATGAGGAGCCTTTAGACTTTAAGGTCATCAAGGCTTTGGCTGAGCTCTGCTAACAATTCAATGGTGTATACAGAGCTGCAATGAAGGTTTACACTGTGTTTTAAAAAATACGCTGGCTTGGGACAGTAAAGGAAACAGGATACAATGGTTTAAAAAGCAAATAGAAAGTAAAATGGATGGTTATGGTGGCACACGCATTGCTCCCAGCACTTGGGAAACAGAGGCAAACAAATCTCTGTGATGTCAAAGTAAAACTGGTATGCACTGAATTCCAGGACAGATAAAAGTTACACAGAGAAACCCTGTCTCAAAATATGTAAAAATAGAAATAGAAGAAATAGAGTAATAAAAAAGCCACGTAAACATGGAAAGCACAGAGACATTTTGGATACTATACGTCATTCTGTTGTCTTTAAATTATTTGATTGCTGAGAAAATAACAACAACTGATAAAAGAAATTCTGCTGGACTAATCCAATTTATATATTTTAAAAATTCTTTGACTCCAAAATTTAAGCCTTAGGACAAGTTACTGGGGAAAAGGATTTCTATTTTTGTTTCCACAGAAAATGCAAAGCTATGGATTCTTTCCAGACTTATATGGTTTGATCAAGCAAGACCACCTGAAGCAACATCAATGGGACATTGCAACCTTACAGACCACTACAGCCAAGATTTCTGGATCTTCTTTGGAACCCCATGACAGCGCCCTCTACCAGCAGGAAGTAGTTTGGAAAGAACGACGCCCAAATTTCCAAATATTGTTTATAAATGTTTGTTTTCATTTATATGGACTTGGTTATAAATGGCTATAACCGCAAGCAATCTTTTTAAAGGTAAAAAGGGAATTATGGTATAGATATGAATACTTTGCTTTGGAATGGATTTTCTTTTATTGATACAATTTAAGGTCAATTTTGTGATATGTATATTTCTCCTCTTGTTTAGGTATTGTGTATATATAGCTCATTTGGAAATGTAATGTATAATTTAGTACAGATTATTGAGAGTAACCTATGATAATTAAAACTTGGTGTTAAGTTAGTTAGGATTTCTAGATATACAGAGATGTATTTGAGATGGATAGGTATTCTTCAAACCTTTCAAAGACCTACAGAATATGGCATTTAAAATGGTTTAGGGTTTTTGTTGACAGGGAGGCACAACTGCTCCTGGTAACACCACCTGCATCAAAAAGGAAGATGGACATTGAAGAAACTCGTTATGGAGTTTGCTTCTAATATGGCAAGACTGGTCATTTGGACAAGGTACTGCTCTTGTCTAGACTGTTTGACTTTATGTTGTAGAAACTGGACATGCAGGACCCACAAAAAGGTGACTGCTGATTCAAGATGGACATTGCTACAGGATTCCTGCTTCATGGAAGAGGCTGCCAGACAGCCAGACAGTCTACAGGACAGAGAGAAAAGTTTCCTGCCTTGTTGAGTAGTCTGGACACACACTATGGCCTATGGGCTGAAGATGGAACATTACAGAAGAACTTTGGGTGACTGACCAGGCAATGCATTGTCTCTGTCATTTCTAGACTTTATATATTATCCTTCTGTGGTCTTTGAAGGAGTTGAAGACAGATAGTTATGGTTATAGTTTTCCTTAGTAAGGATTAAAGATAAGTTACATATAGGACTTTAGACTCACAAAGATAGGATAGATGATATTTTCTTAAAGTCTTACAAAATATTAATGGACTAAATATTGTTTTCTGTGATTCTTATTTGATAACTGTTGTATGGTACATTTTGCTATGTTAAGGTTAAACCACTTCTTTTACTTTAGACAGAAAAGAGGAGATGATGGGAGATGTTATTCTGTAAATATGTTTCTCATACTGGTTAATAAAGCTCTGTGGCCAATGAGATAGCAAGATATGTGGGGCTAGGAGACAAGGAGGAAAGAGGAAGTAGTAGGGAGGAGTCTAGATGTAGCCCAGGGAAGAAGCAGGATGCCTGCCGTGGCTCCCTGTTAAGACGACCACGTGGAAATACTTAGATAAGTACAAATGGGTTAATAATTAAGGCAGAGCTAGCCCATAAACAGTAATGGTAATTGGCCAACAGGATTGTATCAAATACAGAGTCTCTGAGTGTTATTTGGGGCACACGTGGTGGGACCATGGCGGCATGACCCGCTGGAGCCGGTGGGTAGGAACAACCTGCCTTAACAGCTGAGTCCATGAGAACATATGGAATTTCAGCTTCTTTTACTGTAGCTAAAGTTGAAGCCCTAAATAGACATTGTATGACTCCTAGTGATTGGTGTGGGCTGGCTCGAGCATGCCTAAGCCCCAGACAGTATCTGGATTGGAAAGCTTTTTAATTGAGTATGCCAATGAGCAGGCTGTAGCTAATCTGGCAGCCAGAAATGCGGCATGGGACAGGGACATGTTGCTTGGACAGGGAGGCTTTGCCAATCAACAGACAGGATATCAAGTACAAGTTTTTGAACAAGTAAATCAGATTTCCATAAAAGCATGGAAGTCATTACCCAATATGGGACAGGTGATTGGTAACCTCACTAAGATACTGCAAGGCCCCATGGAACCATTTTCAGATTTTGTGGTCCGTTTGGTATAGGCTGCAGGGAGAGATTTTGGCATTACAGCAGCCATAGTTACAGCTATTTCTTTTGCAGTTGTAGATTCAGTCATGGCTGCCGTGGCTATGAGCACATCTGTGCAGACAGCCTCTAAGCTAAATGAGTTGTCCAAGAATGTGGCTATCCACAATTGGTGCTCGACTAAAAGGAGGTTTAATGATTGTAAACCAAAGAATTCATCTGGTGCAGGTGTAAATAGATACCTCGTGGCAGCTCTCCCAATTGGGATGTGAAATGAAATATCCATGATTATGTGTTACCGGCATTCTGTATGAGAACTTTACACATGCTGCTAATTTGTCAAGACAGTTGTCTAGCCATCTCTTAGGAAATTGGTCTGCTAACTTTGATGACTTAATAGTACAGCTGCTAGTGGCCATCGTTGCTGTGAATTTGACACGTGTGGATGCGGGATTGGCTGCTGGCTTGTCATCATGGTTCACTATCTCCTTGGATCATCTGAAAAAGTGGGCAGGAATGGGAGCCATGGCTGTCCTCTTGTTGATTATCTCTTTCGTGGGCCTGTGGTGCCTTTGCAAGATGAGGTTTGCTCAGAAGTGGCATACAGTTATGGTTGTCCAGGCATTTACAGCCATTGAGGCAGGGCAGTCCCCCCAAACATGGCTGACCGTCATGAACAAGAATTGATCTTTCATGTTCAGGTTGTATGGGTTAGCACTGCACTCCGAGTTTGCTCTGGAATCGAGCAATTCTGAGAAGGGCAAGTCTGGTTGTATAAGGGTTGGTGTCTGAAGCCCCACCTCTAGGAAAAAGACTCTGGACAGGTGTGGCACTGCTGACTTGGCTGACTACCACAATTCAGGGTCATTACAATGTCCACTGCCTTACTGGAGATGAGACAACTACCCTTGCCTGTTGCGTTATTAAAACAAAAAGGCAGAACTGTAGAGAGATGTGAAGTGTGGCACCTTAAAGATGGCTCTGGATTCCACCTTCCCGATGGTGAGCACTCTCTGGCGTAAACAAGTCCTCATTTAGTTAAGCCTTTTCTGCCTGTTTGCTTCTGCATTAGTGTAGCCTATCTGCAGGGTCCATGTGGCTCACTACGGTTGGTCGGCACAAGGGTATTTAAGCCTGTGCAGGCGTTTTCCCAGGGTCAGAAAAAGATTGTTCAAGGATCCTGAATAAATTGCATGAAGAAGTTCTTCCTGGAGTTTCATCTTCCTTGCTGGTCGAGGGTAGATGCGGACACCCATGTATTCACACTACTAAAGGATCTAGGATACAAGGTGTATTGTAAGAGTTTCATATAAGGTTCCTCATAGAAGGGGGAAGGAATGAGTCTACCAGAGCATAAGAGAAGTGATGGATCAGTGAATGGAGAAAGAACTAGGAGAAAGAGAATGGGAGGAGAGGACAGCATGTGCGACTAGGAAGATTGAGTCAGGGTAGTAATAAAAGACAGAAGAGAGAGAGAGACAGACGAGAGAGAGAGAGAGAGAGAGAGAGAGAGAGAGAGAGAGAGAGAGAGATCATAACAGAGGGAGTCATTATTGGTTTGAAGAGAAAACTGAAACCCAAAAAAAGGTCTAGGAATCTACAAGACTGACTCTAACTAACATTTTGAGCAACTGTGGAAAGGCTACCATAAATATCCTTCCCTGATAATGAGATCAACAACTGACATCATGGAGCCCTCATCTAGTACCTCTCTGAAACAGAAGCAAACACCCATAACTGAGTCGAACTAGAATCCAGATTCAGAGAGAGAGAACAAGACCAGGTTGCAGAAACACATAGAAACAGCTGACCTGAACAAGGAGGAGCTAATAGGAGCCCCAGACTAATAGCTGGGAATCCTGCATGGGACTGACTTAGACACCCTGAATATGGGTCTCATCTAGAAGGACTGAGAAGTCTAAGGGACCTCAGACAGTGAAACCAGGATTCATTCCTGGTGCACAAAAGGACCTTGGGGACACATGCCCCATGGAGTTATACTCCCTTAAACTAGAGACAGGAAAGAAGTCCTAGTCCCTACTTCAAATGACTTGACAGGTTTACATGACCCCACCTGGATGGCATAGCCCTACATGTGGAATAGAGGTGGGGGGATGGGAGGGGAGGGTGGTCTGGGTGCATGTGAGGGGAGAGAGGGTGTAAGAGAGAGAGAGGGAAGGAGAGAGTGAAAAAGGAAGGGAGTAAGGGAGAGAGAACTGGGATCGTCATGCAAAATAATAAAAAAACAGTATCCACTATCATGCTAAGAAAAAAATATGACACTAGCAAGTATAAAACTTGAATATCAAGAAATTGATGAATAATAGCATACATAAAGAGAAAAAATTATAGTTACATTATTCATTCATATACAATATGTGGTAAAGAAGTCACAAGACATTTTCCAGATTTTTTAAAATCATTTACAGGAAAACAATTCAATAAAGTAATGGCATAAATCTCTTTATCCAAAATTACTATATAAGCTAAGAGTGATTTATAAAACAAAAAAAGAAAAAATTGAACAATTGCTTTAGGAGCCTCATTATATGTATTACACTGTCTAATACCTGAATGCAATAATTATATCACAGATATACTAAAAGACATGTGTATGGAATGAACAAGTGGCTAACAACTATAACACTTTCATGAGTTAATTATGAATCAAGATATATAATAATATAGCACTCCATGCTAAAATTACCGAATAATTATTAGCAAAGAATGCCAGAGAACTGATAAAGAATAATCTAATAATACATATCTAGTATACACCAGTTAGAAACAAAATTAATTAGAAATGCCAGGGCTATGAAACAAGAGGCATCTAAAGCTTAATTGATATCAGGACATTAACTTACATCATAATAACTAGCAGTTAATGGTTACATCCATATGTATTTTTGTTGTTGGTGTAGGTGGTGGAGGTGGTGATGGTGGTGGTGGTGGTGGTGGTGGTGTGTGTGTGTGTGTGTGTGTGTGTGTGTGTGTGTGTGTGTGTGTTTACCAACACATTATTCACCTTTATCCATATTATTGCAAACTACAGAATGTCATTTTTATGCCTAAATGGCATTCCTTCTAAAATAGATTCATAAAAGCTTGTTTTATTCTTTTTCTTAACTTTTTTAAAAATTTTAAATTAAAAATAATCTTATTTTACATACTGATTCCACTTCTCTCTACCTCCCATGCCACCCTCCAATCCCCCCATCTCACCCCGAATACACTCCCAAGGGAGAGTGGAGCTTCCTATGGGGGAATCATCAAAAACTCTTACATCATTTGTGGCAGGGCCCAATTACTCACCCATGTATCTAAACTGAGAGAATATCCCTCCTTAGGAAATGGGCTCCCAAATTCCACACACTAGTGATAAAAACAGATTCCAGTGCCATATACTATCCCGGTCTCCCTGCTGACACCCATGTTCAGGGGGCGTGGATTGGACTTATAATGGCTCCCCAGCTGTCCTACTGATATCTGTGTGCTCCCCCTTGTTCAAGTTAGCTATCTCTGTGGGTTTTCTCAGCATGTTCTTGACCCATTTGCTCATCACTCCTCTGTTTCTCCAAGTGATTCCAGGAGTTTCGCTCATTGTCTAGCTGTGGAACTCTGGCTCTGCTTCCATCAGCTACTGGATGAAGGCTCTAGGATGGCATTTAAGGTAGCTATCAATCTCAATATCCGGGAAGGACATTTAAGTTAGCCTCTTCACTATTGCTTAGGATCTTACTTGGGGTCATCCTTGTGGATCCCTGAACATTTCTCTAGTGCCAGGTTTCTCTTTAAATAATGGCTTTCTCTATTCAGGTATCTCGTTTGTTGTTCTCTTTCTCTATTTTTCCCTTGCCTTGAAAGCATGTTTTCATATTCAATCACGTCTCAAATGTCAGGAACTAACCTACACAATATCAGCTAGTGGTTACATCTAAAGTGGTGCTTCTATATTTCTTTACAGAAATAGCTGAGTTACAATTTGGGTAAGAATAGATGACTTATACATTTAAGAGCAGCTTAATATACCACAAAATAAGAAAGGAATCAGTAGAATCCATAGGCATTTCAGAAGGAGACAGAAATGAACTGCAAGGGGCACTGATGACTAAGTTAAGGTAATATGAGCGCAAAAATATTGTGAAAAATAAATCCAAGCAGTTAATAAAAGTAGGGATTCAGAGCTCATCATTTAAAATTGGTGTTCAAGAAACTTGATAGTAATTTTCTGTGAATATTTACACATATACACATTTGGATTCACTCAATCTCAATCATTTTGAAGATATACAGTTTGATTGTATTTATTTACACACATACATATACACAGAAATAAACCTGATATGCTATCAAATTTATCCTCTTTCTATCTATTCTTTGAAGATAACTATTAAATAACTTCATAACTGAGGAATTGTAAGAGACTATAATGGAAGAATCAAACAAAATAATGTGCCAACTAAAAAGGTGCCAGCAGATGCACACAAAATAGCTAGTCTTGTTTTTGTCAAGATACATAAGCTGAATAAAAGCTATGTGTAAACATCAGATATATCTAAATTAATAATAATTCTATAAAATAATTTTCAAAGATGTGCGTGTCTTCAGAAGTGTCAAGTATATGAAATTTAAGTAAAGATTAACTGTTTCCAAATAAAAGCAGTTTTAAAAACATAATAATTCTTTCAAGCCATGAATCTAAGTTTTGGGAGTTTGAATGTTTGTTACACAATTAAATAAATGACCCAGAGACTTATATTGGTGTTTAACCTGAGGGTCAGGGAAGCAAAGCAGCTGGAAAATAGCTCAACTCTATCTCCAGCTGAAAGAGCTCATGCATATATGAGTAATCACCATCTCTCAGACTGCTGCTTCTCAGTGTTGCTGGAGAACGAATGCCTCTCTGAGACCTTGATTCTGTCTCACATGCTTCCCTAATGTTGGGATTAATGGGTGAGTTATAATTCTCTTAGACTGATTCACTTTTGTGTAGGTCTGGGAAGCCTTGGACCAACAGAAATCTATTTATCGCTTAATCCTGAGTCCTAGGATTAAAAGTGTATACTATCAGTTCTTAGCTTCTGACTTCTGGGTTTAAAGGTCTGTGCCTGGCTTCTATGGCCTGTGTTTGACTGTGTTATCTGGATCCTCAGGCAAGCTTTAATAAATCATTAATAATATATCACTGCAAATAGCCTTAGAAATACTTCATAATAATGTATTTTACTATGGTATTCTAAGAGTGGTTACATGGAAAGCAGTCTTTGTATCAACTATATACAAACATTTGATTATTCAGTTACTTTCATTTGAATTGGAAAAGAAATACTGTTTATATTTTATATGTATTTGAAACTCTTCTAGGAAGTTATGGCAATTTGTGTAGATAGTCTAACCAAAAAATACACAAATACAAAATGATGTTATGCAAGTTGTGAGGCTTATGCTAAATACAGTTTGCATTGCACCTGACACAGTTTCTGTTCTAAATCATAGAATACCTGCAATGTCATGAACAAATGTGAGATAATAATGCATTTAAACCAAGCTGGCAAGATGCTTAAATGAGTAAGAAGATTCACCATCAAGCACAATAACCTGACTTCAAGTCCCTAAGGTAGAAGAAAGACAATGACTCACACAAGTTTTCTTCTAACTTCTCAATGCTCACTTGGTATGTGAATACCAGTACACAACACACACACATACACACACACACACACACACACACACACACACACACACACACACACACACACATGTGCACACATAATATTTTAAACAAATAGATAAAAAGAGGATAGTAACTGATAGCATATAAAGTTTATTTCTGTGTATATGTATGTGTGTAAATAAATGCATGGAAACTGTATATCTTCAAAATGATTGAGATTGAATCTATCCAAATGTGTATATATGCATATTTTCAGTGGACGTTTCATATAATAACATAGAATAATATTGGATTTCAGGTCCTTCAACCTGTGTCCTGCTTTACCTATGTTAGGTCATTTATCTATGTTAAGTACATTGATATATGTTTGCTGCAATAAATGGATAGATGAGAAAGATAGAGATGAATGAAATGATGAAATAAGTATGATATGATCATTGGTTTTATGACAATAATTTAAAATAATCCATGAGACTTGAACCCTGCAATTCTGTGTTGTTTCTTAACTCTAGCTCTGAATGTAGACCACATGTAAAGTACTTAGGAAAATTTACATTTAAATGGTATACAGTGTCTCATAAACATCAGTATTATTTTCTTCTAAAACAAAGAAATATTATAAAATGTGAAAAATAATCAAGTAGTTACATGCCATTTAAAGATTAAAAAATATTCTTTAATCTGAGTAAATTCTAATGAATGTGATTTATATTTTTTTCTTTTATTATTCCTAGCCAGGAATCCAAGTTCAAAATAATGCTACAAAACTGAGGCATTTATAAAACAAACCTTTCTATAGATTAAAATCTGTAATTCATCTTAATAGTAATTACATATTATTTAAATTGATGTATCCAGCTGTTTCCTCTACATTATAGATGTTTATTAACTCAATAATTATTTACTTGCATTAGACAGAGGAATCTCAAAATCTATCTTCCTATCTCAAGACAATCATAAAAAGAAATATCCCGGGCCATCAAGCATTACAAGCCAATCATAAACATTTTTGTGAAAATTTATGCATTTCAGGTTTCAAGAAGGATAGCATTTGTCCAATCAAATATTGATAACATCAATATTACACTCTTTTTATTCTATTTTCAAGATAATATTTATATTTCAGCTGGCATTAGTGGTATTTGGTTTTTTCTCTCATCACTGAAAAAGGAATAATTATCACCTGCTTAGGATTGGTTTTTAGTTGTGTAAGGCTGGGTACTGAAGGTGATAGAAAAGTTTAAGGGTATGGTTAAGATGAGATTTAGATAAATTAACATATCTTCTTGTGAACTAATTTTAGAAACTATTAGTTATAGATAACATATTGTTAGATTCTTGTATGTTGAATAAATATGCTCTTCTCTCTGTTTAAATGTTTTGCAAACAGATATAAAACAATTTTATGTATATATTTTGTATATGATACATTTTTATATATTTAATCATCTGCATTGTTTTGTTATGAGTAATGTTTCCTGCTGTTTTGGTCCCACCACCACACTAGCCCCAAATAACACAGAGACTTTGTATTATATATCATGCTGTTAGCTTGCTATTAGCATTTCTTAATGGCTAGATCTGTCTTAAATGTTAATCCATTTCTATTAATATAAGTATTTTCATGTGTCCTCATCTTACAGGAGAGAGGACCCCTTCTCTCAAGTCTCTACATATTAACTCCTCCCTACTCCTTCCTCCTTTCTCCTGGTCTCCTAGTATGACCTATCTTGCTTTCCTATTGGCCAATAGTGTTTTATTCATTATTCAATAAGAGACACATATTTACAGAATGACATCTGCCATCATTGCACTTTAGAGTTATACCTCTAGTCAAGACATTTTAGTTCTCCCACTGTTATGTGTATATATATATATATATATATATATATATATATATATATATATATTGAAGTCATTAGTCTTGCTAAATTATTGTGGGACACTTTAGCCATTGAACACTTATGTTTCTGAGAATTACACATTATACTTACCCATGCTTCTTATACAAATGATGTTAGTCAGACTTAGATATTTGAACTTCAAACAATTCAAAGACCTGCAGAATATGGCATTTAAATATTTCAATAATTAGTACTCCATTGGCACGAGACACAATTGCTCCTGATAGCATTGAGCTATTCTCGAGAGTATGTTGGCACTGACGACACTCCAACTGGAGTTCATTCTCTCCTCAGCTATTGGCCTTTTGGGCAAAGAACTGCCCACACATCTACTACTGACCTTGGACATGCTGTCCTAACTGGGCTTGCATGAGATAAACTTAAAGAACACTGCTGAACCTTGCTAAGTTAAGATAAGACACTTTTTCAATTTCTCTGCTTCTGAGATAGTCCATTTGATACTTTAGACCTTAGCCAAAGTTGGTCTCCCCTATGTTGCTGTGAAAATTTGAGTGACTGTCCAATAGCCTGCTGTTTCTGTCTTAGCTTATATCTCTTGGAATTCTTACATGTGTACTTCCTGTTTAGCATAGTATTGTTATTTTCCTTCTCAGGTCTTTGATGAAGTTGAGGTCTAGATAGTCATAGCTATATCCTCTTTTATCTTAGATAGACAATACTTAGACTTTTCAGATTAAGACTACTATCAGAGTAATCTCTGTCATGCCTTTATCCTGATACTAGATATGTAGTATGTATTTATTGCTCAATATTGTTCTTGCTGGTAGTAGGTTTTAATTTGACACTTGTTTTCATTGTATATAGTTTTTGCATCAGGCTTAAAAGCATCTTAGACTAAAAGGGCAATTTGAAGCTGTAATGGTGGCCATACCCCTTTGGGCATGGCTTCAGTCAGACTGAAATGGAAAGAGAAGAGTGAGGCATGATCTCTCCCTTATGTTCTTTCTCTTGGGTCGGCAGATCTAATCAGAAGGGCAGAGAAATATTGCAATAGTTCTGTATTATTATCTGTGTAAGTGCTCCCCAATAAACACCCATTTATCTTTTATCTTGAGTCTAGTGAAATCACTACACCCTCACCTTCAAAAAAGTACTTCCAGAATGCAAGGTTGAGTTGAAACTGCTATGTTGGCATCAGTTCAGCTTCTATATGTTCAATGAGATGTTGATGTCTTTGGCAATATAGCCTTGCTGTCAGCTTGTGGAGAGCAAACTATCTAGTCTGGGAATAGCCTAGATTGTGTGTGGTTTCCCCTGGGACTCCTTTGGTAAGCAACTAAATTATATGTAAGCCAGACACTTTCCTGAAAGCTTTATTTGTTGATAAGATGTGTTGCCAGAGGTATATTCCCACCCCTCCCCCACTGACTCATTATTTGACAATTTCATTTGGACAGTCATATAGTATGTATGCATGTATGTATGTATGTATGTATGTATGTATGTATGTATGTATGTATATGAAGTTCTCAGTATTGGGTTATGTCTATTTGATACTCATGGTGCTTGTATGCATGCATGTATGTCTGTATGGATGTATGTATGTATATGAAGTTCTCAGTGTTGGGTTACATATATTTGATACTCATGGTGCTTTCAAACACAATTTAGTATATAAAGTGACAATATGTACTCATGAGTATGTCTGTCAGATCTCTAAGAAATATAGCACAGTTCTTTATTTCTTCTAAGTCTCAATACTTAAAGCATTTTAGAACCAAATTAATAAGGACAAATATTGTGATGGAATGAAAGTTAGAATGTCATATTCACCCAATAGGACATGTGCTTTTATTACTGTCATCTTTTGAAAGTAAAAAAAAAATGTGGTTTTGCTCTTCTTATTAACTATTTGGAACCAAATAATTTTTACAATGTGAAATAATCTGAAAATAAGTTAAAAGACAAGGTAGATATATCTGGGTAATTGACAAGTAAGTTAATATGGTATATAAATACTTTTTAGGAACAGAGAATTAGAATTAAGTTTATATAGGTGTTTTGTAAACCACAAAAAATTAATTTTCACTTAGGGAGAAAGAAATAAATTTAGAAATGTTCATATTTAACTTAATCTCAAAGAAAACAAATATGCTCTAAAAATAAAAACTCAAGGTATATAAATTACTTGAACATAAAAATTGGTATCACCATGATAAAAGGCACTGACAATTCAAGCATTTAGAAGACTGAGAAAAACTACTAAAGTTTCAGGATGAACCAGAAATAACTAATGAGATCATTAAAAAAAAAGAAGAAGAAGAAAAAGAAAAAGGAAATATGTGTACAGTCAGGCAGCTACCATGATGGATCAACTTATAAGACCACTTCTTACTCTTCCAGAGGACCAGGGTTTGGTTTACAGCATATGGGTAATACTTTATAACAATCTTTAATTACAGTACTCTAGTTCCAGGTCTTTGACACCACTCCGTTTGACATCTGTGGTCACCAGGCACAAATATACTGTCCATAGACACATACATATGTATAAAAGCATTTGCACAATGAAATAAAAAAGTTTATTTGTATATACATGAAAAATGAAATCTGCTTTTTAAAATATTAATTATGTGGGTGGGTCTCAGGAAAATATTTCAAAGAAATTCTATCTGGGGTTGTCCACAAAGAGAATATCTCTAAAATGAAATATATCTAAAAAACATTGTCAGGTTTTCCATATAAATCTGTTGTTAATAAAATTGTATTGTTTTGCTTAGCAGATTTATTTAGCATAGTATAGTATAAAATAAAAATTCAAAATATGTCCAGTATGTTTACCACTGTTTAGTGGAAAGGCATGCATCAAACAATGAAAGAAAAGCACAAAATATTCCAGATAATTTTTTTTTTAACAGAACACAGTTACATAGGTGGAGAAAAGAGTTTATTTGAAAAAAAAAAACTGGAGATTACAAATATGATCAAAATACACTGTATAAATTCTTATAGAACTGACAAAATGAGATTTTTTTCAGTAAAAAATATCAAAATGAAGATGATATATTGCTTTTCTTAAATGTTCACAATATATACAATATAAAATGTAAGCTCCTATACTATAGCAAAAGTATTAAGAAATATTTAGTAAGATACAGAAACTAAAATTTAATGGTGTTTTTCTTGTGGTTTAATATAGGAAATAGAAATAAAAGTGTATGATTCAGAAAAAGTAGAACATTCCTGATACAACAATACAGTTACACTAAATCTGTCATTTTTACCAATAAACAATAAGAACATATTATCTTATCAAAGTAATACCTCCTACTCTAAACAGCAATTAAAATACATTAGAATGAAACAATTCTCTGGATACCAATTGCCACAGAACAGAGTGTTCCAAAGCCCCTAGGAATAAACAATGGCTACGTTGGTATATTCCTAGAGACTATGGATAAGAATATGCATTATGCCCCTGCCTTATACTATTTGGGAAGACTTCTGACAAATTTTTAAAATTGTTAACCAGAAATAATTTTGTTCCTCATTCATATTGTGGAATGCTGGTATCTCAAGAAAAAAGGCTGAACTTAGCTGAGGGGAATGATCAGACCCAGGCCCCTCTATATGAACTGGATTTCTCACAAAAATGCATATGTCTCCATGTAAAGTATCCAAATAGTAACCAAGAAGACACTTAGGATTTTTCTCACCTAACTGCTTGCATCCTCTTACTCAATTGTTCGAAGCAGTTAAAAGTCATTCGAGGTTCAAGAACAAGGGAATGAGATAAGCATCTTGATAGGAAATGGGCTTTATAGAAGAGCATGCAAAAAATGAGTGATGTGCTTGGATTTTATAAGGAAGATATTCAGGGAATAACAGAACATAAGTCTACTGTGGCAAAATTGTACACTAATAGAGGGAGATAAATTGGTTGCTCAAGTATTTTCTCTGGAAGAATGGTTCATATATTTTGATTCCCACTACCCTGGAATAAGACTGACATGGCCATTCATTATTTTTATCCTGGGTTATAAACACAGAGACAGATTGATTCTTTGACCTGGCTGACCAATCAGACTAGGAAGTCTGTGACCCCTAGGCTCAGTAAGTGGCCCTCTCTTAGAAAGTTGTGAGCAGAGGGACAGAGAAAGTTATTTCAGACTACCTTCTGGACTTCACAGGCATACATAATATGTGTGGTCACAAATCAAGGACATGGACAGTCACAATATCACACACACACACACACACACACACCACACACACACACACACCACACACACACACACACACACACACACACACAAACACACAGCACGATGCTGTGCTTCTTATTTATTATTAAGCATTATCAGAATAATCTACTTCTTGCCAAAAATGTGGAAAATTGAAAAAAAAATTAATGATACAGAAATTTGGAAAAAAATTATTTGAAATGCAGGAAAGTTTGCCATGAATTTAACAAGATTACATTAAAGAAGGATCAATGGTAAACATGTAAAGTGCAAATCATTGCACATGTACAGAAATTAATAAACATAAACTATGTAAGCAAATGAAAGAAGTTGCCAATTTTAAAAACATATGATGAACTAATTTAATTTATTAATTAATTAATTTATAAATAGTACCACTGAGTTATATAGTGGATCATATGTGAAAGTGTGGTGAATAAAAGATTTTGCAAGAAAATGGGGGCAGATATCAGAGACAAAAGGTACAGCTTATAACAGAGATGATAAATGTCCAAAGCAGCTCATAGTGCATGATAAATCTTACTGGTGAATTGGAAGTGGCATCGGGAACAAAGGAGGAATAAAAGGTAACACTATCACTTTGGGGAAAGAATCACTGAGTAAACTGTCATGCCATTTAATATAATTGCAGAGACTGAGAGAGTAGATGCTAAGAAAGGAATGAAGTAATCATTGGAATAAATCATTAAATGTCACTGTATCTCTTAGGCATTTCCACAGACTGGAAGAACTACTCAAAAAATAAAAATATGACATGTTTTAGCACCCACTATGGAAGACCCAAAAACTTGCATATGTCACATGGAACTATTTAGTAACTCAAGAATAAAATAATTTAAAATGTTGTTCAGAGTTTAATGTTTATTATGTTATTATCATAAGTTAGTGGTGTTAATTTTTTCTATATCAGACCCTTTTCCAACCAAATCTGAAACTAAAAGAGGAAAACATATAGACTGGAAAGGACTTGTATTATTTAAGAGTGGACTCCATTACTTACAACACCTGAGTTATTAATGACATCATCAAAGTCAATGTCCAGAGACTATGTTCTGTTGCCACCTCATTTCATTATTTAACTCCATTCAAAGGAACACTTTCAGCATAAGATGAAAAACCTAGTTTCCTTTCCTCCTAGGCTCCATATCATCCCTTCCTGTGATCTCCAGGGTGCTTATGAGAAGTCTGTTTGAGGTTGAAATTCTATGTCTGTGCCAGTGGGTACATCTGAGTCAGTTAAAGATAGTTGAGAACTTGTCTCTTCCCTTTATGAGGCTCTAGGCTCCAAGATTATCTCAATTATAAAAATAATGAATATGTTACCTGCATGATTACTGCAAAATTACTTTGTGCAAAAGAAAAAATTGAAACTAAAAATATTGTTTCTCTAACCAAAGTGTAACATTAAAAGAAAAAAAAAAAGAAAAAAAGAGAGACAGATATTTGGGTTCAAGCTTCAAGCTGAAGATCAGAGAAGCAAAGCAGCTAAGCCACTAGATCTTACCTCTACCTATGCTCAGACCAAAAGGGTGATGCTCAGACTGCTCCAAACATCACTGCTCCTCAGATTCACTCACACTGCTATGTTTTTCTCAAAGTAGCTAGAAAGTAATTCCTAAGACCAACTTTACTTCTTTTGTTATACCTTGCAGATCCTGGGATTAACAGTATGTGATCCCAAATGCTGATCTTACTTTTGTATGAGCTATTTATATTTAAAACTCCAACAACATTGTGTAGCTCAGTGTGGCCTTGAATTAACAGAGATATGCCTGCCTGTCTGAGTCTTGGGATTAAAGGTATGTGCCACCACTACCTTGCTCTGTGGCTTGTGGCTAGTTTTCTTTCTGTACCAACAAGTAAGCTTTAATAAATAATAAATAATACATCACCACAATTCCACAAATAACATGAGAAAAAGTATATAATAAGTATATACAATTTATACAGGCAATAAGTAAGAAGAATGTCTAGTCCATTTGCATTTAAGAAATTCTGAGAAAATACTCTATCATCTAAAATTTAAGTCTAGTCCATTTCTATTTGACAAATTCAGAAAGAATACTCCATTATATATCCTGTCTTGGTGAGTCCAAAGTCTTATACATAATTTATTTTCCGTTCTAAGTTGCATTATTAAATTATCTTTTAATGTTTCACAACATTTTACACTTTACATCACTGTAGGTAGTTTCCTTTCTGAGTCTTGTAAATGAGAAAAACTATAACTATCTAGTCTTCAACTCCTTCAGAGATCCAAGAAGGAGTTAATATTAACTGAATAAAAAGGAACTACAAGCAAACAATTTCCAAAAACTGTGAGAAATGACTAAAACATATGGCTACCTTGAGAGTCACCCAAAGGCTCCTTTTCAATGTTGGAACACTCATTCTTGGTCTGTTGTCGTAGTATATCTGACAGACATTTCTGTCTGCAGGATATTCTGAAGGACTTGTCTTGGCAAGATTTATAGTCAATATATTTGGTATCCCGTTTGTCCTATTTGAACAGCACACTATTAAAAGTCAAGGCAAGTGTGCTTTCTTGCCCAGGGGCTTACTTTTGCCCCATAGAAAGTAAACTCCATGTGAGTTTATTCAATACCAATCATTCTTTCCAACTTAGATTGGTGGTGCCAGGAGCAGATATTTCTCCTTGTCATAAAAAAATCCTATGTTATTAATACCTCTTAATGCCATATTCTACAGACGGATGAATAGTTTGAAGACAACCTGTCTTTTTAAAATATATTTTTGAGCTTGAAAAACATACCTAATGTGACTATAACTGATTGTAATAGTTGACTAATTACTAACTCACATTTCCTTACTATCTTATATTGTTGATAATAATAATAAATTTTAAGTATTAAATTGTTAAATGAGCTGTGTAGGTACAATACCTAACACAATATTAGAAACTTATGTACAGTGGATTTTGACCAATTGACTTCAAAATTGCATCCTGTATAATATTTGAATAAAATATACAAAAGCCCAATCCAAAGTAAAATATTTAAAACTAGTAGTGGCTTTTAAAAAGTAGATTCATTAACCTATGTTTTTATCTTATACTATCCTCTTTTTTTACTTTTCAGAGTATATTCAATAATCAGCCCTTTTTATCCTATTGTATCTTTAGTCCCATCTTATTTCACTATTGTCAATAACAACTTTTAACCAAGCCCCCTGAACAATGACCAATATCCATAACCTTTGAATGACTTAAAACTACCCACCCAACTTCTTGGGAATGTGGGCATCATGTTCTTAAAGTTATTTCTTGTCAAGATGTATCATTTTAATTAAGTCTCTGCATAATGAAAAAATATAGGGATTGTTTCAAGTCCTGGTAACAATGGTCTGTGTAGCTGGGTCATCTCAGTTAGCCACATCAAAATTTTTCTAAGCAGTGTCTGTGAGGTTGGATCATCTCAGCTGACCATCTCTAAATTGTTCTAAGGAGTTTGTAGTCCAAATCTGATATTTAATTGGTGTTGTTCAGCTTAATAGAGTTATCATAGTCCTAGTAGAATTATCACAATGGGGTTCCATCTTCTTTTTTATTTGTTTGCATATTTTGTTTTACTTTTTGAGACAGGGTTTCTCTGTATTAATAGGCCTGGCTGTCCTGAAAGTCACTTTGTAGAGCAGACAACCAAAAACTCACTGAGATCCACCTGTCTCTGCATACCAAGTGGTAGGATCAAAGACATGAATCACCACCTTTAGGCTGTGATACCATCTTCATTTTGGAAACTTCAGAAATTGCAGTAGGTCAGATTATTCCTTTTCTTGGTAATTCTTTTGGGTAGTTCTACCTTTTCTTTAGATGCTTATTTGTACAAAGGTCTTTAAATTCCTCAATATATTTGCTTTTATTTTCCTGAAAAAACAAATAAAAAACCTTCCCCAGCCTAAATTTAGGGAGGTTTTTTGGCTAATCTTTGTCAATTTTTGTTTATGCTTTCTCCTGAAATAATCATCTAGAGCAGTATGATTTCTTACAATAGGCATTAGGTTCATTATTGATTTGGGAAGATGTTTATAAAATGACAGGAAATGACTGAACTAAATGTGATATAGGGACTTTTGAGGAGCCCATCAAGTCAATTCCTGAAGGCAAAGTATTACCTTGATAATATTTTGTTGACCTACATTCCTTTGTCCAATGCTTGCCTTTGGCATACATTGTGCATAGTCCAAACAGGAGGGGAATTCTGTTTGGATTGTGTTTAAAAAACATTGTTTCTATAAATGCCCTGTTTGCAATCCCTTTAAAACTGATCTTGTTTATCACAATTAAAATATTTGACATTTCAATTTGTCTTCAAAACTCTTAAAATCATCTTTCCTATCCATCTTGTTCATGAGTTTCAATATTAACGGTATCTTGGATCCATTCCTCCAAAGGTCCTGACCTTGCCTTTAAAGAACTAACTGTCCTTGAGAATTCATTGAGAATTGTCATTTTCAAAAGCAAAAGTTTCTATTATTTTTTTCTAGCTTCTGAGTATGATTATCTGTCTGTTTACTGCTGAACTCGGTCTTCGTAAGAAATTTATGGAGGCTTCCTTTGGGCCCTATAAGACTTTTATAAAATAATTTTCTTTCTTATTTCTCCAATATTGTCCCAATTATTTAAAGCTTAGGTTTCTTTAAAAAAAATTTAGTTGCAAATCTACAACCTTAAAATATATGTATTTGGCAGGATATGGTGGTACATATATTTAATTTCACTACTTGTGAGACATAGCATGATAAATACTTATAAGTGCAAAGCCGTCTTGATCTACATAGAAATTTCAAACCAGACTGCAATACAGTGAGCTCTTTACTCATTCTTTTTCCTTCTTCAAGTAGGTTGATCATGTTTATAAATTTTGGCCATGAAACTAGGGAATTTGGAAATGAACTTAGGGAAGAAATCCACAATATTGAAATTTCTGTTTCATTCAGAAATTCATATGTTTATTTTTGCTCCCTCTGGCTATATCTTTTTGGACACAAACAAAAATACTCATTTATATCTGGTACTTTTGAATTCTTTGGTCAAATGAATTACATAAAATTATTCATCACATCACTGGAAAAGTTTTATATATTCTCAAGGCCAATGATTTCTCTAAATATATGAAAATGCCCTTTTTAATTATTCAACAGATATGAAGTTCAGAAAAACTCCCATAGAGAAAACATAGACTTTCAGAATTCAAAAAGACAGAGAAGCTTCTGGCCTGAAATTGAATAGCAACAAAAATTTCAATATAATCATGCAAAAGATATAAGAGAATCAATAATTTAAAGGTATGTTGAAAAGTCAGGAACAGTGCCTAAATGGTTTCAGAAAGTCTTCCTTCAGAAGTCATCATTTGATGATAAAAGGAATTTGCATGTTGAAGTACAAGAAACTGCTAGATTGATTATTTTTCTTTACTTTGAGGATATATTCATAAAATTGACTATAAATTTGAGTATTACAGAATCCTTTTCAATAGTCTATTCAAATCACCTTGTTATGGAAATGAGAATTAATTGTGTTGGAATTTGTTGCATTTATTATGGTTTTTCATATGCTTAAAACACTCATTTAGTTCTGTAGAAATCCCACATCTACTCAAGTTTTATGAGGTGATGAATTGAACAGATGGCTAATATCACTCATTACATTCTAAGAAGGTGACAATTTTCTGTATTCTGGGAAATTCTGCATTCTTAAATCCATGGTAATGTTTTTACTTCTTAATTTTTTATTAATTGTAAATATCCACTTAAAGGAATTATTAATTAAAGACATTTTCTTCTTCAAGAAAATCATTGAAGACTATTTTAAGATTAACTGTATTTGCTCATATGGCTTAATCTTAATACTCTCATAAATTTAGATTTGTTTTTAATTTTTATTGTTATTTTTGTTCGGTGTGGTAATTTTGAGATGAGGTCTCACTGTATAGACTGTCCCCCAAAACTTGATTATAGACCAGGCTTTTCTTGAAATCAAGGATCTGTCTGTCTGTGCTTCCTAAGTGCTATGATTTAAGGTATGCCTCGCCACATTAGTCCCAACACTATAATTTTAAGCAGTGTTTTATTATTTTTTAAATTTATTCATTTTACTATGTAATTATAAATGTTTTGCCTATGTTCCACATGCTTTCCTGATGCCTATCAGAAGTCAGAACAGGGCTTCACATTTGTTGGTAATGGAGGTATGGTTGGTTGTGACCTTCCACATGGAGATGGGAATTAAACTCATTCTTCTATAAAAGCAACAAATATTCTTAACCACTGAGGCAGTTTTCAAGTCCCTATATCGAGTGCTTTTATTAAAATGAAATGCAAATTTTCTATTATTTTTATGGTCTGCTACATTACCATTCAAGTAATATCTGGCTCATAAAAAACAAATACAGTCATCAATTATCTAAGACAGTATTGCCAAATAGATTTTGTATTGAATCATCACCTTTTAAAAGAAAATATAATGTATTCAAATATTTGATATGTTATAAAATGAATAACTTCTAAATACCCTGGATTAAATATATATTTTGTCAAATCACTATGAACATAACTAACTGCTTATCTTCAGTGGCAGTACTGTACAGACCTTTGAAACACAAGTCAGTACTACTAGGATTACATGAATATACAGTAATTATTGAGATGGAGTGGAAGAAGAATCTTCTCTTCCACTCTTCCAAGCTTCTCTTCAAGAAACTCATGAACAATGTTTCTGGTATTAATTTTACCAGCATCTTGTCATGAAGGCAAATTATCACGTTTAAATTTGTTGATACCTATTTCACAAAGGTGTTAAATTAACCCAAAATCATGTGTAATTAAACAAAGACTTATGATGATAGGCGGAGTGTTTGGGAAGTCTGTAGGGAATATATTTTTTCAGAAAATCAGTATGTTGTGTTGTCTGGTTTCTTTCTTATTTATAAAATGTAAATTGATATTTTAGAGGGATATTTTATGAGCATAGTTTGAGAAACATTTCATTAAGCAGCATTTGCATTAATTTAGTGGGTAATGACATCTTGAATCAAGAGATCTGGATGTGCTGAGACCTCCTAGGTCTTTTTGCGCCTCCTGTTACCAGTAGCATCAACATTTCCTAGCTATAAAAATCCACTATAGGGAACCACTGTGTCATAAAAGTAAATTCATCTTCCCATTGGCTCCAAGTTTGGAGTCTGAAACCTATGAAAATAATTAATTTGGAAGAACTCCCAAAGTTCCCATTGTTGCTGTCCATTGTTAAATGAAATGAAACACCCTTGCCTGTAATGTACCACCTTAAGCTAAATTGGTACTTATAAAATTATGGCATGATGAAGAACTTTTAGCGTCCTCTGTCAAGGAATCAATCATGCATTTTAAATTCTCATCATTTCACATGAAATAAATCCATAGAAGAATTTTCATTTAATATAATCTTCACAAATAGATTGTTTTTTTAAATAATATCTGTATACATTTTATCATTGATTTTATTTTTAAGAGACTTTCAGTAGCATTCTACGTGGTGGTCCAAATTAGTATAACTTATCAGATGACACACAGGCCTTGAGAAATATAAATACAAAAAAATATTTACAGGGCTCTGAAGTGTACTCTCCCAGTGACTTTTGAAATACAAAACTTAAATATTATTATAATTGCCAAATTTAATTTGAAGATTTAACCTAAGGGAAAGAAAAGTTGTGCTTGTTTGGTTGTCTCAGTTGGCTTTTACACAGATCACCTTAACATGCTTTGAAACCTTGTAAATTTTGGAATTTGGTCTGGTGGACAAGTATTTTTTAATTTCTCAGAGTATTTGATTCACTATTTTAAGCAGTTAATATATAATAATAATTGTAGATAGAGCAATAAAATAATAGAAATGATAGCACCTTGGCTAAACACTCTTTTGTTATGAGAACTACATGCTTTCTAATGTAACTGTCTTAACAGCAAACCAATATAAGCAGAGAAGAAAAATAATTCACAGATGAAGTACTGGATTGCTATATGGGACTAAATATCTAAGATGGGGACTCAGACACTGTTTGAATGCTTTTGACCTTTTGCTTTAAGAAATTTTTTACCACCACTTTTTCTTTGTTCTTAGTCTAGGATTCAAGATCAGGCATTTTTAAGAAACCTATGAAGCCAGATGATTCCTCACTCTCCACATATTCAGAAACTAGGGAACTACAGGAATTCCTTACCAATGAGAAACTAAGTTGAACATGTATTGTTCAATAGAGTAGTCTGATACACTATTTCTCTCTCAGAACTTTCTAAAAGTGTTTGCTTTCAAGTGAAAATATAAACAAGTCAACTTATTTCCCTTCTGTAGAGACATAGAATGTACAAAAGAAGCAGAAAATAAACACACAAAATTTGTCTGCTTATATTTTGTTAATTTAAAACATAATTTCTTCCATTTTGAAGAAATTCTTCCCAAATATCCTGATGTGTGTGTGTATTAGTTTTCTCCCTTCTGTCTTGCATCAATTCTATCTGCAAATTTACTGCTGTTATTACAAAAGGATATCCTTGAAAAATTTTCAATGTTGTGCTTTAAGTTAAGGGTTAGTGTCCATGGAAATGACTGCTAGCCTGTGTGAGTTCTAATTTTTGTGTAAAATAGACCAGAAGAAAAAAAATGAAGAGTATTTTACTTATCAACAACTTAGTTCTTACACTATTTATACACTCAACTTCAAAAACCACTGATGTCCTATATAGCATTGGTATACATGAACAAGCAGTGATTTATTCTTTATGTACAAAATCTGTAAACCAAGAAAGTAGCATTTTCTGGGTTCTAAGCAATAGTCAAATAAAAATCAATAAAAGACAAAGCAGTTTGATAAATCAGAACTAATTTAATAATAATAATAATAATAATAATAATAATAATAATAACCTGACTTCTGTTTATTAGGTGCCATATATAATATTGGTATATAGGATTTTTACTCTTGATTAAATTCTTTAAGTCCCATCACCTGTTTGCACATGGGAATACTGAGCAGTGGATAAATTGAATGGCTATAAAGAAAAATTTTTGATAAATGTATTGATATATTCTTGTCATAAGTTTCCATTTAGTTATAGCAGCTCTAAAATGTTTAACAGTGTATTTAACTGGTATGTGCTTACTGTTAAGGAGAATGGAATACTTCCATCCCTTTTTAATTGAGGGGAATGCAAGAGAATAAATTTAATCCATTTACAAGGAAATTTTACTTGTTAAAATCTAGTTATTCAGCTGACATTTGTATTTGGTAATATTTTTATTACAACTATTATAACTTGGCCTCACTATGTACTAATTGTCTTAATCACTGAAACTTGTTGTAACATGAACTATTTGGCCAATAATTAAGCAACATGACATAATAATCAGTTGCTGACAGGATAATTACAGGATATTAAAATTTCATAATAAACTGCAATGATGTTCTATATTCATTATACACATTAATAGATTCTGTACACATTTAATTATCTCTGATATTGGTATCCCCATAACTTTTAAGCAGTTCTGCTTGAATAATATTAACATTTGAACATAAATTTACAAACAGGGCAATAGCATTCAAGAAATCAGTACTCTTATGTGAGGATTAAAGCCAGTTATTGACCAGTGTGATTTTTCATAACTACTTCAGTATGGGATTGATGACTACTTAGCATTATGAACACATGTTTACACATATTAAAATATATACTCTCTCACATCAGCAATCAGAGTGATAGTTAATTAGGAATAATAATTATGTAACAAATATTAATTGTGATTTTTTGTTTATCTTATTTGTTCTTTTTATATATATTTATCATTTTTTCTTAATTTACATATAGATCACAGTTCTCTCTTTTTCCCCCCATGCTCCCAAAGCCCCCTCCCATCCATTGCTGCCCCCCACTCCACAAGCAAGGTGATCCCTTACTATTTAGATACAATGCATGTACGTAAAGGAACAATTCAAAAGATATTTGCTCTAAAAGTGAAAACTATAACTAATTTAAGAACTATCTCTACTGGTTCATATTTTCATTGACATAAATTCTCCCTAGAGATGAACATTCCCCAAAATCTTTGTAGAAAATTATTCTGAGATTTAATTAGAGAAATGTTAGTCATTAAATTTGATGGGAGTATATTTTTCATTTTTAATGATTTTATTATTTTATTTCATAAATAAATACAACATATTTTAACCATATTCACCCTTCCTCTCCACCAAATAAATATTCCCATTCTCTAATATGAATTCTCATTTTTTCACATGCACTATATGATGTATATATGTGTGTGTGTGTGTGTTGTGTGTGTGTGTGTGTGTGTGTGTGTGTGTGTGTGTGTATACATTGGAGATATATATTGTTACCCATATGTTCATATGTAGTCTGTGTACATGGGGTCTCAACCTTGAAGGACATATACTTTCCACTCCTAAGAAGCCATAGAACACCTAAAAGTCTTCAACTAGGAATGGAGCACACACCTCTCCTCATCCATTCTGAGATGTCCACTGATATGGTCTTGTTCATGTTTTGTATAGGCAATTGTATTAGTTATATAGCCCATAGGTGTCAATAACTCTTTCATGTCTAGCACAGAAGTTACAAATTTTTTATAAAATATTATGAGACACTTATTTTTTAAAGTGCTTTTTGTTGCACCTTCATTTCTAAATATCCATTCATATTATTTTTCCACTAAAATTGTCAAGTAATTTCCCTGTTGTTTCCTCTCTAATTTGTATTAATACATTGCTAAGTCTTTGTGGAAAGGGTCTGATCTGCTGTTTTATTTTGATGTCAATTCAATCTTTTTACACATTTTTTTAAATGTATCTGGCCAAATAGTGATTTTCATCTCCCAGTTCTCAATATATTTCACCTAATGTCACACAGGTGTGTTATATGCTTCCCTTGTCCTTCAGTCCTTCACCTGTTTCTTTGTATTTTTCCCTTTTATTTCATAAAAAAATACATAACATGCACTGAATTTGTGTATGTACTGAGAATAGTAATAAGATAAAATGGTGCTTTAAAAAGTTTCTGGTCTGCATTTCAGTGTTCCACTCAAAGCCTCCAGAGGCCTCAGGCTTGCCTAAGCTTGGGGAAGTCCACCCAGGTGCACCAACCTGTCTAGAATCTGCCAACATCCAGGTCCACCTCCAGCCACTGATTGAGCCAGCTTTCCAGTTCCCTGCTCAGAGCCTCCTGAAGACTGGGGACTGTGCATAGGATAACCTGTCCCAGCAGACCAGCCCATTCAGAGTCTGCCATCACCCAATCCCACCTCCACATACTGGAAGAGGACAGCCTTTGGAGTATTAGACCTACTTACACCCACTGGAAGAGAATTCTGGTACTGTAACTACTAAGAGAGTCAGTCACATTAGAGAATTAACAGCACACTGAAAGCTCTAGAACAAAATGAAGCAAAATCATCAGGAGGAGTAGATGCCAGGCAATGATCAATTTGAGGACTGAAATCAATAAAGTAGAAACTAGGAAAACAACACAACGAATCAAAGTAAAAAAGAGATGGTTCTTAGAGGAATACACAAAATAGATAAAACTTTATCAAAACTAACCAATGAGCAGAGAGAGAGAACTTGCAAATTCGCAAAATCAGGAATAAAAAGGGGAACATAACAATGGACACTGAGGAAATCCAGACAATATTCAGGTCATAGTTTGAAAACCTGTTCTTCAAAAAAAAATAAATAAATAAAAAATTTAACAGAAATGGACAATTAACTGGATAGATGTCACTTACCATAATTAAATAAAGAACAGATAAGCAATTTACATAGTCTTATAACCCCTAGTAAATGGAAGCAGTTATCAAAAAAAGGGGGGCAGGTGGTTTCAGTGCAAAATTCAAAAATTCAAAGAATACACCTCAAAGTGTTCCACAAAATAGAAGAGGAAGGGTCATTGCCAGACTCTATTTAGAAAGATACAATTACTTTAGTACCCAAGGCACACAAAGACACAACTGAGAAATAGAACTATAGACAAATATCCTTCATGAACTTTGATGCAAAAATACTTAATAAATTACTGGTAAACCAAATCCAATGACACATCATCAGAGAACTCATACACAATAAGCAAGTAGGTTTCATCCTGGGGATGGAGGGATGGTTCAACATATGAAAATCTATTAATGTTATCCACCATATAAACAAACTGAAATAGAAAAATCACTTGGTCATTTCACTAGATGCTGAAAATGCCATTGACAAAATCCAAGACCCTTTCATGATAAAGATCTTGGAAAGATCAAGGATAACAGAAACTTACCTGAACATAATAAAAGCAATATAGAGCAAAGCAACAGCCAACATCAAACTGAATGGAGAGAAACTCAATGCAATTCATCTAAAATCAGGAACAAGGCAAGGCTATCAACTCTCTTCATAGCTCTTCAATATTGTACTTGAAGTTTCAACTAAAGTAATAAGACAACCAAGGTAGATCAAGGGGATACAAAAACAAGAAAAAAGTCAAACTGTAACTATTTGCAGATGATGTGATAGTTATAATTGACCCTAAAAAACTTCCAGGGATTTCCTACAACTGATAAACACCTTTGGCATTATGGCAGGATACAAGGTTTACTTAAGAAAAAAAAAATCAATAGCCTTCAATAGCCTTATTATATACAGATGATAAAAATCAAAGAAACATCACCTTTTACAATAGCCACAAAGAACATAAAATACATTGGAATGATGCTAACCAAACAGGTGAAAGACCACTATATTAAGAACTTTAAGTCTTTAAAGAAAGAAATTAAAGGAGATACCAAAAATGGAAACTTTTCCAATGCTCTCGATAAATAGGTTCACCATAGTAAAAATGCCAATCTTGCCAAAAGCAATCTACAGATTCAATGTGATCCCCATCAAAATCCCAGAACAATTCATTGACAAAATATTTCTCAACTTTATATGAAAAAACAAAAGACCTGGATAGCAAAAACAACCCTGTAAATAAAGGAATTTCCAGAGGCATTACCATCTCTGACTTCAAGTTCTGTTATAGAGCTATAGTCCAGAAAACAGCTGGATATTGGTACAAAAACAGACAGAAAGACCAATGGAATTGAACTGAAAGCCTTGCTATTAACACACATACCTATAAACATGTGATTTTTGTCAAAGAGCCTAAAACTATACAAGGGAAAAAGGAAATTGTCTTCAACAAATGGTGCTAGCATAACTGGCTGCAGATTTTAGAAGACTGCAGATAGATCCATATCTATCACTGTGCACAAATCTTAAGTCAAAATGAATCAAAGACATCAACATAAATCCAGCCACACTAACTTTATTAGAAGAGAAAGTGAGAGGAACCTTTGAATAAATTGGTACAGGAGACCTCTTCCTGAACATGGCACCAGTAGCATAGACACTGAGTTCAACAATTAATAAATGGGACCTCATGAAATTGAAAAGTTTCTGTAAGGCCAAAAAAAAAAAAAAACACAGTAACAAGACAAAACAGCAGCCCACAGAATGGGAAAAGATCTTCACAAACACCTTATTCAACAGAGGGTTTATATACAAAATATATATATATATATAAAAAAAAAACTCAAGAACCTAGATGCCTAAACACCAAGGAATCCAATTAAAAAGTAGAGTACAGAACTAAATAGAGAATTCTCAATAGAGGAATCTAAAGTGGCTGAAAGAAAATTTAGAAAGTGCTCAACATCCTTAGCCATCTGGGAAATACAAATCAAAACAACTCTGAGATCCCTTCTTACTCCTATCAGAATGGATAATATAAACAAACAACAAAAACAGTTTATGCTGGAGAGGATGTGAAGAAACTGGTACACTCCTCAACTGCTGGCAGGAGTGTAAACTTGTACAACCACTTGGAGATAAGTGTGGCAGTTCCTCAAGAAAATGGGAATCAGTCTACCTCAAGGTTCAGTAATTCCACTCATAGGCATATACCCAGTAGTACATATTCATACAACAATGAAATTGTCCAACTATGTTTATAGCAACATTATTTGTAATAGTGGAAACCTGGATGCAAGCTAAATGCCCCTCAACTGAAGAATGGATGTAGAAAATATGGTACATTTATACCGTGGAGTACTACTGAGACAAAAGAAAAAATGGAATCTCGAAATTTTCAGGCAAATAGATGGAACTGGAAGACACCATCCTGATTGATGTAACCTAGTCACAAAAAGACAAACACCATATGTACTCACTCTTATATGGTTTTTAGACATTGTATAAGTATGTTTTTTTTTCCTGCTGGCCGGTCTGGTCCCACTGCCACGCCAACCACAAATAACACAATGAGACTGTATTAGATATAATGCTGATGGCCAGTTACTTGTTTCTTACAGGCTAGCTCTGTCTTAAATATTAACCCATTTCTATTAATCTAAATATTTCCATGTGGTCTTAATCTTACTGGAGAGAGTGGCTGGCATTCTGCTCTCTCCAGACTCTCCATGTTGACTCCTCCTTATTGCTTCCTCTCTCATCCTTGTCTTCTACTTCTGCCTATCTTGCTTTCCTATTGGCCAACAGTGCTTTATTACCAATAAGAAAAACATATTTACAGAATGACATCTCCAATCATCTCCTGTTTTCTGTCTAAATGAAAAGCAGGGTTTTAACTTTAACATAGTAAATATATCACACAAAAGTTATCAAATAAGAATCACAGTTAACAATGTTTAGTCCATTAACATTTAGTAAGAATTAAAGAAAATATTCTATTATCTATCCTATCTTAGTAAGTCTAACTAATGTCTTATATGTAACTTATCTTTAATCCTAAGCAAGGAAAACTATAACCATAACTAACTGTCTTCAACTCCATCAAAGGAAACAGAAGAATAATATATAAATTTTTGAAATGACAGAAACATCTTGCCTGGTCAGTAACCTGAAGTTATTCTGCAATGTGCCATCTTTAGCCCACAGGCCATAGTTTGTCTGGCAGACTCCTCAGCAAAGCAGGAAACTTTAAACTGTCCACCTGTATTGGCAGTGTGTCAGCCAATTTTCTCTGTGTCCTGCAGACTGTCTGGCACACTCTTCCATGAATCAGGAACCCTGTAGCAATGTCCATCTTGTATCAAAAGTCACTTTTCTGTAGCTCCTGCATGGCCAGTTCATACAGCATAAAGTTGAACAGTCCAGACAAGAGCATTATCTTGTCCAAATGTCTAGTCTTGCCATATTGGAAGTAAACTCCATAACGAGTTTCTTTGATGTCCATCTTCCTTTCTGACTCAGGTAGTGTTGCCAGGAGCAGTTATGTCTCACTGTCAAGAAAATCCCTAAACCATTTTAAATGGCATATTCTGTAGATCTTTGAAAGGTTTGAAGAATGCGTATCCATCTCGAATACATCGGTGCATATCTAGAAATCTGAACTAACTTAACTCTAAGTTTTCACTATCATAGGTAATTATCTATAATTTGTGTTAAATTATATATTACATTTCTAAATGAGCTATATACATACAATAAATAAACAACAGGATGTGTGATACATATCACAAAATTAACATTAAATTTGTATCAATAAATGAAAATCCATTCTAAAACAAAGTATTCATATCTGTACCATAATCCCTTTTTACCTTTAAAAAGATTGGTTGGGGTCATTTACAATTTATAACCACCTCATTTAAATGAAAACAAACTTTATAAACATTATTTTGGAATTTGGGTATCATTCTTTCCAAACTGCTTCCTGATGGTAGGAGGTGCTGGCGTGGGGGATCCTAAGAAGATGAAGGCATCCTAACTATAGTGGTTTGAAAGGCTGCCTGGTCTCAGGGACAATGCTTCAGGGGGTCTTTCTTGACCAAACCATGTTAGTCTGCAAAGAATCCACAGCTTTTCATTTTCTGTGGAAACAAAAATAGAGATCCCTTTCCCCAGTAACCTGTCCTTAGACTTCAATTTTTGAGTCAAAACATTTTTGAAATACATACATTGAATTAATTTAGCAGCATTTATTTTATCAATTGGTGCTATTTCTTCAGTAGTCAGATGATTTAAAGATAATAGAACAACATATAATATCCAAAGTTTCTCTGTGCTTTACATCTTTACATGGCTTTTTTATTACTCTATTTCTTCTACTTGTATTTTTTTTCATTTTTATGACAGGGTTTCTCTGTATAACTTTTATCTGTCCTGGAATTAAATCTGTATACCAGGTTTACGTTGAAATCACAAAGATCTGCCTGCCTCTCTCTCTTGAGTGCTTGAATTAAAGGTGAGTGCTACCACACCCTGTTACTCTACTTCTTGTTTTCTCTTTTTTAAACCATTTTATCCTGTTTTTTTTTTTCTCCCAAGCCTACATATATTTTAAAACACACAGTAAATCTTTAGCGGTTTTTCTTAACCTGAATTTGTCTTTAATGTATATCTTTATCTTTTCTGGCCACAATCTTTTGTCTGGTAATCAACAACATTGCTAAAATGAAAGCCATAGCTTTATCCAAGATGGTGGGTGGGTAATTTTATCACCACCATTGAGAGCTGTGCTCACTGCTTTGGTCTACACTGCCATCCATCAGCATACTGCCGACTTGGAGATGTGGTCACTGCCATTGCCAGCTCTCATACACACCATTCAGTTGTTAGCAGGGCTCTTTAAAAGCCATGTGGTTTGTTGCCACTTATGCTGAGTCAGGAAACCTCCCTTAAAGGAGATGCGCACATATCTGCTTGTCTGTAGCAAAGCAGAATACAACCAAGAAAATGTTATCTAGAAACCTTGCTTGTCTCTGTTTTTTTGTTTGTTTGTTTGTTTCTAAAACCCTTTCTTAAGCTTTTGTTAAATTTTAAATGTAAGTTCTTATTAGCCACGTTGCAGTGCCATATTTTACAAGTAGTTTTTTTTCCCTGCCGGTCTGGTACTGCTGCCTTGCCAGCCCCAAATAAAGCATGGACACTCGGTATTAGATACAATTCAATTGGCCAGTTACTTGTTTCTTACCAGCTAGCTCTGTTTTAAATATTAAACAATTTCTCTTAATCTAAGTATTTCCACGAGGTCTTATCTTACAGGGGAGAGTGGCTGGCATTCTTCTCTCTCCAGTCTCTTCATGTTGACTCCTCCTTACTATGCCCTCTCTCCTCCTTGTCTCCTAGTCCTACCTATCTTATTTTCCTATTAGCCAACAGTGCTTTATTCATTAATCAATAGGAGAAACATATTTACAGAATGGCATCTCCCATCAAGATATAGTGCAAATGATTACCAGCCTACAATTCACACTGCCAGGAAAGCTAGGAAACACAGAGGACACACATGGTCTCCCAGAGAAGGAGTAAAGGACAAGATCTCCCAAGCAAATTTGGAGCATGGGGAGAAGGGGGAGGTGAAGGAGTTAGGAGGAAGAGGAAGGGATAGATGGGCATGAGGGAGCAGGAAGACTGAGTCAGGGAAAGAATAGCAGAGAGCAAGATATTCCATAACAGAGGGAGACATTATAGGTCTGAAGAGAATTCTGGAACTAGGGAAATGTCCAGAGATGTACAAAGATGACCCCACCTAAAAATCTAAACAATAGTGTAGAGGCTGCTTATATGTCATTCCCTAATAATGAGACTGATGACTACCTTATATGCCATCCTAGAGCATTTATCTAGTAACTGATGGAAGCAGAAGCAGTCACCCAAAGCTAAATACTGAGCCAAACTCCTGGAATCCAGTTTCAGCAGAAAGAGAGAAATTATGATCAAAGGTCTCAAGACAAGGCTGAATAAACCCACAGAATTTGGTGACCTAAATGAGTGGGAGATCATGAACTCCAGTCTGACAGTTATAATATCAACCAAGACTCCCTGAACATGGGTGTTAGTTAGGAGGACTGGACAGTCTATAGAGTCTCTGCTAATGTGTCAGTATTTGTCCACATTATACAAATGGAATTTGGGAGCCCGTTCCACATAGAGGGATACTCCCTCAGCCTAGATACATGTGGGAGGTCATAGGCCCTGTGTCAAATGATATGACAGACCTTGAAGACTCCCCATGGATGTCTGTTCCCTGGGGAGATAAAGAGGATGGGATGAGTGTTAATGGGGGCAAAAGGTAAGGATGGATGGATGTGGGGAATGAGATTGTCATGTAAAACAAGATTGTATCAAATTTAAATAAAAGAATAAACAACACCAACTAAATTTGTTGCATAAATGCAATCCTACCATAGCAATAATGATAAAGTAGATTATCTGATAAATTGTTTAATGTCCTACTTGAATAAATATAATTTTACTAATTTTCATAAAGTTATTTATAAATACTTAAAAATTCTTCATTCTACACTTTATATATAGATATTGATTAATTTGCAATAAGTTTGAAAAAATTTTCTGCCATCAAAACTAGATGACCATTGTTGGTGTCATGTAGTAAAACCAAAGGAATGTACATTTAAATATTCAGTAAGTTAATATATAAAATATAATTATTGTGCCATATTTTAATTTTAATTTTTCAAATTATTTGGTCTAATATAGTATCTCTTAATGATTTTGTGTTTTAATTGGTATTGGTATTTACTTCTATATCTTCTATTCTGTTGAAAGTGTTTTTCTTAAATTTATGGTTGTATTACAATATTTTAAATATGAGTTCACAATATATTTTTAAGGTTTGGTTTGTGAATATTTTCATGGATTAGTTTATTTTCAGTTTTTTTTTGTCACCTCTTAAATGATTTTTCTCCTTCACTGAAATTTATTCAGCACAAAATCTAATATGATATAAATTAGATTGTGTGAAGTTTAAAAGTTAAATTGAAGAGCACTTCCAAGTTGTGTGATGTTTGCAGTGCTACTTGAAAGCAACAGATGTTTTTAATGGTATGCCCACTGTTCTTTTAAAATATATTAATATCAATTTTTTGAGAATTTCAAAAACATGTACAACATATTTTGAACATATCTTCTCCCATCTTCCTTCTAAAACCACTGGAACTCCTCTAGTAAACTCTCTCAAATTTCATGTCTTCTTTTGTTTTTCTCTGTGGGGAGCCGCGAGCTGCCGCCATTACAGGATGATGACCGCTCCCCTACAGGATGCAGTGAATGACTCTATGTTGGGCAATGCCTCCTAGGACTGCGCGTCCAGCGCTTCCTGCATGCGCAGTAGGAACGGTGTCTCTGGCCAATTCCGAGGCTTCGGGTGTCTGCAGTTCAGCTGTGACCAATCAGGGTACGACCCATGTCCTTTTTCCCTATATAAGCAGCTGCATTTGGGTTTTTGTGGGCCCTCGCTTCCTGCTCTCCCTTCAACCAAGAGGCTCCAATAAAGCGTGATTTGAGAAGAATCCTCAAGGTGTGGTCATTCTTCCTCGCTAGTCGAGTTGCATGCCGCATTCTGGTGCCAAAACCCGAGAATCTCCTACACTGAGCAAGGGGCCGAAGAGGATTCAGAACTCGACATGCGGAGTGGCGACGTTGGTAAGTCTTCCAGGAATGCTGCCTTGCCTTTGTAATTCTTGTTTTTGTTGTTCTCTTTTGTTGTTTCTGGTGCGGAAAATGCAGAAAGGGAATACTTAAGGAAGGACGCAAGGCACTTATAAAGGCTATCAGGGTAGCCTTTCAGAGTGAGATTCAAAAGGGGAAGACATAACTAGACCTAAGAAAAGAAAAATAAATAAAGATATTAAGGAAAAACATAGAAAGGAAAAACAAAAAAAAAAAAAAAAAGGAAGAAAAAAAGGATAAAGAGGGCTCTCTTTATCTGGTCCTGGAGGAATTTTCAGATTTAAGATTATCAGGTGAAGAATCCTCTAATGATGGATCCTCAGGTGAGGAGCTATCAGAACTAAGTTCCCAAGAGGAGGAGGAATTAGCCAAGCTGCAGCTGAATATCAAGGAGAAAGGTATGGACGACGACGGCCTCCTACCTATAATGTTTCCATGGGAAAAGCCGATGTCCCCATTGCACCCCGGGAATCTTGGCCTCCCTCTGTGCCTCCTTCCTATGCTCAAACAGGAGGAAGCTGCCATTTTATAAAAAGGGATACATGGAGGTGCCTGGCCTCTGCATTCCCTGTTTTTGTTTTGAGAACTCTCAATGATTTCCAACACCTCTTGGGAGATATTAATTGGATCAGAGGATATTTAAACGTTCCTTGGTCAGAGCTAATGCCCTTATTTTCAATTCTGGAAGGCAATCCGGACGTTACTTCTTGTAGGACCTTGACTCCTGCCGCACTAGGTTTCTTGAAGAAAATAGAGGAAGCTATCATGATAGCTCAATTAAATTGGTTTGATCCTACCTTGTCATTGTGTTTATGCATTTTGAAATCAAAGAATTTTCCCACAGGTGTATTATGGCAAAATGGGCCTTTATGGTGGCTGCATGGTAATTCAATAGGAATGAGAACTATCCAATATTACCCTGAACTTGTGGCAGCACAAGCCATGTTGGGCCTGAAATTTAGCCTGACTCATTTCGCTAAGCTGCCTGATAAATTGATTATCCCTTACATGAGGCAACAAATTGAAGTCTTAGTAGCCACAATTGATGAATGGTCTTAGTTTGTGCTTTTACAAATGTTATAGATAATAATTATTCAAAACATCCATTGCTTAATTTTGTTGAGAAAAATTTGGTTTATTTTCCCAAGGCAACTTCTCGGGAGCCCTTGCCTGGGGCCTTGACTATTTTTACTGATGGATCTAAAACTGGAAGGGTGCAATAATAATAGAGGGCCAAAAACCCATAATGTTGGAATTTCGGCCAGATACACCTCAAATTACAGAATGCTTAATGGTCCTGGAAGCAGTCAAAAGATATCCTGAGCCATTTAATTTGTTTTCTGATTCACAATATGTTGTTAATGCTGTTGGTTCCCTTGAAGTTGCCGCTTCTTTGAGAAAGAAATTTGCATTGTCCCGAAATACAGCCAGGAATATCGTAAAGGCTTGCCCATCTTGTGTAACCTTTATTCATCTCCCTCATATTGGGATTAACCCCAGAGGGCTCAAACCTAA
This sequence comes from Cricetiscus sungorus, assembly GCA_030556225.1. NCBI lineage: Eukaryota > Metazoa > Chordata > Mammalia > Rodentia > Cricetidae > Cricetiscus > Cricetiscus sungorus. The sequence goes on along the minus strand of JANBXA010000141.1, from coordinate 15,603,955 downwards.
TTCTCTTTGGCAAATGGATGTGATTCATATGAATGAATTTGGCAGATTAAAATACCTACATGTCTCGGTGGACACCTGTTCTGGCATCATTCATGCTACTCCTCTCTCGGGAGAACGGGTATCCCATGTGAAGACTCACTGCCTGGAGGCCTGGGTGGCATGGGGAAAGAACCAACTCCTAAAAACTGATAATGGCCCAGCTTATACATCTCATGGTTTTCGCGCATTTTGCGCCCAACTGCAAGTGCAACGCACCTTGGGATTGCCATATAATCCCCAAGGCCAGGGTATTGCGGAGCAAGCTAACAGAATAGGCAAGTATGGTAGCATGCTCCCCAGCATGGAGGAATATTTGATCCCCTTGCTAGTAAGAGACCATGCCTCAAATAACACCACAATCGGTGTGTTATTTAATATGGTACTTCTGTTTCTAGGGAGGATTATTTCTATAATATTTTTTAAAATGTGAAGTAACGTTTTCAAAGAGTTTTAATAAAAGAAAAACTAAATAATTGACTTCTAGACTATTTCTGTTGCATAAAGACTTGCTATATTTTATGAGACATTTGATTTTTGTCCCATCTACTTTTGAAGGCCATGTGAATAAATGATTCAATGCTGGTCCAATATTAATGTTTCAAATTTCTTCCAAAGACAAGATCTGCTTAAGTGAAGTTGTATAGGTGCAATGTTCATGTAGTCAGAGGTTGAACTTATATTGTCTATTTTTAAGGGGAATTCAGGTATACATGAGTGTTTTACAGTAAGGTTATTGTGTATTTTTAATTAAATATAATTCTCAAATTTTATGCTATCCCTTTACTATTATAAAACTTGGGCTTGTAATCACCAAGACAGACACTTGCCATGGTTTTACATGTTAATTTGCCTTTCAAGAAGTTTGCCTTTAAGTATACATATGTCAAATATGCTTATAGGATGCTATAAATTTCCTCGGATTTAAAGAAAGTATAAGGTAGTTAATCCAAGATTTTAAAATATCTTTATCTTTTTTTAATAATCCCTGATCCTAATTAATGGGATGCTCAACAGGGCACCTAAGTGCAGGTAGGCCTCAGTTGTAAATGCATTACAACTCTACTTTCTTCCCAGAAAATAGATTCTCAATCCATTTCCATCCTTATAAATTATAAGCAAGCACTAACTCTAAGGTTTTAACTGCACCCAGGCTTAGTTTTTTGCCTTGTCAGGTATTAGTAATGGCTCTGCTGTCTGACCTTCAGCTTAGATGTCAAACTGAGGTCTTATTCTATTGCCTCTAGTAACTGTTGCAGAGGAATTAAAAAAAAATCTCACCATGGGATTCTTCAAAATGATAGGTCAACCTCAGAGCCTTCACTTTCAAAAGATGTACATGGCAAGCTGGGGTAGGTTGATATTTCATAGCTGAAGATGCCAGTTTGCCTTCCATGGGCAGTGAAATCCCCAGGGTGATTTAAAAATTTGACTTCAGGATGCTTTGAAATGATGAAACCTGAAGTACTCTCTACTTGATTCTGCTTCTTGATGCTATCAGGAAAACAATCATATATGTGATTTAAAAAGAAAGACAACTAATGATACACTTAAAATTTAAAAATCCATAAAAGGTGTGCCTTCTTGAAGTTTTCAACAAGGTAAAAAGGGGGAGGGGGAAGCTCCTATTGATGAGAGAATTGTTGAAGCCTTAATATGTCATGTGAGCTCTGAATCTTTAGAAAGCAGAGAGAAGGCTGTAAGTCATATAAACATGGCTTTATCTAATTCAAATGCATGTTTATTATTTACAGACTACTTAAATCACATATGATCTTTTTTCAAGTATTAAATTAATAATTTTCAAATATAAAAACAAATGAAGAATGCACATTATCTTAAAAAGTTTGAGCTATCTTATGGCTCAAATGTTTTTCATTTTTTTCTTATGCTGTGATCTTGATTATATGTGGAATATGAAAAAAAAATCACCAAGTTTCAATCAAAGACTCAAAAGTTCAACCATACAGGAAGATATAGTTTAATGGAATGACCATCCAGTACAATGACTAGAGCCATAATATTCTTGAAATTTTTCACTGAAACATTTATGTGTTTGCAAAATGAAAAAAAAATGTAAGATAATTACCTTGATGTAGCAACTGTAAAATGTATGTTTAAACCAATATACTATATTGTGTGTCATAACTATATACTATACAAAACCTGTCAATGTAAAAAGTAGAGTAATATTTAAAAATTGTAGTGAAAGTTCAATTAATAGAATAGCTCAAAACATACTTCTTTTGATTAAATGAAGAAAATCATACTCTTTAAGGATATAAATTTGTTTCAATTTTTAAGTTGGATAATGTAAATGAAAAAGTGATGTTTTTACATGGTTTCATGACATGAAACAGAAAAATTAGTAATTAATAACTCCATTTATTTATGCATGATAATAGTCAGAGGTAATTCCACTTGAGCAGATTCTCTTCATTTCCTTCTATTCTCCTAGGTACCAAACATCACACCTGCGATCTGACACATATAGAGTACTAAAGGTACTAAATGTGCTCAAGCATGAATGAAAGATATTTGGAGCTTTTGTATTTAAAATGTATTCCTTCAACTAAAGACTGGGACTCATAAAATCAAAGAACGATAGATTTTCTTCAGATTGTTATCTCAGGAAGAGATCACAACATCTGCAAAGAATCTCAGGAGAAAGCTAAGTCAGCAGTTGTAGACCCCCCCTCCTTTGGGAATCTACAATAAGAGTAAGACCACTTCTCATTCATCTATATCAAATAATCTGCCACACTCTGTGTTTCCTCCTAGTAAAGGAAAGAAATACTAAACATAATTTTCAACTTTGTAGAACAGCACATTTCAGCGAGCACTAAAGGAAAGAATGAGATCTGGTCTTTGGCATCATGCTATCTACTGCGACTTTTCAAGCAGTCCAAATGTGTGACTTCTGGTTACTGGGTTAAATTCTATTGGGCTACTCCTGTGCATTAAATAAGCTCTGGGTAATTTACATAAACAGAGTTATTAGAATCATATGAGGACAAAAGACCCTGGAGGGAAGCAGAGTTACATATAAGCTACTGACATGAGATTTTTCTAAAATGGTTCTATTTTTGTTTTGGAATTCATGAAGTGAACTGCATGATAGCAGCTTCTAGTTTTTAAAACAAATAATCAAACCACAATTAGATATAATCTTGTTTTCTAAGGACAAAACCAGTGAAAATAAGCGGAAAGAAATAATTTTCAAGAGTTTTAGAATGATTTCCTCCAGGGGATGGAGTGAGGAAAAAACATAAAAGCCCTCTATATGACAATGGCGCTAAGCATCCACAGATGCAAGGGTAAATACAACAGAAAATACATCATGGTGGTTCTTTTTAAAGTTCTCAGTGTAGCAATCAAAGTGAGAGACTGAATACAATCCTGCAAGATAAAGTTACAAGAAAGTAGAGATCATTTTGTTAAAACGCATTTTAGGACACTCAGTATGGCAAAATAATTGTATTGTAAATATTTCATGCTGAGTTAGATTTTTCCAATATATGATCTCCCATGTAGAAACAAATTAGGAATTTTTGAAAACTGCATGAATATTTTCAAGCTACTAGCAGACAAAAATATATTAATGGACCCTAAAGAGTCTGAAAATGAATGGGGTCTAGAATGGGGTCTAATTCAGGACAAGCATATAAAAAGCCAATGGAAACTACTCAGTTCAATAACTGAGTGAAAAGAAGCAGGTATCAATTATTCTTTTAATGAAAAAGCAAATAGTGTCCCTCTATAGACAAATGCATTAGTAAATTAAAGAAAATTTCCCTTTCAGAGTTTGGAAAATACTATAGAAATGTTGTTTACCCAGATCATTAAGTATAATCTATTAATATAACATATAAATAATAACAAAACTCTTGTTATATACAATTATTAAAATTGGTGATATCAAGATAATTAATAAGTGAATGAGGATAAAAGTACATTTTCCCCAGAATACCACTGTTAAAATGGATAACAGATTTTTCTCAGAAATTGCCATACAGATTTCCAAAGTAGCAATACATGGTTGCACTCCCACCGGCAGTGGAGAAGTGTCCCCCCTTTCTCCACATTATCTCCACCATAAACTTTCATTCTTTTTTTTTTTTTTTGATTTTAACTATTTTGAGAAAGGTAAGGTGGTATCTCTGAGTTGATTTAATTTGTATTTCCTTGATGGGTAAGGATGTTGAGCAATTTCTTAAGTGTATTTCGGCCATTTGAGAGTTCTCTATTAAGAATTCTCTATTTAAATCTGAATCCCATTTTTTAAATTTGATTATTTGTTGTTATGGTGATTTGTATGTGCCTGACCCTTGCCAACAAGGAAGAATGTGACTCCGGGTAGATCTTCTTCGTGCAGTTTAAACAGGATCCTTGAAACATGTTTCCTCTGACCCGCGAGAGAGTGGGGGACCCCTGCACAGGCTTAAATACCCTTGAGCTAACCAACCCCAGTGAGCCACGTGGACCCTGCAGATAGGCTACTCTAATGCGGAAGCAGACAGGCTGAACAGACTTAACCAAATAAGGGCTTGTTTACTCCAGAGAGCGTTCATCCATGGGGAGGTGGAAGGGGAAGCCAGCGCCATCTTTAAGGCATGGCACATCGTGGCTCACTACAGTGATTAGCCTCTTGTGTTCTTTGTGTATTTGAAGATTACCCCTCTTTAGATGTGGGGTTGGTGAAGTACTTTTCCCTTTCTGTGGGCTGCCATTTGGCTTGTTCACTGTGTTCTTTGCCTAACAGAAGCTTCTCAGTTTCAGAAGGTCCCTTTTATTAATTGTCAATTTCAATATCTGTGCTACTAGTGTTATGTTCAGGAAGCAGTCTCCTGTACAAAATGTGTTCAAAGGTACCTCCCACTTTCTCTTCTGAGAGGTTCAGTGTAGCTGGATTTATGTTGAGGTTTTTGATCCATTTGGACTCACATTTCATGAACAACTATAGGATATAGAACTATCTGCAGTCTTCTGTCAGCATCCAGTTTTTCCAGCATCATTTGTTGAAGATACTTTCTTTTTCCTATTGTAAAATGCATTCATACCACAATGACATTATTCAAGTACATTCATAGCAGAATTATTTGTCATAGCCAGAACCTGGAAGCAACCTAGAGGCCCCTCAACCAAAAAAAATAGATAAAGAGAATTTACACAATTTACAAAATGGAGTACTTTTCAGCTGAAAAAAATAAAACAAAACAAAAAAATGAAATCTTGACATACAAAGGCAAATGGATAGAACTAGAAGAAACAATCCAGAGCTAGGTAACTCAGACACAGAAAGCAAAGCATGCTATCACTCATAACTGAATATAAGACATAGAGCAAAGGATAACCAGCCTAAAACCCACAACCCAAGAGAAGCTAGGAAACAAGGAGAACCCTCAGAGAGATATGCATGGACACTCTGAGAAAGGGAAAGGGACAAGATCCCATGGGTAAATTGAGAGCATGCGCAGGGGCAGTAGGAAGAAAGAGAGGGGGGAACAGGAAGGACAGAACATAAGGGATCAGGAAGGTCAAGCTGGAAAGAACAAAGGAGAGCAAGAAAATAGATACCTTATGTGTTTAAAGAGAAATCTGGGACCAGGGAAATGTCCAAAGGTCCACAAGGATGACCCAAACTATGAATCTAAGCAATAGTGGAGAGGCTACCTTAAATGCATTTTCCCTATGAGACAAATGAAACTGATGACTCCCTTAAATGCCATCATATTTTCTTATGGAAGCAGAAGCAGAAATTCACTATTGAGCAGAACTTCTAGAATCCAGTTGTAGAGAGAGGAGTTATGAGCAAAGGGGTTAAGAACATGCTGGGGAAAGCCACAGAAACAGCTGGCTTGAGCAAGTGGGAGCTCACAAAACCCAGTTAGACATCTGGAGAACCAACAAAGCACTGAACCAGATCCCTGAACATGGGTGTCACTTAGGGGGCCTGGGCAGCCTATGGGGCCTCGGGAACCGGTATTTACCCCTAGTGCACAAATGGGGTACTTTCTCAGCCTAGATACAAGGGAGAGAACCTATTTCCTGCCTGAAATGACATGATATATTTTGATGATCCCCTAAGGGAGGCCTCACCCTATCTGAGGGGATGAATGGGGCTTGAGATAGGGTAATTAGTGAGGGGAATGGGAGGACAGGAGGGAGATGTAACTGGGATTGATATGCAAATAAAGATTGTTTATAATTTAAATAAATAGAAAAAAATGATAACACAAAATTTTATCACTGCTATACTCTCTCTAAATATATTATGGTAAAGAAATACCCAGAATGTACTGTTATGAGTAGTTTTTCCTCCAGCCTGGTTTCACCACTGCAGCAGCCCCAAATAACAGAACAAGACACTGTATTATATATAATTCTGTTGGCCTGTTACAAGCATTTCTTATTGGCTAGCACTGTCTTAAATATTAACCCATTTCTATTAATCTAAATATTTCCATGTGGTCTTATTGTACTAGAGAGAGGACCCGGCATCTTCTCACAAGATGAGGTCCTACATCTTGAATCTACTCCCTAATACTTCCTTTCCCCTCCTTGTATCCTAGTCTCACCTATCTTGCTTCCTATTGGCTAACAGTGCTTTATTCATTAACCAATAAGAGAAACATATTTATAGAATGACATCTTTCATCAATATACTAGTTATATCCAGGTGTGCCAACTCACAGAATCTACAAAATTGATCAAACTAAAAAAAAAAATCATTTGACTACATAGAAGTCAGCAATATACTATCTAGAAAAGCATAGATATGAATATAGCTCATCTGAAGTCTATACTCATAGTGCATATATCATGCCATGAAATAGGTCAAAAGTATGATGCTTGTGTGTGAAATAAAATACTTGCCACCCAAATTCATAACTGTAATAAAATGATGAGTTTGTGTTTATTCAAAAATTGTACTTTTCATATTTTCCAAAGAACGTATCTAAAATTTATGCAGTATATAAACAACTTCAAAAAGAATTCAAATAGTATCATTAAGTATACTTAGAATTAAGTATGCTGTTGTTTGCTCATGGTTTGATAATGCATACAGAAGTTTCATGTATCAGGACCACAGATTGCCCAACCTGCAACATTAAGAGAAGAACAGATGTTTCAATGGTGTAACCTCAGGGAAGTCACTGGATACACTGGCTTTTCATTGAATGAAGTATTCCTCTTAGATCCCCACTTTCTCCACTGCTCCCCATCTCTCCTAGAGCATCATCTTCACACACCTCACAACATACCATTTGTGGTAGCAAAACTGGAAATACTCTCAAGGCTTTAGTGAACATTTTTTTATTATATTTACATCTCATTATAAAAGTACAAGACATATTAAGAAGGGACTTGTTCTATTATTATAAAGACTTTCATATCTGCTCCAATTCTATTTTTGGTTGTGAGCCTAGCCTTTAATAGCTGAGCCATCTCTCAAATGCTCTACTCTAATTCTAATGTTGAAATTGTAACTGATATCAAACTCTCCAATATTCTGGATTTTATGGTCTTCCTATCCCTTCTCCCACAAAGATATATTAATATTTTTTCACTTCTTTTCTAAGCTGTTGTATGACACCAATAGTCATGACAAAGTGAAGAAGGGAAACATATGTTTCCCCTATGATACAGAAAGAACTACAGACAACTAAGAAGTATTGAGGGTCGAAGAAATACTTTTTTCCATGGAAGAACATACCGATTGATTATCTGCTAACAAATGATCAGCCCTGAAGATATATGTGCAAAAATAGAATAAAAAGTTTGATTCAGAAGTATATACTTACATACATATACATAGAATCCATAAATAATAATTAGTAAAAATGAGAAGAGAGGGAGAGAGAGAGAGAGGAAGAGAGAGAGAGAGAGAAAGAGAGAGAGAAAAAGGAAAGATATATGAAAGGGGTTTTGGAGGGAAGAAAGGAAAGGGAATGTTAATTTATCTATATTGATCTGTATTCTAATCTCAAAAGTAAAAACAAAATTCTTTTTGTTTTTACTTTTGAGGAGTTGTGTGAAACATTGACTTCAAGATTGGGATAAATAATAGACCTTTTTTTTTTTTTTTTTACAAGGATCATCATAGTCTCCACATTCAAAGATCAGAGCTGTCAACATTCTGCCATGGAAGGAAAGGCTGATGGCACCCCATTTCTATTTCTCACCATTATTTAAAAAGTGACAACTGTTGTTTAGGAAGTGAGAAATATTTATTCATTGCAGTATCTACTGGTAATGTGCATATGCTGATGTGAAAAAACTCTCAGCCATACTCTTATAAATAATCAAAATGAGGCCTTTGTCCCTGTAACCAGGCCTCAGCTACAGGTGAGTTTGGGTCTAATCCCACTGGGGTAGCAGATTCATCCCTACACCCTCCCAGGGGTCCTAGATCTCCCTGCCCCTGCACCCTAAACCCATGGAGAGTGCTCTTGGAGCTCCAATATACCCCACCCACCCCCACTGAGAGCCTGCCCTCCCCCTATGCTCTTCCTTACCCTGCCCACTGTCCCACTGCTCTGGTTGAGCATTTAGACAGAGGGTGGAGCCAACAATCCAGCCACCCTTGGGGAAATTCCTGGAGCCTATCTGAGCACAATAGAGGCCAGCCTATCAACATGGGACCACACATAATATCCACATGTCTCATCTATGACCCCCACCACTGTCTTCTACTAAAGTTCTGGGCTCCTCCCTGAGATCCGCCTATCTCTACAGGTCCATCCTGATTTCCTGTGGGCTGGATCCTTGAACCCCATCCAGGGCTTCTGCTAAAGAGGCATTACTCAGTTGGAGAGTGCCAGCTAGACCCGCCTATCGATGTGGAAACATCCTGAGTATCAGCCCCGGCTTTGTCCCCTGTAAGACCCTCACAATGAGGAGTCTCCCCGATTTGGTCTGTACCCCCAAAAACTACAGTCTAGTACAGTCTAGTTGATGCAACATGCAAGAGGCTTTAATAAACAGGATACAGTTGCACAAGCAGGCTTCCCTCAGCACACAGGCTAGAGATGCAAATTTTTCTGGGTTCAGGTATATTTAAAGGAAAAGACCACGAGCTTAGGGTGGGACTGTGACTCCCTGTCTGCTGAGTACATGACCAGTCCTAGGCTATTCTCCCTGAGGCCAGATGGTTTGGCCCAGTAGGGGCCTCTGGGTGTGCTAATTAACCTTGTCTGGGCAAACCTGAGATGCAGCTATCACTGATGGGAGGGGCAGTGCAAATTCTTGGTATCCTGCTATCTCAGGGTCCTGTGAAGGAAGTTGCTGGTGCTTTCTAGGTCAGACTGTCCTTCATTTTAAGTGAGGGATTTTCTTAACTCTGCTTTTGGTCTTTACTCCAACACCAGACCTTGGCTAGAGGTCTAGAGGTCTTGGATAGAGCTAGACCTGACTATTCCAGAGGGAACAGCCTGTGGGCTAGTCTCTGCCAAAGATGCCTCAGCTCTCCTTTGCTGAAGCCTGAACTTTGACCCCCATAGTCAGGCCACTGCCTACGGAGAACCTCCTAGAGAGCTACAACCACCCAGAACTACAGACGTCGAGAGGGAGAAACCCCAACAACACCTACTGAAAGAAGCTATGGGAAGACAGTAATACAAGAAAACACCTAACATCAGAAAGACAAGAATAACACCACCAGAATCTAGCAAAGCTACACTAGACTAGACCAGAACACAACAAAGCAAATGAATCAGAAGATAATGACCTAAATATTATCGTCATAAAAATGATAGAGGCCCTCAAAGAAGATGTGAGAAAAGCCCTTAAAGAAATGGAAAATAAAATTATTAAAGAAAGTATAGAAAGCCAAGAAAAAACAATTAAACAAGTTCAAGAATTGAAAAAGGAAATGAAGACAATAAAGAAAACACAAACTGAAGGAATGTTGGAAATAGAAAAACTGGGCAAACAATCAGTAACTGCAGATGCAAGCATAACCAACCGAATACAAGAGATGGAAGAGAGAATCTCAGGCATTGAAGATAAACTAGAGGAAATAGATTCATCGACCAAAGAAAATCGTAAATCCAACAAATCTTTAACACAAAATATCCAGGAAATGTGGGAAACTGAAAAGGTCAAACCTAAGAATAATAGATAGGCATAGAGGAAGGTGAGGAAGCCCAGCTCAAAGGGGCCGAAAACATATTCAACAAAATCATAGAGGAAAACTTTCCCAATCTGAAGAAGGACATGCCCATGCAAGTACAAGAAGCATAACAAACACCAAATAAACTGGACCAAAGATAAAAGAACCCTTGATATATAATAATCAAAACACCTAACATACAGAATAAAAAAAGAATATTAACATCAGCAAAGGAAAAAGGAAAGGTACCATATAAAGGCAGACTTATTAAAATTACACCTGACTTCTCCATGGAAACCATCATTGCCAGAAGGTCCAGGATTGATGTTCTACAAGTACTAAGAGTCCACGGATGCCAGCCAGGCTACAAATATCCAGCAAAACTCTCGATCACTATAGATGGAGAAAACAAGATATTTAACGACAAAGTCAGATTTTGACAATATATATCTACAAATCCAGCCCTACAGAAAGCTTTGGAGGAAAACTCCAACCCAAGGAAGTTTACTACGCTCACAAAGACTTAGGCAACAGATAATACCACTTCACCAGAAACCAAGGGTAAAGCAGGACAAATAAGTTTACAATACTGAAGCCAAAAGCAAATCTAAAACAAAAAAACATTAAAAATCAATGTTCCTTACAATCCGTCAACATTAATGGTCTAAACTTGCCTATAAAAAGGCACAGGCTAACAGAATGAATATGAAGACAGAATTCATCCTTCTGCTGCATACAAGAAACACACCTAAGCTACAAAGATAGACATTAACTCAGGGTAAAGGACTGGGAAAAGATCTTCCAATCCAAAGGACCCAAGAAGCAAGCAGGTGTGGCTATCCTAATATCTAACAAGTTAGACTCCAAACCAAAATCTATGCCTCAAATACAAAGGCACCCACATTGGTAAGAGAAATGCTACTTTATCTAAAGCTCACATAAAACCTCACACACTTATAGTGGGAGACTTCAACACACCACTCTCACCACTAGACAGGACCACCAATCAAAAACTCAACAAAAAAACAAAAGAACAAACATAACTTATGTCTCAACTGGGTTTAACAGACATCTATACAACATTCCATCCAAATACAAAAGAATACACCTTCTTCTCTGCTCCACATGGAACCTTCTCTAAAATCAACCACATATTAGGTGGCATAACAAACCTCAACAGATACAAAAGAATTGGAATAGTCCCCTGTATCTTATCAGACCACCATGCTTTAAAATGGGAATCCAACAACAACACAAATCGCAGAAACCCTACAAACTCACGGAAACTGAACAATGGGCAATTGCACCACACCTGGGTCAAAGAAGAAATAAAGAAAGTAATTAAGCACTTCCTAGAACTCAATGAGAATGAGGACACAACATTTTGTTCTAAAGCCTTAGAACAAAAAGAACCAAACTCACCCTGGAGGAGTAGATGCCAGGAAATAATCAATTTGAGGGCTGAAATTTAAAAAAATAAACCGGGAAAACAATACAAAATGTCAATGCAACAATGAGTTGGTTTTTCAAGAAAATCAACACAATAGAAAAACCTTTATTCAAACTAACGAAAAAGCAGAGAGCAGTCATGCAAATTAACAAAATCAGAAATGAAAAGGGGGATATAACAACAGGCACAGAGGAAATCCAGACAACTTTCAGGTCATACTTTGAAAACCTGTACTCTACCAAATTTGAAAATTGAAAGGAAATGGACAAATTTCTGGACAACTATCACTTACCAAAATTAAACCAAGAAGAGACAAACAACTTAAATAGACCTATAACCCCCATAGAAATCGAAACAGTCATCGAAAGCGTTCCAACCAAAAAAAGCCCAGGGTCAGTGGCTTCAGTGCAGAATTCTACCAGAAATTCAAGGAAGAGCTAATTGCAATACTCCTCAAATTGTTCCCCACAACAGAGACAGAAGGCACATTATTAAACTCTTTCTACCAGGCCACAATCACCTTGGTATCCATGCCTCACAAAGATACAACTAAGAAAGAAAACTACAGACCAATATCCCTGATGAACATCGATGCGAAGATATTCAATAAAATACTGGCAAATCGAATCCAAGAATATATCAGAGAAATCATCCACCTTGACCAAGAAGGCTTCATCCCTGGGTTGCAAGGATGGTTTAACATATGAAAATCTATCAACATGATCCACCATATAAACAAACTGAAAAAGAAAAACCATATGATCATCTCTCTAGATGCTGAAAAAGCCTTCAACAAAATTCAACACCCTTTCATGATAAAGGTCTTGGAGAAATCAGGGATAACAGGAACATACCTAAACATAATAAAAGCAATATACAGTAAACCAACAGCCAACATCAAACTGAATGGAGAGAAGCTTAAGGCAATTCCTCTAAAATCAGGAAAAGACAAGGCTGTCTTCTCCATATCTCTTCAATATTGTACTTGAAGTTCTAGCTAAAGCTATAAGACAACAAAAGGAGATTAAGGGGATCCAAATTGGAAAAGAAGAAGTCAAACTATCTCTACTTGCAGATGATATGATAGTTTACATAAGTGACCCAATAAACTCTACTGGGGAACTCCTACAGCTGATAAACACCTTTAGCACACTAGTAGGATACAAGATAAACTAAAAGAAAAAAATCAGTAGCCCTACTTTATTCAGACGACAAAGAGGCTGAGAAAGATATCAGAGAAAGATCACCATTTACAATAGCCATAAACAACATAAAATATCTTGGGGTAATGCTTAACAAACATGTGAAAGACCTATACAATAAGAACTTTGTGTCTTTAAAGAAAGAAATTAAAGAAGATACCAGAAAATGGAATGATCTCCCATGATCTTGGATTGGAAGGATAAATATAGTAAAAATGGCAATCTTGCCTAAAGCAATCTACAGATGGAATGCCATCACCATTAAAATCCCAGCACAATTAAGGATAATAGTCAACTTTGTATGGAAAAGCAAAAGACCCAGGATAGCCAAATAACCTTGTACAATAAAAGAACTTCAGGAGGCATCACCGTCCCTGACTTTAAGCTCTACTACAGAGCTATAGTCCTGAAAACAGCCTGGTATTGGCACAAAAATAGACAGGTAGACCAATGGAATTGAATCAAAAATCCTGATATTAATCCACACACCTATGAATGCCTGATTTTCGACAAAACAGCTAAAAAAAATACAATGGGGGGAGGATAGCATCTTCAACAAATGATGCTGGCACAATTGGATGATGGTGTGTAGAAGACTGCAGATAGACCCATGTCTATTGCCATGCACAAAACTCAAGTCCAAATGGTTCAAAGACCTCAACCTAAATCCAGCCACACTGAAACTCTTAGAAGAGAAAGTAGGAGGTACCCTTGAACAAATTGGTATAGGAGACTGCTTCCTGAACATAACTCCAGTAGCATAGACACTGAGGTCAAGAATTAAGAAATGGGACTTTCTCAAACTTAGGAGCTTCTGTACAACAAAGGACACAGTTGACAAGACCAAATGGCAGCCACAGACTGGGAAAAAATTTTACCAATCCTACATCTGACAATGGCCGATCTCCAAAATATACAAAGAACACAAGAAACTAGTCAAGAAAACACCAAATAGCCCTATTAAAAAATGGGGTACAGAATTGAAGAAAGAATTCTCAATAGAGGAATTCAAAGATGCTGAAAGACACTTAAGAAAATTTTCAACATCCTTAGCTATCAGGGAAATGCAAATGAAAACAATATTGAGATACCATCTTACTCCTGCCATAATGGCTAAAATTAGAAACGCCAATGACAACTTATGCTGGAGAGGATGTGGAGAAAGGGGAACACTCCTTTACTGCTGGTGGGAGTGCAAACTCATTTAGCCATTTTAGAAATCAGTATGGCAGTTACTCAGGAAAATGGGAATTAGCTTACCACAGGACCCAGCAATTCCACTCTTAGGTATGTACCCAAATGAATCATATCCATGCAACAAAGACATGTGCTCAACTATGTTCATAGCAGTATTATTTGTAATAGCAAAAACCTGGAGCAGCCTAGATGACCCTCAAAAGAAGAATGGATAAAGAAGATGTGGCACATCTACACAATGGAATACTACTCTGCAGAAAAAAAAAATAATGGAGTCTTGAAATTCTCAGGCAAGTGGATGGAACTTTAAGAAACCATCCTGAATGAGGTAGCCAAGTCACAAATAGAGGAACAGGGTTCCTAAAATCATATATGGATTTTAGACATAGAGCAAAGGATCACTAGCCTATAATACACTCCACCAGATGAACTGGGAATCAAGGTGTATTCTAAGAGATTCATATATGGTCCCTCACAAAAGGGGGAAGGGACAAGTCCCCCAGAGCACATGGGAAATGGGGAGGCAGTGAATGGAGAGAGAACTAGGAGAAAGATAAGGGGAGGAGAGGAAAACACGTGTGACTGGATAGATTGAGTCAGGGTGAGAGGGGGGCATAAAAGAGGGACCCATTATTGGTTTGAAGAGAAAACTGAACATAATGAAAGTCTAGAGACCTAGAAAACTGACTCCAACTAACAATTTGAGCAACCATGGAAAGGCTACCATAAATGCCCTTCTCTGATAGTGAGATTATCATCTAAATTATTCACCATCATGGAACTCTCATCTAATACCTATTGGAAACAGAAGCAAACACCCCTAACCAAACACTGAGTTGAACTAGAATCTAGATGCAGAGAGAGGTGTTAGACCAGGTTGCTGAAACTCACAAAGACAGCTGAACAAGGTGGAGCTTGGGCTTCCCAGACTGATGGCTAGGAACCCAACAAGGGACTGACTCAGACCTCCTTAATATGGTTCTCAGCTAGCAGGACTGAGAAGTCTGGTGGACCTCAGACAGTATAAATAGGATCTATTTCTGGTGCACAAAGGACCTTACAGACACATCCCTTATGGAGGGATACTCCCTTAACCTAGAGACAGGAGAGAAGTCCTAGTCCCTACTTCAAATGACTTGACAGATTGACATGACCCCACCTGGATAGCATAGCCCTACAAGTGGAATGGTGGTGGGGGGATGGGAGGGGAGGGTGACAGGGTGCATGTCACAGGGGAAAGAGGGTAAGAGGGAGGGAGGGAGGAATGGACGGAGGGAGGGCTGGAAGGAGGAAGTGAGAGGAAACTGGAATCCACATGTAAGATTTTTAAATTATATTATTAATAAAACAAAGAAGGAAAAATGCTGCTGGATTGATTCAATATATATGTAATGCTTTGACTTCAAAATTTAAGCCTAAGGACAACTTACTGGGGAAAAGGATTTATAATTTTGTTGTTTCCACAGAAAATAAAAAATTGTGGATCCCTTCCAGAATAATGTGGTTCAATCGAGCAAGATCCCCTGAAGCAACGTCAATGGGACAATGCAGCCTTCAGACCACTACAACCAGGATTTCTGCATCTTCTTAGGATTCCCCATGACAGCCCCCCCCACCAGCAGGAAGCAGCTTGGAAAGAACGACGCCCAAATTCCCAAATATTGTTTATAAATGTTTGTTTTCACTTAAAAAAGGCATGTATAATTATGTCCAGCATAAAATAAATATATGTTTAAAAAATAATCAAAATGAAACTTATATACACACACAATTTGATTGATTGATTAATTAATTAATTAATGACATTGAAGTGGAGCGGAAAGAAATAGAAAGGAACAGTAATATAAGGAGAGGCATAAGAGGATAATGGGATAAATATGATTGAAACCTACTATCTATATACATAAGAGCATCATAATGAAATTTGTTACATGTAATTAATACATGCTTATTAAAATTTAAATAAATTAAAGTGTTTATTGAAAATTCACTATGGTACTTTCATAAAGTTTAATCTGTAATCCTGGCATCAGAAATTTACTAATAGTACATAATGAAGGAACAGAGCATTAGCTGGGCAATTAGACTGAAGCAAGCCTTTTTTTCTGGCCTAGGTTTATTATGTGGTGGAATATTTTAAAAAAAATTCACTAAATGTCACCTTTACATCATGCTTATTCAATTAATCAACTTTTCTATTCCCTTACTGTTGGTTTTAGAATCTAACTCTAGAAATATAAGATGGGGAAAGAATTTCATGTACTATCTATCTTTAAAAATAATTTCTTTTACTTGAATTATTTTCTTCATTTGTAAAATGACAGTAATTACACCTGTCTGGAAATGTACAAAGCAATATTATTCTTTATATACAAGTGTTTTGTAAACATAAGTATATGTTTTCTTCTTCTTAAATGGCAATATAGAAACCAACACCTATCATGATTTTAAATCTTATAAATACCAAAAAATCTCTTAAAATATTACTATTGTTTATCCTACTGGATTGCCTAATCCATCCTTAAAAGGAAAAGAGATGCCTGGTGTTATGACAACTTAATATACAATGGCTGGCTGACAGATAAAGGAGGAGGAATGAATGGGGGAAGGGAGGTTGGGGAAGGATTTCAGAGGAGAGAAAGGAAGGAGGAAGGGAATTATTTTATCAGACTGGAAGTAAATGAATAATAAAAAAGAACTTCACCATGCTTAGGTAGCTAATGATGCTTCGAGAGGCTATGGGTTTTTTAAATATCCCAGTACCAGTTTGGTATAGCAAACTAGGAATTACTATTCAGGAAGCATCCAGAAACTCCCCCAAACAATATAGATTATTACCTTTGTTCTTAATCTCCTTCTAGAATTACATGGTAACATTTTATCAATGAAGTCACCACATACATTAGATAAAGGATACTGCAAAACTGAACTGTAACTGAATTGGAGACTTCACAGGTTTGCTTGCATTTATAGGTCTGCAAATGTCCTATACTGGCAACCAGTGCCAAACATCATCAGCCACCTTACCCAACACTTTCTTATTCATGTTACAAAACCAATCTTTCAGTCCATATATGTCAAAGCTAAAATGATGCTTAGTCTTTGTAAGTGGATAATGAATCACTTCCTGTTTGAGTCCCTTTCTATTGAGAGAAATACATGTATGATTCTGTAAACCTGGTGAAAAGGCTATGGCTAAGTAAGCCATAGCTCCTAACGGGAGATATTCTACTGTTTGGTTGTTGTTATTGTTGTTTTGCTAAATGACTAATTATCAATCTGCCTTCTAAATATGTTTATTAGCATGCATAGAACTATTCTAAGCCTGGGTCATTGAAGATGATTTTTGTTAGTTGGATCTAGTTAATAGGATACTCACATTGAATCACAGTTCTAAGAGTAAGTGACTACTGAGTGTTCAACCATTAAGAAAGACATGTAAGTCATCTCTCTAAAGTCCAGGGAAAAACTAAGAATCAGGGAAGAAAGAATATAAAAGTCAGAGGATGTAAAGGAGGTTTATGAATAGCTGCCTTCTAGATATGACATAGCTAGGAAAAGAGGACAGAAAATAAAGAGGAGAAGAGATGAAATTGTAAGGGGAATGTATACAGATTGATATGTTCTAAATAAATTGTTGTCACATTTGAAATCATACAAGAATAAGCAAAAATGAAAATAAAACAAAACATATGAAGGTAGGAAGCAGACTAGCTGTGATTAAGGGATCAGCACAAATGTGGCATGGTGCTAAAAATCTTATTACATGTAAAAAATTACCAAATTTTTTAAATTGAGAAGAGAGTTTCACATATAAATATATTTAAAAAACAAACAAAAATTATAAGTAGGTAGATGATAGACAGGAATATTTTAGATAGATGGATGACAGATTCATAGATAGAAGCTAGATAGATGACAGAAAAGAGTAGAGTGTATCCACCCCACCAGCACCTGTTGCACTGAACACACCCATTGGGGTATGTGGACAGGTGCAGGCATGACCTGGGAAGACTAGGTCTGGGGTTCCAGATCTCAGGTTGTTCTCTTGCTTCCTGGTCAGAGACAGATAACATTCAGAGGTATTCTTGGAACAGAAATATGCAGCAGTCATCTGTTTCTGCTGTGATACCATTGACATGAGACACTAATACTCATGACAGCACCAAGCTATTCCAAAGAATATGTTGGGCCCTGATCTCACTCATTGAGGAGTACATCCACTACTGAGCTAATGGCCTCTTGGGCATAGAACTGCCTGACCTCAACTACTGACTTTGGATATGCTGTCCTAATGTGCTTGCAAGGGACAAACATAGAAGCCTGCAGAACTTTGCCAAATTAAGGTAAGACAGTCTTTCTACCTCCCTGCTTTTGTAGTGGTCAGATAATCTAGGCCTTAGCCAAAGCTGTTTACTCCAATGTTGCTGTGAGACTCTAGGTGAATGTCCAAGTAGCCTGCTGTTTCTGTCTTTCCTTCATCTTTTAGAAGCTTCTTGCCTGCACTTCCTGCTTAACCTAGTATTGTTATCTTCCTTCTCATGTATTTGGTGAGGTTGAAGATTAGACCATCACAATTATTGTTCTCTCTTTTTAGATAGAAATAATAGGTACAAAATTTAAACTTTCCAGCTGAAGACAACTCTATAGGAATCTCTATTATGCCTTCACCCTAGACTGGATATATAGTTCTTCCCATTTACTTTTGTAGTTTGGCAATAGAACTTAAGTGTATATGTTTTTAATTTTTCCTTTCAAAGAACATATTAGATATGGACTGTCTTTGTATATAGCTTAGTATCAAATCTAAAACTTTTCTTTAGATTAAAAGAGGAATAGCAGTGAGATATACACCCCACAGTCACTTGTTGCAATGTCCATACCCCTTGGGCATAGAGATAGGTACAGATGTGACCGGAGGGACTGGGTCTGGGCTTCTGGTCCCTCGGTCACTTTCTTCCTAGTTGGAGACAGAGAGCATCTGGAGGCATCCTTGGAATGGGAACCTCCAGCGGCCATCTTTTTCTGGTAGAAGTGATTTCTCCCCAATAAACACATATTGGTCTATTATTTCCCAGATTCTTATTTACCACACTGTAGTAGAGTGTTAGCTATATGGACAGTAAATAAATCAGAGATGATAAAAAGATGCTAGATACTCAGAATACAATTCTCTAAAAATTTTAATCAGGAATTTTAAGGTAGATGTATAAACAAGTAGATAGAGATATATTTCTCCTGTTAAAAATATGTAGTAGTTTGGCTATGCCTTTACTAAATTGTGAAGATAATTTTTGTGACAGAAGTTTAAAGAAGAGGGAAAATGAAAGAAATATATAATTGTGAAACCAGACACAAAATAATTGGAGCTTTGATTGTATGCTTTATTTCCTCAACAAGAAGACTGAATGTGCTTTTAAGTTCCTTCCCTCTAGGTTCTCCAAAACAGAACACCATATTGAAAGTAGAGGGTCACTCAAAAGAAGATGGCTTAGCTTCTAAATCACACTGGAGAATAACGTGAGAGGACATGCTAATTAATCCTCTGTAGGGTTGAATGTCCTTTCTTTGTCATTTTTAATGAACATGATAAGGTAAGGTATGATTTTACATGAATTGAAAATAAATGAAATGTGTGAGTAAAAATTAAAAATTTGTAAAAGTGGACACAACTGAACTATAAAAAATGCTAAAAAAAATTCATAGTAAGACTTTCATAGAAATATTATCATTAGTATTGATATAAAAGTATTACAAGACCCATTGTATCCATGGAGAGAGGATGAGGCCATGCCTAGACTCTGGCCTGAATGAGGCTGTGGGTGCTGCGACATGGCCATGTTGGCATTGTTGGTCCATGCCAAGGTGCAGGCCTAGAGCAAGAGGAAGCTGCAGCCCATGTGGGCGGTGCTCATGTTGACTCCCTCTGCTGTGAACAAGAAAAAACAGCTTCTCAAAGACAAGCCAGAGCACGTGGGTCTGAAAGTTGGTGTGCAAAACAGGTGCTATAACTTCCTCTCTTACACCCTGGAATATACAAAGACAAAAGGAGATTCTGATGAAGTAGTAATTTAAGATGGAGTCAGAGTGTTCATCAAAAAGAAAGCACAGTTAACACTTTTAGAAATAGAAATGGCTATGTGGAAGAAACTATCCAGTGAGTTTGTTTTCAATATCCCCACCATCAAAGGAACTTGTGGCTGTGGTGAGAGCTTTAGCATTTGAAACCTCAGGACTCCAAGCTCCAAGAGAGTCGGGATCTACCTGAGAGTTTACTGAAGGAATCATGTGATCATCACATGTTCAGAGTTTATTATGTGTGGCCATATCAAAGGGAAGAATAAAGTGATGCATTTTGAAAATCAAGCCACTGTGCTTAGAGTCCCAAAACCTTGGTATCTATATTTTCTTGGAATCTGAGAGACCATTGGTTTCTTTGGGATGTCATTCTTCTGTACAGAAACTCCTACCCTGCTCTTAACACTGCAGTGTACTTTGTGACAGAACAAGCTTTGTGACCACAGATCCAGGCAGGACAACTGTGGGTGACAGCATAGTGGTACCTCATTTGCCTTACAATTGCTATGGCCTTTTGTATTTTTATTAGAAATGTAGTTATCAGGTGCCTCATTTGCCTGTCCTCAACAGTTCAACTTCTGAGTAATGGTGTCAGAGGTGGGAGCTGCCAGGCCTGGTCTCAGTCCACCTCCTAGGACATGTTTCGAGGTTTGCTTAGACCTTTCAATTGGAAGCTGTTATGACAAGCAGCCAGCTAGGTCACTGCACTTCACCCTATGTGTATGGAGACTAAATATGAGCACAAGTTAGAAGAGCTAGACAGTACCCAGTACCCAGCTCTCCTTTCCACACAGTTGATACCAGTGTTGTGTGAGGTACTCTGGAGGTGAGTGGTGGCCTAGGTTCTGTTCCTGGGCAGAATTTTCATAAGACTTTCATAATTTAATTTTGAATGGAAAAGTTTCATTTAAACCCTTTGTATGAATTGCCATCTTGCTTGTTTAGAACTTTAACACAGTAGTTTCTTACAGAGACCCTGCATCACTGGAATGACTCTTTGAGCATAGGACCTCTGGAGCAGAACATGGAAGTGTGTTCTTATAGTTCCCAATATGCACATACTCTCTGATTCCTAAATGAAATAGCTGAATTTTTAGTATGTTATCACTTGTCTTTTGAGTTGTGATTTTGCTATATAGTACACACCCCTTCACTCTTGACAATCCTGCTTCAGCTTTGAGACATGCCAGGCTTTTCTTCAGAGCTGTCTAGTCTTGTGTTGACTACTTAAGTGACCTATGAGTTCTTTTGTGGAAGGCTCATTTTTATAAAGTAACTAGGGTTAATATTTGCGCTATCTACTAAAGTACCTACTACCAAAATGCACCAAGTATTTTATATAATTGTTGATGAATCTGTATCCTAAATATAATTGTATACACATCTTTAATTTTTATATTGTATATAGTAATTTTCAATTAAAAAACACCTCTTTGTGATCCAAAGACAAAAAGTGCTACAAGAACAAGAAAAAGGATGTAAGCAACAGATTCAAATTATGCCTTTCTGGTAAACCCTTCCTTTTAACACTACAAAAAATCTGACACTAAAGGGCTTCAGGTCACTATGATTCTCACTCCGTATTGATAATTTGGAGGATATTTTCACAAAATTCTTTGGCAGATTCTTCCTTGCATATGTGTTGGAAGCACCCTCCACATTGAGAGTGATAAAACCAACATGTTTTCCCTGGGAATGGGTGAGGTATTTGCCTACATATAATCTGGGGTTTGGAAGGTAGCCAAAGGTTCAATAGATCCATTATGTGTTCCTTCCAGATCCCTCAATATATTTAATTGTGGTTCAATGTTTGGCAAGTTTGCTGTACTGCCATCATCACTTCTTATCTGTTCATCTGAAGGCAGTGAGATTTCCCTTTTTAAGTGTCTCTCCACCACAAATAAAAACTCTCAAATGGATTTTAAAACCTCTGTGGTCAAACCTTTAATAAATGCTCAAACCACCAGTCTGTCTTCAGATACAATTTATTTATTGCTTTCATGCATTATTCTATTTGGCCTCTAACATTTTAAAATGAACTAAATATTTTACTATCATTAAAGCTGGCTAGAGAGATTACAACAATGAAAATATAAATATTGTTTCAAAGAATTTTTCCAGCAAAAAAAGAGAGAGAGAAAATAAAAAAGAAAATCTCCCTTTGGTGACATTTGTTGATATAAGGTTGAAATGTGACAGAATATAGCAATTATAATTTATCTCTTGCAAAATAATTCATCTCCTGAGTAAACATTAGCAGTGTTTATGTATTATAATAAGGGGAAACACACAAAGCAACTCAGATATGATAATGTGAACAGAGTGATGTACATCACACATGAGAAAGTGATAGTTTTGCTTTGCATTGACAAGTATATTTTATTTTATTTTATTTTTTTATTATTTTTCCTATTTTACATATCAATCCCAGGTCTCTCTCTCTCTACTTTGCTCATACTCCATGAACCCCCCCTTATTACACCCCCAAATCCACAGGGAGGGTGATGCCTTCCAGGAGGGATCATCAAAATCTGTCATCAAAATTTGGAGTAGGGCCTAGGCCCTCCCTTTTTACTCTAAGCTCAGAGAGTATCCTCACATGGGGAATGTGCTCCTGAAGTCCTTTCATGCACTAGGGATACATCCTGGTTTCACTGTCAGAGGTCCCATACATTGTCAAGGCCTTCTAAATGAGATCCGCATTTAAGGGATCTGGATCAGTCCTATGCTGGTTTCCCAGCTGTCAGTCTAGGGACAATGAGCTCCCCCTTATTCAGTTCCACAATCTCTATGGGTTTCTGCAGCCTGGTCTTGACTCCTTTGCTCATCACTTCTTCTCTGCAACTGGAATCCAGGAGTTCAGCTCAGTGTTTAGCTGTGGGTGTTTGCTCCTATTTCCATCAGCAACTAGATGACGGCTCTAGGATAACATACAAGGTAGTTATCAATCTCATTATCAGGGAAGAACACTTAAGGTACTTAAGAACAGTATTGCTCAAATTATTAGTTGAGGTTATCCTTGCATGTCTCTGGACATTTCCCTAGTGCCAGTTTTCTCTTCAGACCTATAATGGCTCCTTCTATTATGGTATCTCTTTTCTTTCTCTCCTCCATTCCTCCCCTGACTCAATATTCCTGGTCGCTTACATTCTCCTCCCCCCCCTTCTTCTTCCCTTTTCTTTCTCCTAATTTGCTCTCTACTCACTGCCCACCCCTACTCCCAATATGCTCAGGAGATCTTGTCCCTTTCCACTTCTGTGGGGGAACCTTGTTTGTCTATCCTTCAACAGAGGAATCTAAAATGGCTGAAAGACACTTAAGAAAGTACTCAACAGCCTTAGCCATCAGGGAAATGCAAATCAAGGCAACTGTGGATACCATCTTACTTCTGAAGAATGGCTAAAATCAGAACACCAATGACAGTTTATGCTGGAGAGCATGTGGACAGAGGGGAACATTCCTCCATTGCTGGTGGGAATGCAAACTTGTACAGCCATTTTAGAGGTCAGTATGGCAGCACCTCAGGAAAATGGGAATCAGTTTATGAAAGGATGTAGCTATTCCACTCTTAGGCATATACTCAAAACATGTACATCCACAAAGACATTTGTTCAGTTATGTTCATAGCACTATTATTTGTAATAGCCAGAACCTGAAAACAACCTAGATGACCCACAACTGAAGAATGAATAAAGAAAATGTGGTACATTTATACAATGGGGTACTAGTCAGCGAAGAAAACAAACAAACAAGCAAAAAAAAAAAAACAGTGGAACCTTAAAAATGAAATTTGCAGGCAAATGGATGGAACTAGAAGAGACCATCTTGATTGAGGTAACCCAGTCACAAAAACAGGAACATGATATGTACTCGCTCATATGAATTTTACATGTGAAGCAAAGGATCACCAGCTGAAAAGTGTATTTTAAACTTGTAATTTCATTAAGAATGTACAAATTAAAACTTCAGAAATGAAAGTTCATTGTGTTTTGAATAAAACAATTGGCACAGGGTGACTCAGTCCCCCACAGCCTGGGTTCAGGTCCTGAGACAGGAAAGTAGAAATGACATGAACCAATGAACTATCCAACAACCAGATGAGTTTCACACAAGTGGCCAGATCCTAAATAGTTTTATACATTAAAACCAAGCAAGATTTCTAGGCCAACCTAGTCTACAGAGTGAGATCCAGGGCAACCATTACTGTTGCATAAACAAACCTTGCCTCAGAAAACAAACAAACAAATCAAGCATGTTTTTCCACAGTAACCAACAATGTTTTCCCATCCTCAATTGTTAACCTCTGGTGAAGACAAATATGACAAATAGGTTTTATCCCAACTTCAACATCGAAACATCTTTAAACCAAACACAAGTCTTATCATTTTGCTTAGCTTGGTCAGATATCAAACTACACATATCCTGTCTTTACAAAACTAAAAGGTGATTGACATATTCACACATTTTCAAGAACAACAATCTCCTTCAAAACATATTTACAGAAACATGTTATGGCAGATTTTTCCCGCCCGCCAGCCTGCTAGCCCACTGCCCACCTGCTGCCAGTCTGGGCCCAAAGCTGCACCAGCCCCAAATAACACTCAGAGACTCTGTATTAGATACAATCCTGTTGGCCAGTTACCATTATTGTTTATGAGCTAGCTCTGTCTTAATTATTAACCCATTTCTACTTATCTAAGTATTTTCACATGGTCGTCTTATCAGGGAGCGGCTGCTGGCGTCTTCTTCCTCCATGCCCTACATATTGGTCCCTCCTTCTACTTCCTCTTTCCTCCTCCTAGTCTCCTAGCCCCACCTATAATTGAGAGACCCAATCGTACCTTCAAGGAAATGCTCCATAAACAGGCAGGAGTAACCAAGACACCCAAACACAGATTACATAGTGCTTTATTAATATTAAACTTTCTTAATGCTAATGAAAAAGGACAAACAGCTGCTGAAAGGCACTGGACGATAGAAAAAACTTCTGAACTAAATCAGTTGTTGTACTTCAAGGATATATTGACCTCAGAATGGAAACCAGGATATGTATTAAGTTGGGGTAGGGGTTTCACATTTATATCTACAGGAGAAGAAAAGCTATGGATACTGTCTAAGTTGATCAAGATCCGAGTAGAACAAGAGAAACATCTTAATGAAGAGGAATGCCAAGTCATTCAACAAATTGGGTCCCACAAAATGTGCGGAGACCTCTCTAGGTAGGGGAAGTGTTCTCTTCTTGTCTTTACAGTAAAACAGAGAACACCTATCTTCAAACAACCAAGAGACAAGGAACATGTAGGTACCTACAGAAGACTGCTCTCCAGAAAGAATCATTTGATTAAGAGTAATCTGATTTATGGTAAAAAATATTTAAGTCTAGTAAACTGTTTCTATACTGAAATCTATTTCTCTTTACTATTTGATATTCCTGTAGTCCCAATTCATGTAAATCATTGCTGGCTTTGGAGTTGGATTTGGCTTTCCTTCTCTAAATTCAAGCATGTTGTTAAGATTGAATTCACAGTTTCTGCTTTATATCAAGAAGCCAATTGATGTAAGGCAGAAGAAAACGAAATCTAGGGACTCATGTGTTTATATGCACTTTTCTCTCTGAAATCCTCATTTTCTCTTATACATGTTAATGCTTATTATTGCCTTTCCCCTAATGCATACCGTAAAACTTGAAAATTTTACTTTGATATTGATATTTAAGTTTTCCACAAGGAATAATAACAGTTCCTAACAGCAATCCTTGAACACTCCGGAAGGAAGATGGGGCCCCAAATGGACATTTCCATTCTACTCATCCTGATGCATCTGAGCTACAAACTTCACCCTTTAACCGGTTTGGGACTGCTTTGCTCAAGACAACTCCTGACTAGCTAGCTGTAATGGTGCACCTTCTTATTACAACCTGGCCAGAGTTCCAAATAGAACTCCAGTCAAGCATTTTCTGCCACACTATGAATACCTACATATGTCACCGCCAGTTCTGTTGAGTAATTTGGTTGCTAAACATTTTCTT
The DNA here is from genome assembly GCA_030556225.1 of Cricetiscus sungorus. Taxonomy (NCBI): domain Eukaryota; kingdom Metazoa; phylum Chordata; class Mammalia; order Rodentia; family Cricetidae; genus Cricetiscus; species Cricetiscus sungorus. The sequence continues at coordinate 15,577,850 of JANBXA010000141.1, read as the reverse complement.
CCTACAGGATCCCATGGAACAATCATTGTCCCATTTAAGCAGGAAGTAATCTTAAGGTAATGATGCCCCTCTCCCCACTCTTTGAATTTAGGGATAATATTCATCTTCATAGGGTGGGTTATAGGTACTTGGGGTTGGGTATGGAAGGTGATATTTAGACTCGGTTATCTCTTTTAGACAGGAATAGGTTATGGTTGGGAAAGGTATGGTTCAGAATGATATAGGTAGATTGACCTACCTTTTTGTGAATTGTTTAGTAAGAGTAAGATATTAGTATTTCAGCTTACATTTTTATATATTCTTATCCGTGGTAACCTATGCACTAGAAGAATTTTATATTATATTTTGTCATATTGTGTGAAATCTTTCCATTTATGTTTTATGCACATTATTCTCACTATATTCTATGTATGTATACTTTGTTTGCATTCAAGACATTTTGTATATTGATACAATTTGGGATATTTATCTTGCTGCCCTCTTGTCTAGACATTTCCACTCTACCTCTACTTTAGGAATTTACATGTGCATAATTATATTGTTTAGGTGTGTATCCTTGCTTTACTCAAGGAAGTTTTAATTATGATTTTAGCTAAGTTACTGAGTATTACAGATTACCCTCACCTGTGTTTCCTTTGCCTATGAGATTAGTCAGAAATAGATGCTTAATCTCCAATCACTTCATAGACCTGCAGAACACAGCATTTAAATGTTTTAATATTAGTACTCCGTTGACATGAGACACTGTTTCTCCTGACAGCACCATGCACTTTCCCGAAAGTATGTTGGACACCGTTGTTGCTCCTTCTGGAATTCACCCTCACTTCAGCTATGGCCTCTTGGGCAAGGAACTGCCCCTACCTTGACAACTGATCTGGACATGTGGTCCTATGTGTGTGCAGGAGACAAACAGAAGACTGCTGAACCTTGCCAAGTCAGGGTAAGACAGCCTTTCTTCCTCCCTGCTTTTGTTGTGATCTGTCAGGTACTCTTGGCCTTAGCCAAAACTGGCTGTACCAACATTGCTCTGAGTCCTTGGGTGACTGTCCAGGTAGCTTGCTGTTTCTGTCTTCGAGGCATCTTTAGGAAGTTGCCCATCTGTACTTCCTGTCTACCCTAGTATTGCTATTTTTCTTCTGAGGTCTTGATGAGGTTGTAGGTTAAATTATCACAACTATTATTCTCTCTTCCTAGTTAGATAGATTAGGTACTAGGCTTAAGCTTTCTAGCTTAGGATAACTCTATTGTAAACTCCATTATGTCTTCACCCTAGGACTAGATATGTAGGTCATTTTTTTCTCAATTTTCCTTTTCTTAGAGCACACTTGTTATTCACTGTTTTGTATATAGTTTTGTATCAAACCCAAATCTTTTCTTTAGACTAAAAGGGGAATTGTAGCGAGATATTCACCTTGTATGCACCTGTGGCTTAGGCCGTATCCATTGTGGCAGAGACAGGGCTGCATGGGAGCTGGGAGAACAGGCTGGGAAATGGTCGGGCGGCCCATTTGGATGGTGGACACTGGAAGGCTTAGGATCCGATGGAACCCGCAGCGTTCACCTGCCTATGTTGTGAGTTATTTCTCCCTTAATAAACATCTGTTCGGCCTAATTGTTTATCCTGATCCTTATTAAATTGCAATAGAAACAGGGTGATCTGCCACTGATCTCGTCAGCACTGAGTCTTTACATCTCCTGCGGTCTGAAGTGACTGCTGGAAACCCAAGACAAAAACCCTGAGAAGTGTAAGCAACCAAAGAATTTTAAGGAAAAATATTCAAAATAAAGCAGGGTTTCCAGAAATGATCACATCTGTCCTATGCATGGTTGCCAAAATGACACTAAAACCACTTGTGAAATCATCAATATTACAAGATAAAAGAAAGCATTCAGGCAGCATGGTCCCAGCACTATTCTGAATTGTCACAAAGTCCATTGGTTCTTGCAGAGTGAAACTGTCCCTTTGGATTTTTGCCTCATCTGGAGACTCATTGGACAAGCTCTCATCTAGTAATTTGAAACTGGGCCTCAAGTCTTTCAACAACAGAGTGCAAGCAAAAAATGACCTTTTGTTGATAATATTTATTTAAAAACGTCAAGGTGCATGATGAAAGAGTTACCGAGAAGTGTTAAAGATGTCATTTGGATGACCTAGCTATGCAATTAAATTGCTCTATGATTTTGCTTCAGTGTGTTGATTCTATCCTCTGATGTGAGCCTATGAAAAAATAGATACAATAATATGTAAAACACTGTGGCTGTGATAGTATTATGAATAGTAAATGATAAGACATGAGTAAATTACCAAGTACATTGCCAGATTTTATATAGAATTTAATATTATATAATAACAGACTAACTATATTTCAAGTATCTCTTCCACATATTTGCTGCATGTGTCCTAAAGTACGGAGTTCTGTTAGCAAAAATTAACAATTTACAGACACCTAATATGTAGGGAAAGCTCCCTAAAATATATCCCATACCTCAATAAACAATCAATTATATAATCAATCAATGTCTAAGTTGTGTCTGATGTCTCATTCATGGGCCCTGTCTTTTTCCATCATTGGGTATCTCTTCAGAGAGGAAAATTCCAGCATAGATGTCTGTAAATAATGCCTACAGGATCTAGGTTCTAACCCTTGTCCTCACATTGATGTTCTACGCTAAAAGAAACATTTGGACTCTCTGTCAAAGCATTGACTGCCTAGGATTTCTGAAGGTATAAAACTGAAGAAAGTAAATATTTAAAATATAATCTGGTAGATTAAAAAGAGTTAAATTTTACTTCCTTTAAAATAAAAGACTGCACCCTTATTAAGGTGTATGCTTATAACCCAAACTCCCAGGAGGCTAAAGTGGAAGATCTAAGATTTCTAATCCTAATTTATAGTTACATAGTTACATCTGAAGCAAAAAACAAAGGTAGTTTATATAAACCCAGAATTTCCTCAAAACTTCAGCTTCATGTTGTGATTTATACTGATTTATATTGTGATATTAACCTCTTCCACTTTCACATTTTTTCATAATTACTTTCCATGTCACTATCCCTTGACATTATATTATCAAAACTAAAGGCTAGTATTAAGGATGATTTGCCTCTGTGGTTCTCATATTGGAATTACAGGCTTGGAATGTATATATAAATGCCATATGTACAATTTGCTATGATTTGGATACAGCTGGCATAACATTCAAAGCATAAGTTCAATGAGCATTGAATTAAATATGTCAGGTTGGAGAAAATAGAATAATATTCCCTTCCATCTGTGGCTTTGAATTAAGTAATGTAGAAGGAAATAATGGTTATATATAACCAGATATGTCTAAAATTCCTGTTTTTACTTTTTATGTCCCTGTATATTCACCTTTCCCAACTCAATATGAACAAATTTTATCTGCATTTAGTCAGAATGTTTTTCATAGAGAGAACAGAGGCTAGCTCAAGAGAAATTTAGAGATATGCACAAATATAAGACAAAATTTTGTTGTTGGTAAAAGCTAAATTCATATTTAGCACTACATAGATTTTTAGCATACTAGCCCTTTTCTTTTCCTGTTCATAACTGTGATCCTTTCTATAAAGCATTTTATCATTTAACTTTTTTATAAATCATATACTTTGGTGATCTATTTCTCATCCTGTGTTCAAACACAATTAGTCATATGTCAAGTTGTATCACTCATTATCTGCAGAATAAAGGTGAGGATCCATAATTCTATGAACATTTTCTTAAGAGGTGTACAAAAAAAACAAAGGCCCAAAAATTTGTATAATAGAATATACAGACAAATGTATATGGCTATAACTATTATTCCAGTATGCAATTTTATATATGCTGTATCATCTTATCTACATAAAATATATGCACAACCATTAAAAATATAAATTATTTAAGAGTACATATTGATTTTGTATGCATATTTCTTCCTTCTCCTGAGAATTCTACTATTCTAATAGTAAAAGTAAAATTAGATCAATAAAACAGTAATTTAATTCACAAGAAAAAAGGAATGAAGAAAATAGATAAAAGATTTTAAGAAGTTTCATAAGCAATGGGCCACATGGGGAGATGAAAACACATTGCTGTACGAGGGTAACCTATAAGTGAAAGTTTCCCATAGTGGAAGATATACTTATGACTTCATTTGACTTACTTCTATAACCTCAATAGCATAATATTGAATATTAATTCAACAGAAAATAAAGAACTATGTCTAAAATATATAGAGTCAAGATTCAATACTTTTTAAAACACACATATGAAAGGCAGTGTTAAGTTCAGGGACGAATTAATATACACATTTGCATCATTGGCACTAAACTCAACAAAGTTGTGGTACAAAGCTTAGTAAGACAATCCACAAAGATATGAAGTATGGCCCAGAATCTCCCTTCTGTGTACCAGGAGGCTAAACATATCAAAACTTCCAAAAAAAATTTCCAAGAAGAAACTCATTATTTATTTCCATTGTAAACATTACAGTTATTCTTCCTTCAATATTTTTATAGGAATGGATATATCTCATATCCTGCCCATTTATGAAAAAAACTCAACTTCAAATCAGGGACAGAATATACAAAGGAAAACAATCTTTAGGAAATATAAACCAGGCAGGTTAAGATAAGAAGCATAGATCTATAATTTGTGTTTTTTTCAAATGAAGCAGAAAATATTCTATTCATAAAATACAACGGTACTATATATTTAACAAATAGCCTATAAACAAGTAATATCCCTATAAAGAAAAAAAGAAAAGGAAAAGGAAAAGTCACTGAAATCCTACTCTACTGATGTTGTTACTAAAAGAAGTGAGGATGTTTATAGACCCATAGATTTATCAAAAATGCACTTTAAAATAATTTAACATGTTAAGTGTTAAAAATAGTTTTATGCCAGGTATTGGTGGTACATGCCTTTAATCCCAGCACTTGGGAGGCAGAGGCAGGTGGATGTCTGTAAGTTCCAGTCCAGCCTGGTCTACAGAGTTCATTCCAGGACAGGCTTCAAAGCTACACAGAGAAACCATAGCTTTATATGTTCCAACAAGAGAATACAATATCTACCTACTAGATTAAAGAAAGAAAACTGTCATTCAAGAGAAGTTCCCATAATTAAAGGTGATGTCTCAGGCCAAAGCCCTGGATCTCTTACAAAGGACCCAAGTCTCATTTTCAGCAACCACATGATGGCAAATACTGTAACTTCAGTCCCAGGGTGATCCAACACTTTCTTCCTCTAGCCTACACTTCCTCTGACCTACATAGATACTATGGATATACATGGTACACAGATATGTACAGACAAAACACTAATAGATTAAAATATACATTAATTAATTAATTAAAATATAATCACCTTATTGAAAATCTACTATTTCAAGACACCTGGGAAACTCTATGGTGATTATTCCTATATAATCAATTACCAGACTGCTGTCTGGTTAGAACACCAATCTCCAAAACTTATTGCTTAATATTCTATACAGAAAGCATCTTTCTGATCAGATTTCTTTTTGCAAAACTACCAGGCTGTATAAAACATAAATTATTAAAATATTTGCATCATTGTTGAAATGGTGTTACAAGGTAAGCACTCAAGAATTGATTTTCTTATAATTTATTCTAGGTAAGAAATATCTTAGAATGTGAAGGTAGCTCATTCTGCAATATGCCTACAGTGAAATCCTGATGACTTAAATATGATCCCAGTACAAGAGACTAGAACTGTACCAGAAATGATCAGTTTGCAAAAACAGAAAAGGAGAGCCCTGACCTTTCTGACTAACCATCTCATGTGACTCAATAAGGTCATGTTTTAGTGAGAGACCCTTACCAGGAAAAAAAGAAAAGAAAGAAAGAAAGAAAAAAGATTAAGAGTTAATAGTAAAAACTTTCAAGTCACCTCAGGTGCCTATACATATGTGGACATATATATGAAGAAACAGAGAGAGAGAGAGAGAGAGAGAGAGAGAGAGAGAGAGAGAGAGAGAAAGAGAGAGAGAACATAGATTTAATAAATTTGAGGAAAATCTCTCTTAACTATGTTAACGAGACTCCTATATCCAGTTAAACTGTTCCATATGCAGCATCAGAGCAAAGACACACTTGAGACATGAGCATCATCATACTTTCTTTCTGTTCTTTAAGTTCTTTCTTTCTTCCTTTCTTTTTCTTTCTGTCATTTTCCCTCTCCCTTACTATTTATCTATTATCTGTCTGTCTATCCATCTATCAATCCATCTATCCATCAATCCTCCCAGCCATCCATCTATCCATCTTTTTATCTTGCATCTAGTCTTTCTGCATGTTTATATGGTAGAGGGACAAAGTATAGCTATTGCTCTCTCTCTCTCTCTTTCTCTCTCTCTCTCCCTCCCTTTCTCCCCTTCCCCCTCTCTCCTGTCTCTCTTTCTCTGTGTGTGTTTATGTGTGTGTTTCATTTATCATATATATATATATATATATATATATATATATATATATATATATCACATTTCCCCTTTGTCAGCGAATATTTGTGATGATAAACTATTTTTTGTGGGCTCCAGGTCAAACTGACCAGTGGCCTGTTTTATCAGTATCAAACAACAAAATGTAGAGTAAAGGATACTACGGGATAATAATCACAAGGTCTAAAGAAGAGACACAAAGATGTACCTGGGGAATTTATATACATCAAACCCAGTGAAAAGCAACATTGACTGATGAGTAGGTCAGAGGTCTATAGCAAAGAGAAATTACTAAAGGAATAGAACTAATAACTTACTTTATGAAGCACTATAATCTCTAGTTATGGAAATTAAAGAGAATCAAATTAAACACTGTATGAATTATAAAATTAAATACAGTTAAAATGATTACTTAAATTTGCAAGTCACTAATTTAAAAAATAATATTTAAAATTTATTGCTATTCTAGCATTCAGTTACAAGCACATATTAAATTGAATACCAAATATTTATTTAACAAGAATCGTTGCCATGAATCTTAGGAAGAGAGTTTAGTAATAAAACCTTCTTGACTAATGTTTGATACATAACTTAAGAACAGTGTAGAAATTAATATCTGTAAACAAGCAGCAAATTTCATAAAAGAAAATATTATGTTATGTTGAGGAACATTAACAGATCAGGGGAATGGAAATATGGTCTTATAAACTTTTTATAGTAGGTTCCGAAGTTCTAAACCATGTTATCATATTAAATACTCAATGTAATTATAAACTGATTTTTAAATAGTGTTCTCTAGAACCTTCTAGCTCTAATATACTCTTTCACCCTATAAGTTCTGTATTTTGCCTAAATATTTTATGAATTACAATATGTTTGTCTGACCAACTCACAGATTCCTATTCTTTGATAAATCCTCATCTCTTTCATTTCAAGAATTTCGCAGAAACTCCTTGGGCTACAGCAGCAGTTGCTTCCCATTAACACTGCTGGCAGAGACACCCAAAATACTCCTGATTGATGGAAATCTGATTTTCTAGTCCCTCAACCTTCAGGAACACTGAATTCCTTTGCAAATTAAAAACAAACACAGCTGATCTATCTTATGTTTAATTTACCCTAACCTAGATTAAAGGAACTTCAGGATCTTTAGGACTTTCATGAATGTTTCTGGGATAATTATAGGAGTCCTTACTGGCAGCACTGCCTCTAGTTTTCAATGATTACTATAAATATGTTATTAATTCAAAAGTGTGAAGTTTTCAAAGTAGTTTATATGTTTCCATATTTGTGTTGGTATTGGGAATCTGGAGACACAAAGTAATAACTAGATAGGAACATTGCCACAAGGAATTTCACTATAAATAATGTTACTTTTAGTTACAACAAATTACTTTTGCTACAAAATAATTTCAGTGACTACATTAGACATTTATTTAAAGTAAGACATCTGCAGAGCAAAAGATTTTCATGTTCAAATTATATCTACTCAACCAAAATAATGAGAACATATATATCCACAGATCTCAACCATAAAAATATTTCTTTGCTCATTTTGTGTTTTTTTTCTGTCAAGAAAGAAATCTTTCAGATTTGATGCAAGGTCAACTTTATTCATATTTTGTCTACTGCTGCTTATGGAAGATCTGGAATGTCCTGAGTAAGTCCAGGTCTCTCTTGAAGTTAAACATTACATCATTATAAAGGTTCCAAAGATGCCTCCAAATATTATTTCAGGATTTCATATGTTGTATATTCTCACATTAACCCATTTTTAAGTGATAAAGATGACCAGCTGTCCTTTTGACCTAGAGTCTGAAAAAAAATAGTCTTTCAATTATTTCATCACAAATATTTATTGACAAAGGGGATATGTAACCTATTTATCTATTTATGATAACTGAAACACACAGGGCAATATTTGTTCTTTGGCCTTCTACTGTATAAAATACACATGAAGGTTTTCCTTCATTTCTAAAACCATAGCTGCAAAATCAAATTTGATTTTTAGACCTGACAACATTTAAGACTCTGCTCATCTAACTTACTGTCCAGTGCTTATGAGAAAAATAAAAGCAACCCTTTCTTGTAACAACATGGTCTTGAGAGAAAGTACAGTCTCCAGCAATTTTTAATTGTGTTGTTGAATTTCTTTTGAGTTATTTGATTTGCTTTTTACCTTTTCTTTCAAATATATATATATATGAACTCTCTTTGTGGGGTCTATTAAGCTTTTCTACTACAATTTATTTAACAGCACTGCCCAGTGAAAGAACATCCAAAAGTATTTGTAGATTCCATTATTCTGGTTTATGATTTTTTTTCCTCAGCAAATTTCCTTTGTTAACTTTGTTTCTTACTTTAAAATTTAAATTGGAAAAAAAGCTTGTTTTCCATGTCAATCACTGATCCCTCTCCCTCCCCACCTCTGCTCCCCTTCTTCTCATATCCCCTATCCCCTTTTTGCTCCCCAGGGAGGGTGAGGCCTTCCATGTGGTATATTCAAAGTCTGTCACATTGTCTAGGGCATGAGACTATCCCTCTATGTGGAATGGGCTCCCAAAGTCCAATCATGTACTAGGGATAAATACTGATCCACTACCAGAGTCCCAGGCCTGCTAACTGACACCCAGGTTTAGGGGTCTTGGTCGGTAATATGTTGGTTTCCCAGCTACCAGTCTGGGGTCCATGAGCTCACCCTTGTCCAGGTCAGCTGTTTCTGTGGGTTTCTCTGGTGACAATTTCCTTTTATATCTTTGCACCAATATTGAAAGTGGCAATTCATTTTGCTAGCAAACTTACATGATTCAGAATCAAAAGTTGTGGGACATATAAGATAATGGTATTTATTTTTGAATGGTAAAATATGCACATATACTAGTTTACAGCAGGAATAACTGTTAGGCACCTGTGAAGGGAAATATAATACAATTTTTATTATTATCTCCTAAAATAAAAACATTTTTAATAAAAATAAGAATAAGAAGCCTCTCAGAGACTGGATTCCTACAAAAACTGACTCTCCTTCTAGGCCACAAATTGCCCATTATTGACTCAGCTAAGAATGGGGCTTCATGAGCCACTTGCCTTTACATGCTGGAAATTTGGTTGCCTGTATCTAGTGCAGATCTTGCAGTCTTATACCAAGTATGTACACACAGAACCAAGTAGACTCAGGGTTTGTTTTATTTTACTATGTTTGGCTTAATAGAATATTACTTTGGAATGGAAAAGAGGAGGTTAGTCATCAATCTCTTTATTAGGGAAGAGCATTAATGGTAACCTTTACACTGTTGCTCAAATTGTTAGGGTCAGTCTTTTAGGTCTCTGGACATTCCTCTAGAGTCAGTTTTCTCTTCAAACCTATAATGGCTCCCTCTTTTATGGTGTATCTATCTATCTATCTATCTATCTATCTATCTATCTATCTATCTATCTATCTATCTATCTATCCCTTTTTCCCAAATCTATTCCTCCTGTGACTCAATTTTTCTAGTCCCACATTCTTCCTTCTCCTCCCCTTCTCGTTCTCCTAACTACCACTTCACTCACTACGACCCCTGATTCCCAATATGCTCAGGAGATCTTGTTCCTTTCCCCTTCTGTGAGGAAACTTGTATAAATCTCTTAAAATCCTAGCAAATTACTATCATCTATCTTGTTCTTTTTGCTTTGTTTTGATGAAATATTTCTAAATATTTGATGAAATGGAATAAATTACTGAATTCTTGTTATTTGACTGGCTTATTACAATAAGATTTGTTTTGTAAAGTAACAGCTACATGTAGTATATGTCAGAATTTTGAACCCTCTGGAAGATTAGTTAGTGTGAATACAATGCACTTACTTTTTCATTCATCATTTCTCAAATCTCAGATTGGTTTGAATCATTGTTATTTAACTGCTATTTTAAGTATTATTAAAAGTGTCACATATACAGAGTTATATATTTTGAGATATTTCTTTAAATTCTTTAGGGAAAATGCTCAGAAGTGGAATATTTAGATTATATAACAACTCAATTTAATTGTGGATATAACACCCATACTATGTTTCATAATAGTTCTATGACAGTTTCATATCCCAGTCATTAAAGGGAAGGGTTCTAATACCTTGGTATCATTCTCAGTATTTGGCATATTCTGGCTGGTTTTGAGTGTATACTTCTGATGAAAATGTGGAGTGACATACTAATTTTAGTATGATTATCATTTCCATATTAGTTAGTAGCATTAACTGTACATATAGATATAGATATAGATAGATATAGATATAGATATAGATATAGATATAGATATAGATATAGATATAGATATAGATATAGATATAGATATAGATATAGATATAGATATCTGTTATTTGCCCTGGGAGAAAGTCAATTCTAGTCTTCTGTCCATTGTTAAATATATTTTATTTTGTTGCTGTTCTTGAGGGTTTTAGTTATCTATATATTTTGCTATGATTATATTTTTCAGATATGTAATTGACAAATACTTTCTACTTCCCATGGGTAGGGACTACTTTCCACCCTTTATGATACTTTAATGACTACATTTACATGTTATAAAATTTTATGAAATTATAAAAGTTATGTACATAAACAAACACATACTTCTTGCTTTTGTTTTTTTCCAATTCTTTTTTCTTTCTTTTTATTATAATTTACTTATTTTACATATTGATCTCAGTTCCTTCTCCCTCCTTCTCATGCCCCACATTGCCCCCATTCCCTTCCCTAATGCACAGGGAGGGTGATACCTTCCAGGAGGGATCATCAAAATCTGTCAAGACATTTAGAGAAGGGTCTAGGCCCTGCCTCCTGCCTCTAGGCTAAAGAAGTATCCCTACATGGGGAATGTGCTCCCGAAGTCCTTTCCTGCAACCAGGATACATCCTGCTTCCAGTGTCAGAGGACCCTTAGACTGCCCAGGCCTTGTAACTGAGACCCACATTTAGGGGTTCTGAGTCAGTCCTATGCTGGTTTCCCAGATACAAGTCTGGGGGGTGGTGGTCCGTGAGCTCCTACTTGTTCAGGTCAGATGTCTCTGTGGATTTCTGTAGCCTGATCTTGACCCCTTTTCTTATCATTCGTCCCTTTTTGCAACTGGACTTCAGGAGTACAGCTCAGTGTTCAGCTGTGGGTGTCTGTTTCTGTTTGCTTCAGCTACTAGATGAGGGCTCTATAATGGCATATAGGTTAATTATCAATGTAATTACCAGGGAAAGGCATTTAAGGGGCCCTCTCCACTGTTGCTCAGATTGTTAGTTGGTGTCATCCTTGTAGGTCTCTGAACATTTCTCTAGAGTCAGTTTTCTTCTAATGGCTCCCTCTATTATCATATTTTTTTTTGTTTTTTTCTGTTTGTTTTTTTTTGTTTTTGTTTTTGTTTTTGCTCTAGTCTATTCACCCCCTGACTCAATATCCATGCTTTCCTCTTCTCTGCTTCTCTTTATCCTAACTCCCTCTCTACTCACTGCCTCCTCTCCCAATATGCTCAGAAGATCATGTTCCTTTCACCTTCTATGAGAGACCTTATATGAATCTCTTAGGTTCCTCCTTGTTTCCTAGTTTTTCTGTCAGTGTGAATTTTAGGCTGGTGTCCCTCTATGTCTAAAATCCATGTATGAGTGAACACTAACAATGTTCCTCTTTTTATGACTGGGTTAGCTCACTCAGGATAATCTCCTCAAGTCCATTCATTTGCCTGTGAATTTAAAGATTACATTTATTTGTTTTTATGCTGAGTAGTATTTTCTTGTGTAAATGTGCCACATTTTCTTCAACCATTCTTCAGTTGAGGGGAATCTAGGTTGCTACCAGGTTCTTGCTATTATAAATAATACTGCAATGAACATAGTTGACAGATGTCTTTGTTGCATGGATGTGGATCATTTGGGTATATGCTTAAGAGTGAAATTGCTGCATCTTGTGGTAGACTGATTCCCATTTTCGTGAGGAACCACCATACTGATATATATACAAAATGGTTGAACAACTTTAAACTCCCACCAGCATTGGAGGAGTGTTCCACTTTCTCCACACCCTCTCCAGCATAAGCTATCATTGCTTTTTTAATTGTAGCCATTCTGACAGGGGTATGATGGTATCTCAGAGTTGTTTTGATTTGCATTTCCCTGATGGCTAAGGATGTTGAGCACTTTAAGTGTCTTTCAGCCATTTTTGATTCCTCTCTATTCAGTTCTGTAACTCAATTTTTAATAGGATTATTTGGTGTTTTGGTGACTAGTTTCATGAGTTCTTTGTATATTTTGGAGGCCAGCCCTCTATAAGATGTGGAGTAGGTAAAGATCTTTTCCAAATCTGTGGGCTGCCATTTGTCAACTGTGTCTTTTGCCTTACAGAAGCTTCTCAGTTTTAGGATGTCCCATTTATTAATTTTCGATCTCACTGACTGTGCTATTTGTGTTATATTCAGGAAGCGGTATCCTGTACTATTTTATTCAAGGGTGCCTCCAACTTTCTCTTCTAAGAGGTTCAGTGTGGCTGGATTTATGTTGAGGTCTTTTATCCATTTAGACTTAAGTTTTGTGTACGTTGATAGACATGGGTCTATCTGCAGTCTTCTACACACCATCATGTAGTTGTGCCAGCAACATTTGTGGAAGATGCTTACTTGTATATTTCTAGCTGTTTTGTCACATATCAGGTGTTTGTAGGTGGGTGCAATAATATCAGGCTTTTTGATTCAATTCTATTAGTCTACCTATCTATTTTTGTGCTGTTTCAAAACTATAGCTCTATAGTAGTGATTGAAGTCAGGGATGATGAGTCCTCCTGAAGATCCTTTACTGTACAGTGCTGTTTTGGCTATTCTGGCTCTCTTGTTTTTCCACATAAAGTTGAGTATTGTCCTTTGAAGGTCAGTGAAGAATTGTGCTACGATTTTGATGGGGATTGCACTGAATCTGTAGATTGCTTTTGGCAGGATTCCTATTATTACAATGTTATCCTACCTATCCAAGAGCATGGGAGATATTTCCATTTTCTGGTATCTACTTTAATTTCTTTCTTTAAAGACATAAAGTTCTTGCTATTTAGGTCTTTCACTTATTTTGTAAGCATTACCCCAAGATATATGGCTATTATAAAGGGTGATGTTTCTCTAATTTCTTTCTCAGCCCCTTTATGGTCTGTACATAAAACAACTACTGTTTTTTGAGTTAATCTTGTATCCTACTAATTTGCTGAATGTGCTTACAAGTGAAGGAGTTCCCTGGGAGTGTTTTTTGGGTCGCTTATGTAAACCATCATATCATCTGCAAATAGTGACAATTCTTTTTTTCCAGTGAGTATCACCTTGATGTCCTTTTGTTGTCTTATTGCTTTAGCTAGAAATTCAAGTACAATATTGAAGAGTTATGAAGAGAGTGGGCAGACTTGACTTGTTCCTGATTTTAGAGGTATAGTCTTAAGCTTCTCTCCATTCAGTTTTATGTTGGATATTGGTTTACTGTATATTGCTTTTATTATGTTTAGGTGTGTTCCTGTCTTCCCTGATCTCTCCAAGACCTTTTTCATGAAAGGGTGTTGGATTTTGTCAGAGGATTTTCAGCATCTCTTGAGTTGAACATGTAGTTTATTTTTTTTCAGTTTGTTTATATGGTGGATCACATTGCTACATTTTTGTATGTTGAGCCATCCATGCATCCCTGGGTATGATTTACATATACCATGAATGGTCATGGTGTATGATTTATCTGATGTATTCTTGGATTTGACTTGCCTGCATTTTAATGAGTATTATTGCTTCAATGATCATGTGAGATATTGGTTTGTAGTTCCCTTTCTTATTTGTGGCTTTGTGTGGCTTTGGTACCAAGGCAAATAGCAATACTCCGCAAATTGTTCAACACAAAAGAAGCAGAATGTTCATTACAAAACTCTTGCTTTTATTTTTGAGATATATGTACACATAATTGTTGCTTAGATTTTAGCCATTACAAGTTATCACATATTTGCTCTTAAGTCTTTCATGGTCAGATCATTATTAAAAATTTTGGTATATTTTGAAGATTTTATTTATGTTTCTTTTTAGATATTATGCTTTTATACATTTTAGTTTTAGAATTTCTCTAGGCAGTAGCATGTTCTTTTACTTTCTTCACACATTATTTTCTTGACTTTTTCTAGCCCTTCCTTGACTCCTTAAGCATTTTTAAATTGTAATTTAAGATCTTTGCCTGTGAGAACAGTTATCACCTTTTTTTTTCAGAAATAGTTTTTAATTGGCTTATTATTTTTCTCTTTTGAATTAGGCAAACTTAGCTTTTTTGTTTATTCATTTCTTCCTGTTTTTATTGATTCATTTCTTTTCCATCATACATTCTCACAGCATCGCCCATTTTGTCCTCAAATTCATATGTTCTTCACTCAGTTTTACTGATTCCTGGGATTAAGAGGTATGTGCCACCATATCTGACCTTACCAGTTTCTTTTCTGTGACTTGTTAAAAATAGACAAAGAAGTCAAATGTGGAGATCATATCCCTTCCTGGGAATTTGATATGCTTCTTAATGTTTATAGTTTTGTGATGCCTCTGTACAGTGACAAACGTTCATCTTGAAACATAAACCTAAATTCTCAGGTTTCTTCTGAACTTTTACATGGGTGTGCATAGGGTTTTTCACAATAATTGTATGTGCAATATTTTTTAAAGTACTGGTCATTTCATAGCTGGCTCCAAATCATGGAAAGGAAATAAAGAGTCCTGGTGGGAATGGTATAAACTCTTCATGTCTCAAGGAAGTTGTTTGGGTCTCTTGGGTGGGGACAGAGCTTCCCTTAAAAGCAGGAGGAATGACAAATGCAGTTTGTTTCTTTGCACTTCTGTGAACAAAAGCAGTGATCAGCAGTAACCAAAACAGTTACTGACCCTTTGGGGATGCTTTCAGACCTTTCTGGCAACCATTAGACAGAATTGTTAGAAATATGTGTACAGCTGTAGTCTCCTAAATTTGCATCATTACTTTCTAAGGCATGTTATAGAAGTTTCAAGCCTTCAATAGACCAAGAATTATGTAATAGTAATGTCAGAGAGAGCCTTAGATAGCAATTATTATCTAATTGAGCACAGTACCTCATTTCTCACCATCATGTCAGAATTCTCAACCACAAATAATAGTTCAGGTAGATAGTTAAAGACATTTAACTATCTTTATATTAAAAGATGAGTAAAAACGTGTTGAGGTTTAACAAGGATCTGGATAAACAAATAGGCCGAATAGATGTTTTTTAAGGGAGAAACAACTCAAAACACAGACAGATGAAAACAGCAGTTGGAACTAGATGCTCCTCACTCTGCATCCCTCCAGAAAGAGAGCGTTCCCCGCTTCCACTCAGACCTAGTTCCATAGGTCACTTCTGCGCTGGCTCCACCCCTCTATGGGTGTGGTCAGTGCCACAGAAGCAGACAAAGTGAATATCCCACTACAAAAACTTCCATTACCAGGGGTCATTTGGTGTAGTTAAAAAGTATATTGTAAGAAAAGAAAGTGAGAAGTAGTCTTTGAACACATTAGCACAGGAGACCACTTCCTAAATATACCACAAGTAGCACAGTCACTGATATTGACAATTAGTAAATGGGGCCTCCTGAAACTGAAAAGTTTCTGTAATGCAAAGGACACAGTCAACAAGACATAAAGGCAGCCTGCAGAATGGTGGAACATCTTATCCAACTCCACATCTGACAGAGTCCTGACCTCCAAAATATGCAAATAACACAAGAAAATGTACACTAAAAGACCAAATAATACAATTAAAAAATGGGATACAGATCTAAACAGAGAACTCTCAACAGAGGAATCTCAAATGGCTGAATGAAATTTAAATAATCAACATATTTAATCATCAAAGAAATGCAAACCAAAACAATTATAAGATAACTGTCAGAATGACAAAGATCAAAATCTCTGATGACAGCTCATGCTGGAGAGGATATGGAGAAAGGGGAACACTAGTTTATTGCTGCTGGGAGTGCAAATTTGTACAGCCACTCCTTAAGTTGGTGCGATGATTTTTCAGAAATTTGGGAATCAATCTATCTCAAGACCCAGCAATACCACTTTTGAACATGTACCCAAAGATGCCCAGTCACACCACATGGACATTTGTACAACTTTGTTCATAGCAGCATAATCCATGCTAGCCAGAACCTGAAAACAAGCTAGATGTCCCACAACCAAAGAAGGGATAAGGAAAATGTAATGGGTTTACTCAATGGAGTATTACTCAGCAGTAAAAAACAATGACATCTTGAAATTTGCAGGCAAATTGTCAGAGCTAGAGAACTCTATCCTGAGTGAGGTAAACTGAACCAGAAAGGCAAACATTATATATACTCACTTATAAGTGTTTATTAGTCATAAAGCAAAGGACAACCAGCCAGTAGGCCATGACCCCAAAGAGGACTCTAAGAAAGGCATACATGGATCCACATAGGAATGTGAAAAACAAAAGGTCTCCTGAGTAAATTTAAAGTGTAGGAGGCAAGGCGGAGGGTGGGAAGGGAGAAGGGAGGAGGAGTGAAAAATGTATAGTTCAATAAAAATATAAAATAAAAAAGGTACATTGTAGACAAGCATTATTTTTCACGATCTTAATTTTATGTGGAATATTTGACACATTTTTTGCCCTTCATGTTAATGAGAGAAGGTATATTATTTTTAACACTAATTTCCCTTTGTGCTTAATTAAAAATACAATGACATAATCACATGAATTTGTAACTTCAACTCCTAGCTCTCATTATCCATTATTATATACATGCTATTTATAAATGGAAATGCAGACTTGTTAAATTATTGTTCAGTGAAGCACATGCTTTCAAAGGGAAGGCAGCCTTTTCTCCTCTCTGTTCCCATCTTTCATACCTGTGCCTCAGATACAGACAAATTTCAGCAGAGAATTAGAAAGCTAAAATTAGAAGTCACCTATAGTGATGGAGGATCAATATGCTTAGTGGGGGTCCTGGATCCAGATATACTTTGGGGAAATGAATCATTCTGTCTGTTCTACACTCCCTGTCCTGAAATTCTTTCAAACAAAGTAAAAGAAACACACAAAAATCCCCTTATGCTTTAAGTGTCTAGTGTGTCAGACAAACCAAATCTTTTGTTTGTTGGGTTTTTTGAGACAGGATTTCTCCTTGTAGCTTTGTAGATGATGCTGGCCTAAAAGTCACAGAGATCTACCTGCCTCTTTCTCCTGAGTGCTGGGACTACAGGCATGTGCCACCATTGCCCAACTAAATGCTTTGTTTTTGTTTTCTTTCAAACCAAGTCTTCACTAATGCAATGTCTGATTATTTAACAATGCTTAGTTTACCTGTAGAAACTAAATCTGACAATTGAATGACACAGAACTAAAAATATTTTAACTTCACACTCTTTCAGCTGTTCTAATTTTAAAGTACATCCTCTCCATTTTGGAAAATCTAAATATTTATTTTTATTTATGAATACATTTTAGGAAAAATTATTTAAACACGTTTGTATTTAATGGCACAGAATAGTATTGATCACTTTTAAAAGATGTGGAGACTGAGGTTCTAAATCAGGATAGCGGTGTCATTCCAGGAGTGACAAACCAGCCTCAGAAAGATTAAATTTTGGGTTCTAATTACAAACCTGTTTTATGTTCAGATTAGGATTTGAGTCCAATATACCTATATTTATTTAGGGAAAGCTTTTTATTTATCACTGATCCTGAATAGTGGCTGACATCTATGTGGATTAAAGAAGGAATATATTTTATTTAATGAACTCAGACACATGCAAACTTTATGAAAGATTCTGGTTATTATTTACTTTTGCAAAAGGTATATTTTTTGGGTTTCAATGCATAAGGTTCAATTGGCATGTAAGTATCATAAATTATGGGGTATCTTTTTAAACTATTTTGGGGAAATTACTTTATAATTAAATTACTTAATTGTGTTTGTGTGTGTATATAAATGTACAGCTAGATCATTAAATAATTGAACACCAAAAATGAATCTACAAAGTATAATTTTCATGTGTATACTGATTTACATATTACTAATATTCAGTTGGTACTTTAATATTCAATGGAGTAAGTATAGAAAATTTGGGATACATAAACACAAGTGAAAAAAGAATAATAGGTGGTTGCATTTAGAAACTGGACATGGTACATGATCAGAACCAACTTTCCTGAAATTCTCAGTCCTGAATGAAGTATGAAGTTCCAATTCCCTTGAATATTTCTAAATATCTGTGACTTTCAGGACCTTTCCCTTAGTTGAAAACCTATATTCACAGCATGAGTATGATAGGTAAAAATACACACCAGGCATAGGCTCTGCTCCAAATTATATGACAGACTTTGAAGACTCCCCTTGAAAGGCTTCTCCCTCACTGGGGAAAAGACAGGGTATAGGATAGGGGTTGCTGGGAGGAACAGGGGAAGATGGGAGGGTATAGGAACTGGGATTGACATGTAAAACAAACTTGTTTCCAATTTAAATTTAAAAAATAATTGACAACAATTAAAAAAAACAAAACAAAACAAAACAAAACCAAAAAAAAAGTCCCAAAATTAAAACAAAACAAAACAAAAACACAAGAAGGCACTTAATGGTCAGTGACTTAAAGGCATACTCAGTGGTCTTTGCGGGCCAGCAATGTAAGCCATCACTCACACAGACATTTAGTTTATCTTTAAATAAATGATTGAATATGTCAACCACTTATCATAGCACACGAATACCTCACTGGTAAAGTTCAAACTTATCTAAGATACATACAAATATGGCACAAAAACATACACTCATATCAGAGGTCAGAATTACCTGGCAGTTGCTCAAGAGTTAACCCCAAAAGGCTCTCCTTTTTCCTTACTGAAAATGGTTTTATTGAAAATAATGAGATTTCTTCTAACATAATATATCCTGATTACAGTTTTCCCTCCATCAACTTCTCTGCACCTTATTCAACACCCCCACTCCCATCCAGATCCACTCCTTTTCTGTCTGTCAATAAAAAGGAACAGGCTTCGAAGAGATAACCACAAAATGAATAAATAAATAAATAAATAAATAAATAAATAAATAAATAAAAACAAAAACTATCACATAACAGTTGGACAAGGAAACCATCAGAAAAAGATCCCAAGAGAAGTCACAGAGACCCTCTCAATCCCACAGGTAGAATACCTTAAAAACATAACCCCAGAAGTTACTAATTAGAATGTCTCAAACAATAGCATTACCTGCCAACTACAAACTTGTGTTGTCACATTAGAACTACTAATGCAAATCTGAGAGAAACTTTTCCCTTGGTACTGAACTTAATATTGCCATTGGTTGTTCAACAATGACAAAGATCATGCTGGAATACTTATATCACTGTAACAAATATAAACCTATAATTTTATATATCCTACAGCTTGCACTTGTAACCTTGAATAACTTTCTGTTATAGTATTTAGATAACTGTGGTAGTAGGAATGCAGTCTACTATATTGTTAATAAATAAACTAAATTATATTTATATATATATATATAAAATTATAGGTGTAACCAATAGTCATAACTGTATACAAGCACTCATGTAAGTACGTATGCATATATACTTGTATGTATTTATCCCCTTCATCAATTAGTCAATAGGGAGCTTTCTAGTCATAGAGAAACCACACATTAAAGATAACATACAACTGGTCAGCAATAAAAAAGAAGAATGTGGATTCTCACTCTACGGGTCACTAATAGAAAACAATGCCTCATGATCTCAGTGGAACTGGTAGTACAGAGCAGCACGTGCTCCTGGAACCAAATTGATATAATCAGTAGAGAAAGCCCTGAAAATGTCATGACAAGTGACCAGAAATTAAGAGGATCAGCATGTTTGGTGTGGAGGACATGTGTAACGAATATGTTTTCCCACCGGCAGCCTGGTCCCATCACCACACCAGCCCAAAATAAAACACAGAGACTCTGTATTTGATATAATGCTATTGGCCTGTTACTAGTTTCTTATCGGCTAGCTCTGTCTTAAATGTTAACCCATTTCTACTAAACTAAGTATTTCCATATGGTCCATCTTACTGGAAAGCGGCGGCCTGGCGTGCTGTTTTCTCTGGTCTCTCCATGCTGACCCCTCCTTCCTCTTTTCTCCTTGATTCCTATCCCTGCCTTTCTTGCTTTCCTATTGGCCAACAGTGCTTTATTCATTAACTAGTATGAGAAATATATTTACAGAATAACTTCTCCCATCATCTTCTTTTTTCTGTCTAAAATAAAAAGAAGGGTTTTAACCTTAACATACCAAGATATAGATAACACAACAGTTATCAAATAAGAATCACAGTTAACAATATTTAGTCCATTAATGTTTAGGAAGAGTTAACAAAAATATCATCTGTCCTATCTTTGTGAGTCTAAAGTCCTTTATGTAACTCATCTTTAATCCTAACTAAGGAAACTAAAACTAAAACTATCTGTCTTCAACTCCTTCAAAGACCACAGAAGGATAATATATAAACTCTAGAAATGACAGAGAAAATACACTGCTGGTCAGTCACCCAAAGTTCTTCTGTAATGTTCCGTCTTCAGCCTATAGGCCAAATTGTGTCTGGCAGACTCCTCAGCAAAGCAGGACCTGTCCATCTGTATTGGCAGTTTGTCAGTTACTTTTCTCTGTGCCCAGAAGCCTGTCTGGCAGACTCTTCCATGAAGCAGGAACCCCTCAGCACTGTTCTTTTTGTATCAGCAGTCACTCTCCTATGGGCCCTTCATGTCCAGTTTATATAGCATAAAGTCAAACAGTCCAGACAAGAGCAGTATCTTGTCCAAATGACTAGTCTTGCCATATTGGAAGCAAACTTCATAACACATTTCTTTAAGGTCCTTCTTTCTTTTTGATGTAGGTGGTGTTGCTAGGAGCAGTTATGTCTCACTATCAAGAAAATCCCTAATCCATTTTAAATTCCATATTTTGTAGGTCTTTAAAAGGTTTGAAGAATGTCTTTTCATCTCAAATGCATCTCTGTATATCTAGAAAACCTAACTAACATAACTCTAAGTTTTCAGTATCATAGGCAATTATATATAATCTGTGTTAAATTATACATTGCATTCCAAATGAATTATATAAACACAATACCTAAACAAAAGGAGAAATACACATATCACAAAATTAACTTTAAATTGTATCAATAAATGAAAATCCATTCCAAAACGAAGTATTCATATCTATACCATAATCCCCTTTTTATGTTTAAAAAGATTGCTTGTGGTCATTAGTCATTTATAACCAAGCCAACTTAAATGAAAACAAACATTCATAAATAATATTTGTGAATTTCGGCATCGTTCTTTCCAAACTGCTTCCTGCTGGGAGGGGGCGCTCTCATGAGGGAATCTAAGAAGATGCAGAAATCCTGGCTGTAGTGGTCTGCAAGTCTGCATTGTCCCATTGACATTGCTTTAGGGGATCTTGCTTGATCAAATCACAATTGTCTGGAAGGAATCCACAACTTTTCATTTTCTGTGGAAATAAAATTAAAAATATTTTTTCCCAGTAACTTGTCCTTAGACTTAAATTTTGGAGTTAAAACATTTTTAAAATAAATAAATTCAGTTAATCCAGCAACATTCCTTTTAACAGTTGTTATTTTCTTGGCAGTCAAATAATTTAAAGATAACAGATACCATATCCAAAATTTCTCTGTGCTTACCACCTTTACCTGGTTTTAAAAGCAATGTGGTTTTTTTGCCACTCATGTTAATTTTGGAAACCTCTGTAAAAAGGAGCCGGGCAAATCTCTGTCTCTAGCAAAACAAAGTCCAACTGAGAAAAATGCTGTTACCAAGAAGTCTTGATTGTCTTTTGTTGTTGTTGTTGTTTCTAAAACATTTTTAAGCTTCTCTTAGTTTTAAGTGAAAGTTCTTATTAGCCACATTGGGTGCCATATGTAATGAGTATGTTTTCCCGCCAGCCACCTGGTCCCATTGCCATACCAGCCCCAAATAAAACACAGAGACTCTGTATTTAATATAATGCTGTTGGCCTGCTACTAGTTTCTTATCAGCTAGCTCCGTCTTAAATTTTATCCCATTTCTATTAATCTAAGTATTTCCGTGTGGTCCATCTTACCAGAGAGCAGCGGCCTGACATGCTGTTCTCTCTGATCTCTCCTTCCTACTTCCTCTTTCCTCCTTGTCTCCTAGCCCTGCCTATCTTGCTTTCCTATTGGCCAACAGTGCTTTATTCATTAACTAGTACGAGAAACATATTTAGGGAATAACATCTCCCATCAAACATGGGAAAGCACTGTCTCTTCTCAAGGACTCCTGGAGATATAGGGCTTTGAGCCCTATAATTTTACCTGTACCAATACAGGTATACTACCTCTACCTATACTGGTACAGGTAGTGACCAGTATATATTCAATGGGGTTGGAGCAGTACTAAGCAGTTTTCTTGAAGATTAGTGAGAATTTATATTTGTCTTATATATACCTTATGAACTCCAAAGATTAAGAAGACATGATGAGGACTCATGATGTCATGATGAGTATAGATTAAAAAAATACAAAAACAAAACTTCAATGTAACTGTGACATGTAATGTACTGCTCGGTTTAAATTTACTAGCTTATTAGTGACGCATGTTGTATAAAATTAGTACATTATTATTTTATGTATATCAATGTTTAATAAAGATTATTTGTTAAATTCCCACTGCTTTTTATAAAAGGGAAACCTCAATTTAAAATATTATAAATATCCAAAGCAATTTCACTGTAAGGAAAAAGTTATTTTTCTCTCAGCTTGTGCTTCCACATATTTTACTCTGTAGTATTAAAAATCTGATTTGATAACAGTGAGTCACACAGAACATATTACTGAAGTGATTCCTTAAAGTGACAAAAAGACAAAGCACACTCCCCTCTCTGTCTTATAGGGCAGATTTTCTGTTGCATTTTCCATCATTAAGCATTAAAGACCAAGCTTTCTCCATCTATTGAGGTTTGTTTGCATCATGCTACTGAGACAATTTGTAAGTACTGGACACTATTGCTTTGGTTGGTTATATGTAAAACACATTTAGAATAACAATAACTTGTTTCCTAAGAAAGAGTGTTCTTACTATATGGCCATTGTAAACTTTAATTTCAAGTGACATCACCAGTGTATCACTTCTTTTTCTATTGTCTTTATAATTAAAAAAAGACTATCAACTCAAATGTAAACATAAAAAAACCTCTGGAAGTTATCCAGAAGAATATCTTTCAGCTGCTGTTTTTATTTTTTTAATGAATGCTGTAATATTGAATTTGAGTAAATACGGCCTACTTTCCTAGCTGGATCACATAATCATTATGTATAAATTACTAGTATTATTTTCATTAAGCTAGTGAGCAAAGTAAACATGACTGCTCATAGTGAAGATATGTTAGATGCATACCATGACAACTCAAGTTGTGTGACCTAGGAAAACTTAATTCATCTTACTGTGACTCTGTTTCATCATCTGTAAAATGAAGCTTTTGGAACTTGTGAGATGGTGCAGGATACCTGGGTTTGAGTTTCAGAACACCACATCACTTAGGAGGGAATTATCAATTCCACAAAGTTGTCTTCTGTTTTTACCCTCACACCATCACATGGAATGCATATGCCTACACTCACATATACCATACCCATATGTACACAAAAATATAGTAATTTTTTTAAAATTAAAATGATAGCTCTAATGATGAATCTGAGGCAATGGAATTGATAATTATCTCGATATTTATAAAGTTATTATGGCTGTGATTAAAGTTATGCTATATAAATATTTAAATAAAGGGTTAACTGGTAACATATATGCTGCATACATAATTTCTTTAACCCAGTAATACTTTTTCATTTATTTCTGAAATATTGGGATATTAAAATATTTTGGTATGGTAATCAACAATGAAAAATATAAACTGATAAAGTTTTAGTACACAATACATTAGAATTAGCTTCTCTATGCAGAATTTGTGGACATGGTGTATCTAACTAACTTCAGGTATTTGGAAACTGACCATCTGATTTGACTTGAGATATTGTACTTACAAGACTTCAGGTGGAAACTCATAAGAAACTACTAGACTCTTAGTCACATTCTCATTAATACCCAGAGTTTTCTAACTTTCAATTAAAAAACTCATTTAGATTTATATAGATTACAAAATCATTAAGGCAAAGCCATGTTTTTTTCATCTTCATCTGCATACTAGATGTACCCTATGGCACTTTATTCTGCTAATTAGGCATTAATCCTTCTAACCAGTACATATGTTAACAAAGCAATAATTACAGCATTATTTATTAGGATGCCTATAACCAACTTCAGTTTTTCCTATTTGAGATTTACTACAAAATTTCACTATAAGGGGCACATAATGAAAGAACTGTTCAATTGTACAAAGGCTTCTTTTCAACTATAGAGTAAAATTAACAGGTAACTGTGCAGTCATATAATCAATGTTGGAATCAGTATGTAAAACGAGCTATGAAAAGTACTCTTACAGAAACTGGCAAAGGGTTAATAAAAATGGATGAATGTAGTAAAAAAAATAAACTAAACAAACAAACAAACAAAAATCAGGGATATATACCATGGCACATGCTTGTAGTACCAGTATATAAGAGCTGAAATTAAGAACTTCAGACTTCAGATTCATCACTACACAGTATCGCATTAGCCTGTAATACATAAGATACATTTCAAACAATTAAGAATAGCAAAAACAACTTAAGAAAATAACAATTTTAAAAATTTAATTAATTTAAAAACAATCTTATTTTATATATCAATTCCTGTTGCCTCTCCCTCTCATCCTCCCATGCCTGCCACTGAACCCGATCATCCCATTGCCCAACCACTCTTCAGGGAGGGTGAGTCCTTCCATGGGAGATCATCAAAGTTGTCACATCTTTTGGGGGGGCTTAGGCCCTCTTCCCTGTAACTGTGCTAAGAGAGTATCCATCCATCCATGGTGAATGGACTTCCAAAGTTTATTTGTGCACTAGGGTTAAATACTGGTTCCACTCTCAGAGGTCCTATAGACTGCCTACACATTCTAATTGACACCCATATTCAGAGGGCTTGGTTAGGTTCAATACTGGGTCCCCACCTTTAGAAATAGGATCCCTGTGCCCTGTGCTCTAACTTGGTCATATTAGTTGTTTCTATGGATTTCCCCAACACAGTGTTGACCCCTTTGGTCATCCCTCCTCTTTGTTTACAACTGGATTCCAAGAGATGGCTCAGTGTTTAGCTATGTGTGTGTGTCTGCTTCTGTCTCCCTCAGCTATTGGATGAAGGCTCTAGGATTCTGTTTAAGGTAGTTATCAATCTCATTACAGGTAAGGGCATTTAAGATAGCCTCTCCTTAGATTGTTAGTTGTGGTCATCTTTATAGATTTTTGCACATTTTCCTAGTGCCAGATTTCTCTTTAAATCTATAATGGCTTCCTCTATTAAGGTATCTCTTTTCTTGCTCCCCTTTATTATTCCCCTGCCTCAGTTTTCCTGATCCCTCATGTTCTCTCCCCCATCTTCGTTTCCCCTTCCCCTTTTCCTATCTCTCTCTCCTCTCCCCATGCTCCCAGTTAGCTCAGAAACTCATGTCCCTTTAGACTTTTCTGGAAGGTCATGTGTGTCTCTCTTAGTGTCCTCCAAGTGGAAGGTACCCTTGAATGAATTAGTACAGGATATTACTTCATAATCATAACTCAAGTAGCATAGACACTGTGATTGACAATTAATAAATGGAACCTCCTGAAACTGAGAAGTTTCTATAAGGCAAAGGACACAGTCAACAAGACAAAACATCAGCCAACAGAATGGGAAAAGGTCTTCATCTTCCCCACATCTGACAGAGGGCTGATTTCCAAAATATACAATTTACATAAGAACCTAGTCACCAAAAAAACAAATAATCCAATTAAAAAGTTGGGTACAGAATTAAATAGAGAATACTCAACAGAGGAATCCAAAATCTCTGAAAAACACTTAAGACATTGCTCAACATCCTAAGCCATCAGGGAAATGCAAATCAAAACAACACTGAGATACCCTCTTACACCTGACAGAATGGCTAAAATCAAAACTCCAATGACAGTTATGCTGGAGTGGATGTGGAGAAAGGGGAACATCCCTCCATTGCTGGTGGGAATGTAAGGTTTTGAGGCCACTTTGGAAATCACCATGGCAGTATCTCAGGAAACAGTCTACCTCAAGATTCTGCAATTCTCTCTCAGGACCCTCCTTGTTTCTTAGTTAGTCTGGGGGTGTAGATGAAGACGGGAAAGGGACAAGAACTCCTAAGTAAAGTGGGAGCATAAGGGACAGGGTAGGGAGATAGACAATAGAGAAGGGGAGAAGAGAATAATGGAGAACATGGGAGATCAGGAAGACTGAATCAAGGAAGGAATAGAGGAGAGCAAGAAAAGAGATACCTTAGTAGAGGAAGCCAGTATAGGCTTAAAGAGAAATCTGTCACTATGGAAATGTGCAGAGTTCCACAAAGATGACCCCAACTAAGAATCTAGGCAGTAATGTAGAGGCAGTCTTTGAGGACTTCCCCCTATAATAAGATTGATGACTACTTTAATTGCCATCCTAGAGCCTTCATCGTGTACTTGATTGAAGCAGAAGCAGTAACCCACAGCTAATCACTTAAATGTACTCCTGGAATACAGTTGTAAAAAGGCAGGACAGTCAAGCAAAGAAGTTAAGACTATGCTGAAGAAACCTACATAATCAGATAACCTGACCTTGTGAGAACATAGGGTCCACAGTCATTAAGCTTGGGAACCAGCATTGGACCCAAACAAGCCCGCTGATTTTGGGTGCCAATCAGGAGGCCTGGGCAGCTACTGGAACCTCTAACAATGGAACCAGCATGTATTCCTTGTACACAAATGAACTTTGGGGGCCTATTCCATATGGGGGAAATACTATTCCAACCCAGATACATGGATGAGGGCCTAACCCCCCCCCAAATGATGTGATAGACATTAATGATCCCCAATGTAAGACCTCATAGTCCTTGGGGAATACACACACACACACACACACACACACACACACACACACACACACACAAACAAGCACACACACAAACACACACACATACACACACACACATACACACACACACACACACACACACACACACACACACACACACACAAACACCGTATGCAATATTTCAGCCTTCAATTCTTCAATTCTTCAATTTCTGGTCATCCAGTAAGTGCTGGACATGTGCCCCTCTCCTGGCATTGGCTTCAAGTTAGAACTTATCCATGTGCAAGATCATTGGATGGCCATTCCCAGAATATCTGCAACACCATTACCCCAGCATATCTTGCAGGCAGGACAAATTGTAGTTTGAAAATTTGGGGCTGGGCTGGTGTCCCAGTTCTACCACAGAAGACTTTCCAGGTTGCAAAAGATACATGGTTCAGGCTCTGTATCCCACATTACTATTCATCTTTGCTAGTGTCATGCTCCCAGATTCCAGTAATTTCCATGGCAATAGATTTTAACACTGGTCCCCAATACCCCAGAATTCCAGTTGTCTCTCCCCATACTCTCTTCCTCCATCTTTCTCCCCACCCTATCATGATGCCTCTTGCTCCCATCCTTACCTGCCGCAAATTCACCTGCAAAATTCATCCCATTTCACCTTTCCAGGAAAAATCATTGTGTCCCCCTCCCTTTGAACTCTCTTTCTTACTTAGCCTTTCTGGTCTGTAGATTGTGGCATGGTTAACCTTTATTTAACAACTAATATCCAGTCATGAGTGAGTACATACCACGTTTTTTCCATATCTGGGCTGTCTCACTCAGGATGATGTTTTTCTAGTTCAATCCATTTGCCTACAAATTTCATGATGCCATTGTTTAACAGCTGAGTAATACTCTAGTGAGTAAAAGCATCACAATTTCTTTTTAGATTAATTCTTCTCTTGAGGGACATCTTGGTTGTTTACAGTTTATGACTGTTATAAATAAAGCTGCTATAAACATAGCTGAGCAAGTGTCCTTGTGTTAAGATGAACTACCCTTTGGGCATATGCCCAAGAGTTGTATAACTGTGTCTTGACATATATCAATTCCAAAATTTCAGAGGAACACATTGATTTCCATAGTGGCTTATAAGTTGGCACTCACACCAGCAATGGAGAGGTGCTCCCCTTGCATAATGTCCTCTCTAGCATGAGCTATTGCTTCTGTCATTAATCTTAGCCATTTTGAATTAGGTAAGAGGAAAACCTTTTTTTAAGTACTTCTTTGATATTTCTCTGTTGAGAATTCTCTATTAAATCTTTGTGCAATTTTTAATTATTTGGTTTGGTGAGACCTAGTTTCTCATTTTTTTAATATAAGTTTGGATATTAGCCCCCTTTCAGATGTGGAGTTTGTGAAGATCTATTCCCATTCTACAGGCTGCCATTTGATGCTAAATAGCCAATTGACCCAGGATAGAGCCAAACATGACTAGTAATAGCAAAAACAATAATAATAACTATAAAATCATCAAGGAAATGGCTGTTAATGATGTTCTACTATACTCATAAATCAGTGCCAGCCTAGTCATCATCAGAGGGTTTCTTCCACTAACTGCTTGGAGCATATGTAGAGACCCATGGCCAAACATTTTGCAGATCTAGGGGAACCCTGAGACAGACAGGGAGGAAGAATTGTAGTGGCCTAATGGTTTAAGGACACTAGGAGAACATAGGCCACAGAAAAACTAAACAGGTTTCAAAGTGTCTCACAGAGACTGAAGAGACAATCACAGAGCCTCCATAGATCTGAACTAGGTCTCAGTAAGTAGCTTGGTGTTTTGTGGGACACCTAGCAGTTATAATAGGGGATATTTCTGAGTCTTTCTACATTGCCTCGTTCACCCCTGATATGATAGGGCTTATACCTTGTCTTGTTGTACCTTGTTATGACCTGTTTGTTTGATGTCCATGGAAGGCCTAATCTTTCCTTCAGGAAAACAGAATGAGTGGATCTAAGGAAAAGAGAAGTGGGTGAGCATTACTGTGAGGAGTGGAGAAATTGGAAACTATGGTTGGGATGTAATGTATGAGAGAATAATACTTCTTTTTTTAAAGAGGAAGCAATAGTCTATTTCTGAGATGTTTATAAACGGCAAAAATTTTCATTTCATCTATGTTTCATACATTCTATTATATCAGGAATTGAGTGAAAGGCAAGCATTGAAATACAACTATTTTGAATGTTTTTCTTAATTATTTGAACTAGGAAGATATCCCCCCTTAACAGGGATCTTTTGAGGTAGGAAGATCCACTTTTAATCTAGGCTACACCTGGTAGCAGCCTATATATAGAACATGGAGGAGGAAGCTTTTGCTCTTTGCCTGCCTGCCCTGAATCACACTGGCAAATACATTCCTCTACTAGCAGTAAAGACAATTTCTTTTGGGTCTCAAGTATATAATTAAAGACCAGCTGATGAGCCAAGCTTAATTCTTGGAGTTAGCATTAGTACACATACACTATTAGACTATTAGAAAAATAGATGAGAGAGAGGCAGGGGGATCCTTGACTAACACAGAGACTAACACTGAAGTCTCATTGCTATTACAGACTAGCTTCCATTTTGAATGAAGGGTCACTTTGGGAAATGCAGTGAACCCCAAGATTTGTAAAACTCAATAGTTCATGGTTGTGATCTTGTCAAGCACGGATTTTATACTGTACAAACTGGCAAGGAGGCCTGTTAGAACCTCTAGGTACAGTTAGCAGATGGCTAATCTAAATATAGGATTATGAGGGTCACAGAAAGCTACATCTGTTACACATAATCTCTCATTTTCCGATTTAACCAATTTTGATAACAGGCTAATTTTCAGGACAAAATTCCTTTCTATTAATTTTATAAAGATTCTTTTAAAAACTAATTATCAAATGCTTTAACACAAGATTAATAAAGTATAAATGTACAACAAATTGCCTAAAACTATTTTGAAATTTCATTTCACCCCAAAACACAAAAATGAGGAAAGCTTCACCAAATAATAAATACAATAGAACAAAAAGGTCACACTAGGGAGAATGAACTCTGGCATAACAGTCTTTTTAAAAAAAGCTTAGCAGAATTAATAGAATATATTTCCTATTCTTCAGATTACAAAGTACATATCAACCTTGCAGTTTCTAAATATAGAAGAAAGGGTTAGTAGAATAATAAAAGACAATAGTGTTTATGACAGATTGCAGATTTAGCACACTGATGAGTAGGAAGTTTTTAAAGTAATTCAAGTGTGAAACAGGGAGGGACTTATTCTGAATTTTTATCAAATATATTTAGAATTAAGTTTTGTAATAGGTAATTATAATTTCTTCACAGCTGGATGGGTTGACAGTAAGTTGGAATGGATAACATTAGTCAGACAGTGGTTAGAGCAACTTCAGGCATCATGGTTTGAAGCACACGGTGTCGCAATCCACTCATAACGACATTTCTGTACAACTTGATAAAAATGGAAATGTTCAGAGAATTGTGGAAATAAAGCATGGATGAATTATCTTTAAATAAGTGTTACAAGAATTTAAGTGTAAAAGAATAAAGCTTTCCTATGAACCACAAGATCTGCTGTGTGCTTTAGCATCACTATCTTGTAGCCTGGTATCTATAACTTTTCTTTCCTTTTATTTTATTTATTTGTTTGTTGTGCATGTGTGTGTATTTGTATGTATTTTTGTGTGTATTGCCTGTGTGCCTATGTATGTATGTTTTTTACTTTCTTTCTTTGTGTGTGTGGGTGTCAGTGTGTAGAAACTCAAATGTCCCTTTTCATATTGTAAAGTGTCAAGTTCTACTAGAAAATATAAACTCTAAATTCCTTGGCTCAAATTTTAGAGGAACACTCAATAATTACAAGAAGAATTTGGAATATAACTGAATCTTTAAACCAGATCTCTCAGTTACTACAGCAAAGCATACAAAATGGATGTCTATTGAAAATACGTTTTAAATATTTTATTATCCACCATCATAGAGCCCTCATCTAGTAGCTGTTGGAAACAGAAGCAGACACCCACAGCTAAACACTGAGCGGAACTGGAATCCAGATGCAAAGAGGGAGGACAAGACCAGGCTACAGATGACCTGAACAAGGAGGAGCTAATGGATCCCCAAACGGATAGCTGGGAAACCAGCATTGGACTGACTCATACCCCCTGAGCATGAGTCTCAGTAAGAAGCCCTGGGTGTCTAAGGGACCTCTGACAGTGGAACCAGGATGTATCCCTGGAGCACAACAGGGCTTTGGGGGCACATCCTCCATGGATGGATACTCCCTTAACCTAGAGGTGGAAAGGAGGGCCTAGTTCCTACTCCAAATGACTGCTCAGATTTTGTTGATCCCTCCTGGAAGGCATCACCCTCCCTATGGAGTAGGGGGGGAATGGGATTGGAGGGTGTTGGGGGGCATGGGAGGGAGCGAAGGAGGGAGAGGGAACTGGGATTGATATGTAAAATAAAAAAGTGTCTCACAATATGTTTTAATTACATTTATTCTCCCTCACACACCTCAGTCTACCCCACCTTCCAATCTTCTGAGCATTTCTTTTATTTAAATCCACCAAGGACAATTTTGGTCACCTTAGAATTCCAAGTTTGGTAGATTTACCAGGCTCTACACTCTTAGAGAAAAAACAAATGGCTCTCTCTCAGCAGTTCTAAATTGCCAATAGTTCCTTGACGAGCACTGATACTTCATGTCCATTTCCTTCTCAGTTCTTGGATTCTGTCTGCCATAAGTACTGTGAGATCATGCATTCAGAGATACTGATTGATGTGTCTAGAAAACACTTTATTTCACATTATACACTGCCTCTGACTCTGATACTCTTTCTGTTATGTCTTTCACATATTCACTCCAATCAGAATATGCCATAATTTTTAAAATGTAACAAATGTTTGTATGGAAAGGTGGTACTTTACACTTCTGGAGAGGAGTTTGGCAAACTGTTGTGGCTACTGTGGAAATCAGTAAGAGCATTTTTCAACAATATAGAAATAGATCCACCACATTTTCTAGTAATATCACTCTGGCATGTATCCAAATGAAAATTATTTGTATATTTTAATAATGTAGTGAATTTCAAAACTATTATAAAAATTATGTGCTTGATTAAGGTATTCAATTGAAGAAATACTATTTCTCTGTTTGTTGCTTATAAAATTATTCTTGCTCAATAGATTCCCATGATCAGTTTAACTATAATAAAAAGATACATCTGTTAAAGATGCACTATTATATTTACTGCAAGTGTCAAATAAATCATATCATGTCCTTTTTGTGAGAGCTCAAGGGAACAATTTCTTTAATGCAATAATATCAAGAATATGGGCTTCAGGCTTTCTGCTGAATTCTAATAAGGTTTTATGCAATCATATCTATTCCACTTTGACCTAATAGAAAATTTGAAATTAGGCTTTAGCTTCTCCATTGGGTTAACATTTAATTATGGAAAAAAATTTAAATATACATAAAATAAATTGTTTTGAATGCCAGGTATCCATCATAAAACCTTAACAGTTATCTATCCTTTATATTTTTCTTTCACCAAAGCCACTTTCTATGTCATATTTTTTTCATTATACTTGAAGTTCCCTTGTGGGAAATTTGCATTCATGCCAATGCTCAAATATTAAGGATATAATCATTTATATATTATCCAGAACTTTATTACTGTCTAACCATCTCACTTCTCTACCTAACCAACATCTTTTATGATAACAACTGGATGCAATCTTGTCACACCTAACTCCTTCCCCAGTATTTTATTAGTTTTCCTCCACTGACACTTCTTCTAATTTTTAATCTTTGAATATTATTTATTTACCATAGTACAAATCTTTTAAAAATTGTGCATTAATATATTAAAGAAAGAGAAGGCTAGTTTTCAATGACTTATTTTCCAACCTACATGTAAACTGATACTCTTTAGAAGAAGAAAATGATTTTTTCCTTTTATTATTTAAATTTGAATCAAGGTT
Organism: Cricetiscus sungorus; assembly: GCA_030556225.1. NCBI lineage: Eukaryota > Metazoa > Chordata > Mammalia > Rodentia > Cricetidae > Cricetiscus > Cricetiscus sungorus. The sequence goes on along the minus strand of JANBXA010000141.1, from coordinate 15,544,313 downwards.
GTTTTATATGTCAGAATGGCTAAAATAAAAAACACCAAAGATAGTTTATGCTGTTGCGGGAAAAAGAGGAAGTAGTAGGGAGGGGTCGAGATGTAGCCCAGGGAAGAAGCAGGACACCTGCCACGGCTCCTTGATAAGACAACCACGTGGAAATACTTAGATAAGTAGAAATGGGTTGATAATTAAGATAGTGCTAGCCCATAAACAATAATGATAACTGGCCAACAGGATTGTATCAAATACAGAGTCTCTTGAGTGTTATTTGGGGCTGGCGCGGCTGTGGGCCCACGTGGCGGCGGGACCGGGAGGCCGGCGGGGACACCTGCCATAACATTATGCTGGAGAGGTTGTGGAGAAAGGGACATATTCCTCCACTGCTGGTGGGATTGTGAACTCATACAGCCACTTTGGAAATCAGTATGGAAGTTCCTCAGGAAAATGGGATTAGTCTACCTCAAGACCCAATAATTCCACTTTTACGCATATACCCTAAAATTGCACATTCATGCAATAAGGACTGCTGTTCAACTATGTTCATAGCAGCATTATTTGTAATAGCCAGGACCTGGAAGCAACCCAGATGCCCCACAACTGAAGAATGGATGGAGAAACTGTGGTACATTTACACATGGAGTGTTATGGAGTGTTACACTGAGGAAAAACACAATGGAAACCTGAAATTCACAGGAAAATGAATAGAACTAGAAGAAGACATCCTAGTGAGGAAATCCAGTCACAAAAAGAAACTGATTTCTTAAAGAATAAGAATTCTATTACTAGTGTTGAAATGTTGGAAAAATAAATACATTGTATCTAAAATTTGATAAATATGGGCTGTTATAAAGTATATTAACATATATGAAAGAATTGCAAACTTAATTTTTTATTAAATTTATTTTTTAATTTCATTTTATATTACAACCAAAGTCTCCCTCCCACCTCTCCTCCTTCCCTCCCTCCACTCTCCTCCAGCCCATCCCCATTCCCTTCCATGCATTTCAACAAAGTCTGGCAAATTAAATTGGGGTAGAACCAAACCACTCCCCTCTATGTTAAGGCTGAGCATGGCATTTCCTCATAGGAAATAGGTTTCAACAAACTACCTCAACCAGGGATAGATCCTGTTCCTACAGCTAGGGACCCCTCAGATAGTCCAATTTTTACAACTGTCTACCATATATAGAAGGCCTAGTTTGGTACCATGGAGGCGCCACAGCTGTCGGTCCAGAGATGACAAGTTTCCATGAGCTTGGTTCAGCTGTCTCTGTAGATTTCTCCATCACGAACTGAATCTCCCTTGCTCATGTATTTCCTCCTCCTTGGCTTCAGCTGCATTCCTGGAACTCTGTCTGGTTTTTGGATGTGGATCTCTGCATCTGGTTTCATCAATTACTAAAGAAGGTTCTATGATTATAGTTGATGTATTCACCAATCTGATTATGGCATCAGGCCAATTCAGGCATGTTCTCCACTATTGTTAGGAGTCTTATCTTAGCTGGTATCATCCTTGTGGATTCTTGGGAATTTCCCTAGCACTAGGTTTATTCCTAACCTTCAAAATTAATGATATCATGCAATTTGAGATGAACCTAGGGAAAAAAAATCCTGAGTGAGATAACCCAAATTCAGAAAGAAAAGATCAATTTAATAAGAGGTAGGTTAATTTAACAAAATTAAGAAAAACCACAAACTTCTAAAATTGTGATTTTTAACTAAATGTGCTACAACTATTTGCTCTTGCTTTTAATTCTCTATTGCTTATCTCTAAACCTGTATTTAACAAAATGATTACATTGTGTTTGGCACACTGTGGTGGTTGTGGTTATTTTTTATAATGTCATAGATTATTCATTAACTTTGATTCATTCATTTTAATACTATTTATATAATTTTAAACCAAGGCATCTCTGAAGCATAATTAAAATAACTAAATTAGAACTTTTAAAATTTCTTATTATGTTAATGTGGATCAATATATGTGCTTTAATTGATTCTTATTATTGACAACAAAATACTTATATATGTCATTATTGCTGTATAATACATTATATTCTAATTTCTTTAGAAATATTCACAACTGCTCAGACAGATGTGGTCATTTATCTGTGTTGTATAGCCACAAATATTTCCTATCTTGGTAGCTTTGAGGTTAAGCATTATGTCTCTATAAACTGGTGACATTGCATTGAATTTCAGCACCAACATTTATCACCCCAATGACCTATCCAGAGCTTTGATTATGTATAGCTATGTACTTGTCAAAACTAAATAAGTTACATCAATTCCCTTTACACTCGTCTTTTACCTCCTTCTCTTCCTCCATATAGTTAGTTACTTTTTCTCCATGGGTTGTCCATGTAGCATAAGATTAATATAGGATATGCATAGGTCAATGACACTTTTATGCCCTGTGATGAAGTTGTAGGCAAATATTAAAAGACCATCTTTCTTTGGCCCTAGTGTTTGACACAGTTTCTATGTGTTTACCAGTGTTTAACATCTATAAGTTTGGTTAGTTTTTTTTTTTTTTAATTCAGTATTTTAAGAGATTACCTTTGTCTTAAGCTTTCCATTTTATTCTAGGAAAGAAAAAAAATAAAGCAACAAATTAGTATCCAGTTAAAGATAATATGTTATATTTTCTTCATTGAGTACATATTAATATAGAGTAATATAAGTGAACTATTACAGAAATATATTTAACTTTGACTAAATAGGCCAATATTTGTAGGTCCATGTAAATGTAATAGCAAAGGTGAAATAAATAGAAGTTGAAAGCATGAGATATAATAACACAGTAATATTTTTCCTTGTTTCTAATGGAATTAGTTGTTCATATTATTTAAAGGCACAAATAGAAAAATTTTAATATGTAAATAACCATCTTCCTTAATATCACACAAGAGAACAGGAGAAGTACGAGGAGGAGAAAGGAAGAGAAGGAGAAGAAAGAGAAGGAGGATAAGAACCAAGAGAGATATAAAGAAGAAAAGTAAAACAAAAATAAAATCCAATAAATAAATAAATAAATAAAATCAAGTCGAGGGGACTATACTCCAGTCTTCTGGACATTGTGTGTTTCCTGAATGTTAGAGAAAAAATAAGACTAGAAAGTAAACAACAAATATTTCACAAATAAGACAATGGGGTTAATGGAGGACATAGGAAATTAATGCCTAGTTATGTAACACCAGCAGTCAGTCACTGTTAGCATTCAGTGCTATAATGAGAATGATTTTGTCTTTCCAGTAGAGAGGTCTTCATCAACCTATGTTTCTTCTTATTTCTTAAATAATTCTGTTCCTTATTTGCAATCTAGGACCTCAAAGTGACATGAGAGCCACTCACTTTCTTGAAGAATTTATATACCATGTGGCCATTCTTGGCTTCTGCATCTGTGTTTACCCAAGACACGCCTAAGAAAGAACTGCACCCTTTTAACTCCATTTCTCATGTAGTAGGGGTCATGGCATTCACTGAGTCATGCATTAACTCAAGTGTTTATAGCTCTGCTTGCACATATGTGTCAGGAAGTATGTAGAAAGTTCACAGAAGATCTTGTGGGAATCAGGTCTTTCTTTGTGCTACATGCATTTCATAATCAAATTCAGGTCCTCGGCTCTGGCAGTGATTACCTACACTAAATGTGCTCCTTTGCTGGAGCTTTTCTCATTTTATAGTCTCTTTAAGTCTACATGGTTGAGTGGACTTCTATACATTTCTCATATGTCAAGCTCTTCACTTGAAGTTAGTGGTTATTAAAATGCCACTCTGACCTGGTAACTTTGACCTGGTGTCTAAAGCTGTCAGCATTGTTCTAACTGTAATTTATCCATCCACTTAACCCTACACTTAAGGAAAGCACAATAAAATATGAACTTCTCTTTTCTTTTGTTCAAATATGAATGATATTAATTCACTTTTTCTTCCATTTGAATTTCAAAATTAACTGTCTTTATTGAAATTTTGTAGAGATTTCCTTATAGATGATGAATCTTCATAGGTAATCCTATCCACATTTCTCCTTCTACACTAATATCCTTAACTCCTACCCTGTCTCTTAATCTAAAAAAATTTGTACAAGTTTAGTAGAATTTTTCTATTATGCTATCAATTAATGGTTGAAAGTAAAGTGGGAATTTTAAAATTCTCTTCCTTTATAAAGTAGCAAAAGAATTCATTGTTTCAAATGTTAATAAAAAGGCACAGCATGGGAATATTCTGCCTTGGGAAAAGACAATAAAGTTGATATACATAAAATGAAATGTATTACTTTTATTTTATGTATATCTTACATTTTATGTATGTATTATCTTACAAGTATTAATAATGTCACTTTATTGCTGAAGTCCAAAAAATAATGCTGCCAAGCTCTGAGGATCATAGCTACAGGTTTCAATGGTTTCTCAGCTCACCACAAGGGGGAGAGCTCTAGTCATTTCATTCTTGAGTTGAAGGCACTACTCATTGGGTTCTGTTGTTCTGTGCCCACCAGGGCATTCTCTTTTGTACACTTCAGTGACTTTTGTTATGACCCTTACTCCTATAAGAAGACACCTAAATCCACAATTCAGTTTACTTTAAGGTCTTCACAGACAATATATAAAGAAAGGTTTATGACTAGACATTGATTTTTAAAGGAAGAAATATCTAGAATTGCACTCATACCTATTACGTCAGTATCTCTTGAAACCACATTTCCATAGCCACAACTCCATTTTGTAAACAGAATTTAGCAATGTTCCTTCTGTTTCAGTTTTGTGGAACAACATGAAAAGTATTGGTATTAGCACTTCTTTGACATTCTGGTATGGTTCTGCACTGAAACAGTCTGACCCTAGGCTTTTATTGGTTGGGAGACTTTTGATGACTGTTTCTATTTCCTTGGAGGTCATAGGTCTATTTAAATTTTTTTTCTGGTCTTGATTTAGTTTTGGAATGTGGTAGCTATGGAGAAAATTGTCCATTTATTTTTTTAAGTTTTCAAATACTTTGGAGAACAGATTTTCAAAGTATGACCTAATGATTCTGAATTTTCTCATTGTTTATTGTTATGTCCCCTTTTTGTTTCTGATCCTGTTAATTTGGATATATTCTTTCTGTATTGTGATTAGTTTGGATAAGGGTTTGTCTATCTTGTTGATTTTCTCAACATGCCAATTCAAGTTCATTGACTCCTTGAATTTGTTTGTATTTATTCTCTTTGTTTTTATTTTATTTATTTCAGCACTCAAATTGATTATTTCCTCCTGTCTACTCCTCCTGGGGGAGTTTATTTCTTTGGTTGTAGAGCTTTCAGGTGTACTGTTAAGTTGCTAGTGTGAGATTTCTCCACATTCTTTATGTAGGCACTTAGTACTATAAACTTTTCTCTTAGTACTGTTTTCTAGTGTCCTATAAGTTTGGGTATATTGTGCTTTCATTTTTGTTGAATTCTAGGAAGTCTTTAATTTCTTTATTTCTTTCTTTCTTGACTCAGTGGTGATTCAGTTGATCATTGTTCAATCTTCATGAGTTCATAGTATTTCTGTAATTGTTGTAGAATTCTAACTGTAATCCATAGTGATTCAATAAGGTACAAGGGGTTGTTCCACTTTTTTTTGTATCTGTTGAGGGTTGCTTTGCTGCCCAGTATGTGGTCAATTATAGAGAAGATTCCATGAGGTGCTGAGAAGATGGTACATTCTTTTGTGTATGGATGGGATGTTTTACAGCTGTATTTTATGTCCATTTGAAACATGACATCTGTTAGTTTCCTTATGTCCTGTTAAGTTTCTGTCTGTCAGACCTATCCAGTGGTGAGTGGGGTGTTGAAGTCTCTCACTATTAGTGTGCGGGATTTGATATGTTATTTAAGCTTTAGTAATGTTTCTTTTACAAATGTGGGTACCCTTGTATTTGGGGCATGGACATTTAGAATTGAGACTTCATTGTGATAGATTTTCCCTGTGATGAATACTAAATACCTTCTGTCTCTTTTGATTAATTTTAGATTGAAGTATATCTTATTAGATATTAGGGTAGCTACACCCTCTTGTTTCTTAAGTCCATTTGATTGGAAAATATCTTGGTTGTGAGCCTAGCCTTTAATGGCTGAGCCATCTGCTCAGCCCTGGAAAATATTTTTCCAACCTTTTAGTCTGAGGTATGAGATTGAGGTATGTTTCTTGTATGCAATAGAAGGATGGGTCCTGTTTTCTTGTTCATTATGTTAGCCTGTTTCTTTTTATAGGCAGATTGAGTCCATTGATATTAAGAGGTATTAATATCACTAGTCATTAATGACCAGTGATTCTTATACTTATTGTATTTGGTTTTATTATTGATGGTGGTAGTATTTATGTGTTTCTCTTCTTTGGGGTTTGTTGTTGTGAAATTATCTGTTGCCTGTGTTATTATGGGTGCAGCTAACTTACTTGGGTTGGAGTTTTACTTCTAGTACTTTCTGGTGGGCTGTATTTGTGGATAGGTATTGTTTAAATCTGGTTTTGTCCTGGAATATCTTTTATCCAGATATGGTGATTTTATGCTTCTTTGGATATTGTAGTCTGGTTTGGCTTTCTTCATCTCTTAGTGTCTACAGAATATCTGTTCAGGACCCTCTGGCTTTTAGAGTTTCCTATTGAGAAGTTGGGTATGATTCTAATAGATCTGCCTTTATATGTTACTTGGCCTTTCTTCTTTTTCAGCTCTTAGTGTTCTTTCTTCATTCTGAATGTTTAGTGTTTTAAATATTACATAGCAAGAGAACTTTTTGTGAGTGGGGTATAGTCTATTTGGTGTTCTACAAATTTCTTGTTACTTCAAAGGCATATCCTTCTTTGTGAAATTTTTCTTCTGTGATTTTTTTGATTGTATTTTCTAAATGAGAGGAAAATGTCATTCTAGCAATGTTTCTATTTGAGTATTACTATTATGTGTATGTCTGGTTTCTTAGACTCATCCTTGGTTCAGAGCCTCTACTGCGTGAATGGTATCTGTGATTAATTTTCTGGAAGAATAGGAATCAACACTCAAAATGACTTTATAATGAAATTTAAGACAAAGGCCTTTCTCATGGTATGGAGCTCAAGTTTCTTCCAGTGAACTCTGATAAGCTCAGTAAAAAAGGACTGTTATAGACGGAGATAATTCCTATGGCTACTTTAACATTTGTGTGATAAGAGTTTCTCTATTCCCACAGCACAGGAATTTAGCTTGTCCTCTGAAAAAACACTATTTGGTGAACAACACCCTTATGCTATGGAGTATGTATACCCTTTAAATTAATGTAGGATAATATCAAGTTTTTATTTTGTTATTTCATGTCCTAATCAAACTAATTATATATCACAATTCAATTGAGTTATTTTCTACTTTTCTTAATGCATGAATATTTTGTTTCCCATGAATTGAATAGCAATTCTTAAATCACCAATTTTAAAGTCAAGTGAAATAAGTAAAAGTAGGAAAAAATAAACCTGTGCAAAATCCTATCCAGACATTATTAGCATGTGGTTTATCAACACAACTGTTTATGTATAATATGGTAAATGTCTATGTAAAATGTAAATGCTAGAGTGGATTCAATTATATGGCTATCAACCCGTAAAACACTCAGTGCACATTATACTTCGTGGAATATATTTTGCCTGGATGAGTTGAGACAGATTGTATAATAAAATGAACATGGCAAAAGTGGATTTTAAGTCAGGAAACAGAACAGTGAAGCAATTTCCTGAGTTATTTAAATGCTTTCCAAAAGAAATGTCATTACATCCTTCAGTTACAGTGGAATATAATTACATGAGCATCACAAATAACAATGTCTCACTAAGAAAAACAGAAGTTACTATAGAAGAATTCTTTCACATCATAAACCTTTGTTTTAAGCTCAGGTAAATACACAGAAAGGGAATTTAAATTTTATCAGAATTTATTCTAGTCATGAAATCATAAATTATCTTTATAATTTGAAATATATTTGCTTCTAACTTCATTAGAATAAAACTTTCTCCATCTTCATGAATTTGTTTATTACAAACAAAATTCAAGCATTATTTTACAGATAGTCCAATTAATATTTAATAAATATGGCAAGTTTTACAAATGATGTTTAAAACTTAAGTTACATGTTAAAAATTACTTACTCTCCTCCTTTGTAGTCAGTTAAATATTTGCTATAATTTCAAGTTTATTCTAGTTGTAAGTGGTATAATATGTAGAAAATAGCAAGCAAATATTGTTCTTACTTTAAAGACCCAAAATAGTCCACAAAACTTTGTGTTGTTAGTGCTCTGTGATTTTTAGTTTACTTGGGAATATACTTTTTTAAGGGAAATAAGAGTACCTGAATACAGACAGAAAATATGAGTTGCTGTACTTTATAACACACAATAATGACTGTTGACATCAAGAGTTTTTATCCATACCAGCAAAAGCCTTCCCACTTGAAATACTCAGAATTTGGGTGTGTGTGCATTTGGTCCTGAATGTAAGTGCTCCTATGAGGGTGTGTGCATGCATGTGTGCTTCAGTTTCAGCACCTGAATGAGCTAAAATGACAACCATGTTTCTATGTGAGGAGAAAGGTGTAGAAAGCAGTGTAAAACAGCTCTTGTTTTGTTTTAAATAAGATAAACATTAATTGTTCAGAGAATTGGATTTTTTCCCTCAAAATAAAAACTATTTTTTCTTTTGAATTCAATGAAATATTGCTAGCAGAAGCCAGTTTGATATGGTGAGAGATGCCAGATTGCTGCAAGATATTCAACCTGATTTAAAGCCAATCCCAGAACTCTTTCAAAGAACAGTAAAACATATTTTATGAAACAAACAAAAAATTGCAGATCAAATCAAGGAACATATCAAACAGATCATTCATCATGATCATGTAGGGTTCAATGCACAGATAGAGGGATGGTTCAATAGATGAAAATCAGCAAAAGTATTTCACAATTTAAACAAACAGAAGGAAAAATATCACACAAGATTGTTTCATTAGATGCAAAAATATGACTTTGAAAAAATCCACCACCTTTTATAATAAAAGTCCTGATGAGATTTAGGATATAAGGGGCATGCAAAAGCATAGTAAAGGTAATTAAAGCAAGCCTATAGTCAACATCAGATTTAATGGAGAGAAATTCCAAGCAATCCAAGCAACTCAGAAACAAGACAAGACTGTCTATTCTCTCCTTATTTTATATAGTCCTTGAAATTTTAGCAAAATCAATCAGATAAATGACGAAGATAAAGGGAAAATAAATTGGAATATAAGAAGTCAAAGTATCACTTTTTCAAGATGATTTCATAGTATACATACATACACAAGTGATCCAAAAAATTTCACAAGAGAAATTCTACAATAGAATGTCTGGATACAACATTAACTAAAAAGAAAAATCTATAGCTCTCCTACATACAAATGACAAGTGGACTAAGAAAGAAATAATGGAAAACAACACCTTTTTCAATAGCTTCTTAAAAAATATCTTGAGGTAATTCTAACCAAGCAAGTGAAAGGCTTTCATGAAAAAAAATTCTTTTAGTATTTAAAGACAGAAATTGAAAAGAATATCAGAAGGTGGAAAATTTAAATAAGACAATAGATATCTCTTATTGGCAAGAATGTGGATCAAGGGAACACTCCTCTATTGCTGGTAGGAGTAAAAACTTGTAAAGCTTCTATGGAAATCAATATGGCCATTCATCAGAAAATTGGGAATCAATCCAACTCAAGACCCAGCTATACCTCTCTTGGGAATATACCCCAAAGACACTTCATTCACCAGAACGACACTTACTGAACTATTTTTATAATATCTTCATTCATAATAGCTACAAACAACTGAGAATTCCCTCGGGAGAATAATAGATTAAGAAAATGTGGTATATTTATACAATGGAGTACTACTAAGCTGTTAAAAATATAATGGTATTGTGAAATTTCCTGGTAAATGGATAGAAATAGAAAAAAATAAATCCTGACAGAGGTTACCTAGTTCCAGAAGGATACACACTGTATGTACTCACTTGTATGTGTAAATTAGCTGTTAAGTGAATTATAACCAAGATATAAGCAATAAATCTAAAGAGGTTAGGTAAAGAGGGGGATCTATGGGAGACTAATGGATCTTCCTGGGTAAGGGAAATAGAATATATTTTGTGGGTAGACTAGAGTGGGTGGGGTCAAGAGCAGAAGGAATCAGGTGGAGGGAGGAGAGATAGTAGGAGAAAGTATGGGGGGAGGGAGAGAGATGAAACTGGGAATATTTGAGGAAAGTGAAAAACCTATTACAATGGAAACTTCCTGGAATCTATGAGGGTGAACTAGTAATTGGGGATATGAAATCTCAGGTGGCCATTTATTGTAGCCAAGTAAGGTTTCAAGTTATGAGACAAGTTGTATTCAGTTGAGCTACCGACTAAGGCGTCCTATGGAGATTCCCAAACAACCCGGGCCAATGCTACTACAGAGGGTTTCTCTCTGCAAACTGAGAGCAGGGTCCTATTCACAGAACTTGTGTGAGAGTCCAACAAGTGTTTGATTGAATTTGAGGCTCACTTCATGGAGCAGTATCACACACTTAGCACTGTTTGGTTGTCCTGGAATTGGATACTGAAAAGCCCAAAGTCCTATAGACATGATAGTCTAAAAGAAGAAGAAAGAATCAATGAAATGATTCCTTATGACAGCCTGCTAAACTCAAAGATGAGTGCCTTGTCCAGTCATCATCAGAGAGGATTCCTTCCTTTGACAGCAGATGGCAGGGAAGACAGAGAACCACAGCCAGACATTTTGAAGAGAGAGACAGAGTCTAAATTGAAGGTCTCCCTTTTGTCACTCCCTTGAGCTCACAGAATCCCACTGAAGAGAGGGCTGAAGGATTGTAGGAATCAGAGGGAATGAAGTACACCAGGAGAATACATGCCACTGAATCAGCCAAATAGAGCTCACATGGGCTCACAGAGACTGAAATAGCAAGCCTAGGGCTTCCAATGGGTCTGCACCAAGTCCTCGGCTTATATGTCATAACTGTTTGATTGGTCTTTATATGGAAGCAGGTTCATCTCATACTCTTTTGCTTGATCATGGAACTCCTTTCTGCCTGTTAGGGTGTCTTGCCAAGATTTGGTATAAGGGTACTTGCATTACTTTACTGTGTTTTGTTTGATAATACTTAGTAGTTGTTTCAGGAAGGCCTGCTATTTTATGATGATAGATGGAAATAAAGTAGATAGTGACGGGGAAACCTGCAGAAATAGGTGATCTGAACTTGTGGGAGCTCATGGCCTCTGAACAGACAGCCTGGGAGCCAGCATGGGACTGATCTAGCCTCTCTGAATCTGGATGACAATTGTGTATCTTGGTCTTTTGTGGTGCCCCTATGAGGATCTCACTGACCATTCTTGTATACTAGTTCTCTTTAAATTCAAGCCTCCTATTGTAGCGAGTATGTTTCCGCCAGCCCGCCAACCCGCCAGTCTGGGCCCACAGCCGTGCCAGCCCCAAATAACATTCAGAGACTCTGTATTTGATGTAATCCTGTTGGCCAGTACCATTATTGTTTATGGGCTAGCTCTGTCTTAATTATTAACCCATTTCTATTTATCTAAGTATTTCCACGTGATCATCTTATCAGGGAGCCACGCAGCAGGCGTCCTGCTTCTTCCCCCGGGCTACATCTCCACTCCTCCCTACTACTTCCTCTTTCCTTCTTGTCTCCTAGCCCCGCCTATCTTTCTATCTCATTGGCCACAGTGCTTTATTAACCAGTATGAGAAACATATATACAGAATCACATCTCCCATCATCTCCTCTTTTCTGTCTAAAGTAAAAGAAGGGGTTTAACCTTAACATAGCAAAATATATCATATAACAGTAATCAAATAAGAATCACAGTTAACAATATTTAGTCCATTAACATTTTGTAAGACTTAAAGAAAATATCATCTATCCTATCTTTGTGGGTCTAAAGTCCTACATGTAACTTATCTTTAATCCTAACTAAGGAAAATTATAACTATAACTATCTGTCTTCAACTCCTTCAAAGACCACAGAAGGATAATATATAAACTCTAGAAATGACAGAGACAATGCATTGCCTGGTCAATCACCCGAAGTTCTTCTGTAAAGTTCCATCTTCAGCCCATAGGCCATAGTGTGTCTGGCAGACTCTTCAGCAAAGCAGGAAATTTAAAACTGTCCACCTGTATTGGCAGTTTGTGAGTCATTTTTCTCTGTGTCCTGTAGGCTGTCTGGCAGCCTCTTCCATGAAGCAGGAATCCTGTAGCAATTTCCATCTTGCATCAGCAGTCACCTTTCTGTGGGTCCTGCATGTCCAGTTTCTACAACATAAAGTAAAACAGTCCAGAAGAGCAGTACCTTGCCCAAATGGCTAGTCTTGCCATATTAGAAGCAAACTTTGTAACGAGTTTCTTCAATATCCATCTTTCTTTCTGATACAGGTGGTGTTACCAGGAGCAGTTTTGCCTCACTGTCAAGAAAAACCCTAAACCATTTTAAGTGCCATATTCTGTAGGTCTTTGAAAGGTTTGAAGAATGATTATTCATCTCAAATACATCTCTGTATATCTAGAAGTCCTAACTAACTTAACTCCATGACTATCATAGGTAACTCTCTAATCTGTATTAAATTATACATTACATTTTCCAATGAGCTATATAAACACAATACCTAAACAAGAGGAGAAATATACATATGACAAAATTGACCTTAAATTACATCAATAAAAGAAAATCCATTCCAAAGCAAAGTATTCATATCTATACCATAATTCCCTTTTTACCTTTAAAAAGATTGCTTGTGTCATTAACCAGTTATAACCAAGCCCATTTAAATGAAAACAAACATTTATAAACAATATTTGGGAATTTGGGCGTCGTTCTTTCCAAACTACTTCCTGCTGGTAGAGGGCGCTGTCATGGGGGTCCAAAGAAGATGCAGAAATCTTGGCAGTAGTCTGCAAGGCTTTGTCTCAACTGCTTTGAATGTTGGATCACCTGGGAAGCTGTTTCAGGGGGTCTGGCTTGATCAAACCAAATAAGTCTGGAAGAAATCCATAGCTTTTCATTTTCTGTGGAAACAAAAATAGAAATCCTTTTCCCCAGTAACGTGTCCTTAGGCTTAAATTTTGGAGTCAAAGTATTTTTAAAATATATAAATTGAATTAATCCAGCAGCATTTCTTTTATCAGCAGTTGTTATTTTCTCAGCAATCAAATAATTTAAAGACAACAGAATCACATATAGTATCCAAAATTTCTCTGTGTTTTCCATCTTTACGTGGCTTTTTTATTACTCTATTTCTTCTACTCCTATTTTTACATATTTTGAGACAGGGTTTCTCTGTGTAACTTTTATCTGTCCTGGAATTCACTGCATAACAGGTTTACTTTGAAATCACAGAGATCTACTTGCCTCTGTCTGCCGAGTGTTGGGATTAATGGCGTGTGCCATTATACCCATTCATTCTAATTTTTTTTTCTTTTTTTAAACCATTGTACCCTGTTTCTTTTTCTCTCCCAAGACAGCGTATTTTTTAAAACACAGTGTAAACCTTCATGGCAGCTCTTGTTCACAACAATGAATTGTTAGCAGAGCTCTTTAAAAGCAAGACGGTTTTTTGCCGCTTATGCTAATTTTGGAAACCTCCCTTAAAGGAGCAGCGCAAGTCTCTGTCTACAGCAAAACAAATCCAACCGAGAAAATGCTGCTACCAAGAAGTCTTGCTAGTCTCTGTTCCCTTGTTTCTAAAACCTTTCTTAAGCTCATATTAGTTTTAAGTGAAAGTTCTTATAGCCACGTTGGGCGCCATCTGTAGCGTGTATGTTTTCCGGCAGCCCGCCAGCCTGCCAGTCTGGGCCCACAGCAGCGCCAGCCCCAAATAACATTCAGAGACTCTGTATTTGATGCAATCCTGTTGGCCAGTACCATTATTGTTTATGGGCTAGCTCTGTCTTAATTATTAACCCATTTCTACTTATCAAAGTATTTCCACGTGGTCATCTTATCTGGGAGCCGCGCAGCAGGCATCCTGCTTCTTCCCCGGGGCTACATCTCCACTCCTTCCTACTACTTCCTCTTTCCTTCTTGTCTCCTAGCCCCGCCTATCTTGCTATCTCATTGGACACAATGCTTTATTAACCAGTATGAGAAACATATATACAGAATCACATCTCCCATCATCCTATCTTGGAGGGAAACTTCTTATGACATATAATAGAGAGGGAAAGTGAAATAAAATGATATTCTAAGGGGAAGTAAAATGTACATCCTGAATAGAATTTCAGTAAAACAGGAAGTAAACATCTGAAAATAGCTCCAGCGAGTCCCTGAAACTGAACCAATTTACTAGGCCCCTCCCTATCCAAGAGTATGTAAATAAAAAAAAGACTGCTGAGAGTCAATTTCTAACTAGGTGAGCTGCTTAGAAGAGGTTCCCACCAAGCAGGCTATAAAAAGCAGAGGTCAACCAAGTAGTCCCAAAGGCGCAGAGACTAACCCTACTACCAAGAGAAAACAAAGACTGTATGAGCTGCCTAGAGGAAGACCAGACCAACTGAGATATAGGAAAAGGACCTCCACCAACTTAGTGAACTGTTTGCAAGTTTTGAATAGTGCTCCAGCTTATATGGGCTAGCACACATGCTGGAGTAATCTTTGGTGATATAACTATCTTTTAGTCAACTCTCCTGTTGTTAGTATTCATTACCCATATTCCTGTATGAAGGCTACTGATTATTTTTAGTTGAACTTGTATCCAGTCAGTTCAGTAAAAGTGTTTATCAGCTATAGGATCTCCCTGGTAGAATTTCTGGTCACTAATCTATACTATCATATCATCTGAGAATAATGATGCTTTGGCTTCTACCTTTCCAATTTGTATCTCCTTGATTTCCTTTAAATGTCTTATTGTTCTAGCTACAACTTCAAGTACTATATTGAATACAAATGAAAAGTCTTGTCTTCCTGTCAACAACTTCAATAAAAAACCACATTGGTAACCAAGCTGAACTTTATTAATATTCATACCTTGTTATGCCATCAGTTTCTACTTGGGAGGTGTACATGTTTGTTCATGTCTCTCCAGAAAAGATGTCAGACAAGCAACAAATTTCAAAGAAGGCATAGATCACAGTCATAGATCTTAACGGGTTGGAGTCTACAAACAGTCAATGCTAGTGTCATCACCCTATCAGTATCCTCTGTGATTTTGCCAACTGCAAATAAAAGTACCTGCCTTGTAGGTTGCTACTATGATGTCACACAGAGAAAGTGCTTTAAAGCTACACTCTCAAACACTCTACATGGAGCTTTGTGTGTTAACTTACACAATATAGGAACATGACATTTAGTAAATATTCAGGAGTGTTTGTTGTATAAGTGAATGAATGAACAAAGTATTTTTATAGTTACATTGTTTACAGGTCTCAGGTCACATTTTCCTTTGAAGTGTAATAGCTTTCTAGTTAATTCTGCATGGCTTCAAGCAGCTTTCTTTGTTTTGATGCCTTACAGTCTGCAGCAGGAACACATTAATTGCCAATGGAATATACATGTAACTAAATTCTATTATAATGCTTTTTCAGATAAAAGGATATTTTCCTTTGTCCTATTTCTTCCATATTAATACTATTGATTTCATTGTTGCTCATTGTAGTAAAAATAAACTAAAATCAAGCAATTATGTAGATTTCTTACAAACATTTTCTTGATTTTAAGGATCTTTTCCTGAATACAAGTTATCATTAGTACAACAATTTTGACTGGTACTCTATATGATTTAAAGAGTACATTTTAAAAAGTTGATATCCTTTGAGTTTAGAAATCCTTTAACTAAACATAGGGCACAGTTTATTACTTCGAAAAAATCATCCTATACTTAATTCTCTATCCCATACAATGAATTGGTGGGTCAGCTAAGCACAATACAATACAGACTCTGTCCTTTTATCCCAAGGGACTTAAAAGCTGTATCTCTTCTATATGTTTTGAGATTTTAGGTGGTAGCCATAGAAACAAATCA
Organism: Cricetiscus sungorus; assembly: GCA_030556225.1. Lineage (NCBI taxonomy): Eukaryota > Metazoa > Chordata > Mammalia > Rodentia > Cricetidae > Cricetiscus > Cricetiscus sungorus. The sequence continues at coordinate 15,528,281 of JANBXA010000141.1, read as the reverse complement.
TAGAAAAATATTTATTAAAGTCTGATGATATTATGAAAGTAACACCTCTAGGTTACAGAAACAAGGACGATTAGAAACCATTTATTTTATTTTTGTTGTGTTCTACTGACAGATATCTCTTCTTCATATTAAAACAATAACAACATTTTAAATATTGACAGGGATCAGTGCACTCAGAGCATTTCATTTGTTAGACAAATACTCTCCCATGAAGCTATACCCTTTATTCTTATAAATTTACAAATGAAATTCCCTTTATAAGATGGTGGTGGTACACAAATGTACTCTCAGCTTGTGGGAGACTGAGGCAGGAGAATCAATACTCCAATGACAACCTGACTAACATATCAAATCTTTGTCTAAAAAAATAAATTAAGGAAAATCTCAGAATAAATGCTGTAATTTCTTTTGCTTAATCCACTATGTATCTGACTTACCTTTATATACATGTCTGCCTGGATCTATTCACTCTGTCAAATTTCAAATGACATACTTGTGATTATTTTATAGTATATTTAACATCAATGATATTTTACTAAGTTTTTAAATTTGCAAAATAATGCATATAAGTACAAATATGATTATGTATCAACATACAATTTTATAAGATATAGAAATGTGTACATATAAAGTCATATTGTTGTCACAGACAAGCCCTGATGGCTACATAAGCTTATAAAAGAGCTCAAAAATCTCTCAGCAATGGCACTGCAGCTGTCATAAAGTTGAAGCACAAGACATTACCCATATAGTCATGATAGTGGTATAAATAAATTTACTGTGTTGTCAGATGTATAAAAGTATGGCACATGCAGTTATGCATGAAATAAAACACTGAATAATGATAATAAATGACTGACATTGGTTTACTCAATGTCCTATGTATTTTATGATTATGTTAGAGTCCACCCCTTCTACTTTTGAAACTCAGTCAATGTAAAGCAGTGCATCACCCTGCATCAGTAGCAGCCTCATGAATCTTATACTTTCCATATTTCTTAATTGCTTTCAGAACCCACCTTAAGTGATAATCCATTCTATCTGTTGTTGTAAGTGTAATCAATGATATCCACAGGTCAGTCATGTTTCTTAGAATGAAGCCTCTTGAAAAGTGGCACTTTCTTCTCCTTTGAAATCATTTTGCCTTTCCGTAGTTTTAGATACTCCTTGGAAGAAGCTATTTCTGATCCCTTCTCAGATCTTTCCTGGATCTGTATGTATTTGTCTGTCTCATCTAATGGACATCTTCCCTTCTCAACACCTATATAACAGCTGTACTCATAACAAAGCAGCCTGGCCTGTGTATTATAACCTTAGAGAATACATGTTTGCCAGAATATACCAGAGCTGGTAGATTCATGTGTGGACTGATACTCTAAACTATAGTGAAATTTCCACAACAACAACTGAAACAGGAGCTCATTAACTTAGATAATTTGGACTAGAATTGGCCGTTGAATTCTTGATTTTAGTTTTTGTTCTCAATCCAAGATTTTTTCTGGATTTTAAAAACTCTATCTTTCTCATTAGATGCTGTTCAAATCTTCCTTGCCCCTTGTCCTTCATTCATATGAATTTTTTTAATCTAATGTAAAAACAGGAATGTTGGGTCCAGAAGAATGAGAACCATGTGACCTTGCAAGAAGAGGATAATGAGATGAATCTGGTAAGCAATATTACTACTTATTTTGGGAACCCCACAAATGGTAACCTCTTTTTCTCCACTGAATTCCTTTGCCTTTCTTGAACCCTTAAAATTGTTTATTTTAAAGGGAGATGACTCTTCCATTTTTGTCAGAGCTGGCCTTGAATCAATTGGCTTGCACCCACCAAATTCTATCTCCAAGTCTCTGTAAGAGCAAGAAACATTTCAGACTTAACGGTTTCCATATAAATAGCTACGTGACAAAGAACATTTAAGGATTATTCATGGGTAATTGCTATAGTCCTCTTTGATAAATATTTTACAAAATATTAACAATTATGTCTAAAATGTTTAATTATTTTGGCAAAGTTAATATTAGTCATATTTGTCAGAGCAAGTAAAAATATGAGACTAAACAATATTGTCTAAAACAATGGGAGTGTAGAGTAGACATATTCTGATCACGATTGGTTTGTGCAATTATAGAATTTGAGAAATCACACTATCTAGTATTTCTAAACTGGAAATTCAAGACACCCTGTAGTGAAGTTCACAAAACCAGCCAATCTACTATATAAATCAGACACATTGAACTAGTCTATTATCAGCTTAGAGTCAGGAGGAGTGGACTCAATTTCTTTACGTTTCTTTTGTGTTCTGTTCTTACTTAGGTGGATTCAACAGTTCCTGTTAACATTCGAAAAAGCAAATTGCTTACATTATACAAAGTAAAATATTTTTCTATTGGAAGCTCCCTACATATACCTAGCTATAAAGTAAAGACAAATATTTGGGCCCTCTATTATCCACCCAGTGAGGCTGGCAGAAAACTGATCCATCAAATAACTAATTTCTTGCAGATTGGTATTCTACAATCTTACTGCAGCCCATCTCATAAACAGAAAAAGAGTGGCTATACAATTTCCAAAGATGGCTGTCATCATTACACCTGTGTGAAAAGACTCAACATTCCAAGTGCTCAAACATTTAAAGGTAGAATTAATTGACCCACCTTAGAAAAAGTGTTTCAAATTTATGAAATCTATTAATCAGGAAGAAAAGTCACCTTTGAGAGGATGAAAATGTTTCCATAGTAACGTGAAAAATTGAGAAAATCTTTTCAAAAAATATAAAGTAGTTAATGTAAAAAGAGAAATTGGGCATCCAACTTGAAGTAAGTTTATGATATAATTAAAGAACACTCCTTATTTGCCAAGCAGCACCTTTATGTTTCAGTGGTAACATGAATCAGTATTTCTGAGTCCTTGACATCTTTTCATTACCTACTCTGAATCAATCCTTCTATATTATCACATATAGATCAGCAGCTGAAGAATTACCATCTTGTTCTAGAAAATTAGCCATTTTCTTCATGTGTGTTTGAATTCATTGCATCTGCTGCCAAACTTTGTCTTTGCTATTCATACGTAGTGATACATCATACACTTAGGACTACTTCAACAGGCCCATTATTTGTGTTGAGGCAATATTTTAGGGAAATCCATCAATGAGAAATATTCCATAGTATAAATACCATACTGCCAGAGTCTTTTCTCCCATATGCATAAACCAGTCCAAATGTACCTTTTATTCAATTCATATCCGTAATTGTTATGGTGTATATCCTCAAAATTCATGTTGAAATTTCTTTATCATTGTAATTCAATTAAGAGAAAATTAAATCATAAATGCTTGATATTTATAAATAGTTGATATGTAGTGGTGACACATTATTTATGATGTCTTAAAGCTTGCTTGAGTATTCAGAAAGCAAAGTTAGCCAAAGCCATAGAACCCAGACACATACATTTAATCGCAGCAGCCCAGTCTAGGAGATGATTGTACATGCCTTTAATCCTTGAACTCAGGATAAAGAGGTAGATAGATCTCTGTGAGTTCTAGGACACTGAGATCTACACAAGATTGAATCAGTCTATATGTGAATTATAGATCACACCTTTAATTCCAAGATACATGAGAGATCTATAAGACAGGAGCGAGGTCTCAGTATAGAGCATTCATTCTCCAGGCACATTGATGATAGGAAGCATTCATTACCCAGACATATTGAGGGTAGGAAGACATTGAAGTCTCAGGATTCTCCAGCCATGCTGAGAAAGGGCAACAGGTTCAATCCTTTCGGGCTAAGGTAGTGGTAGGAGCTAGTGGTCTACTACATTGCTTTTCTGTTCTACAGCTTGAAATTTGAAACCCAATATCAGTCTCTGTGCCCTTCCTGTAAATCATGTTATAACATGTCTATTTTAGAAATGAGTTTGTATAAGTATAATGTGTTTATACTCTGCCTCATTTGGTTTATTGCTTTCAGGTACCATATATGCTAACCTACCATTATGCGATGCCATGATACCACAAAAAGACCTTCATCCATGTCTCAGTTACTTTTGTGTTGTGATGGTAGATGTTATTCTGTAAATATGTCTTTTATACTGGTTAATTAATAAAGCACTGTTGGCCAATAGGAAAGCAAGATAGCCAGGACTAGGAGACAAGGAAGAGAGAGGAAGTAGTTGGGGGTTTCCAAGATGGAGGAGAGGTAGAATTCCAGCCCCTCACAGGTAAGATGAGACCACATGGACATATTTAGATTAATAAAAATAAGTTAATATTTAAGACACATCTAGCAGATAAGAAATGATAGTAACTGGCCAACAGCATAATATCAAATACAGAGTTTGTGTGTGTTAATTGGGGCTGGTGTGGTGGTGGGACCAGAGCAGAGGGGAAAACCTACTCATAACATATGGCACCCAATGTGGGGCCAGAACCCATGACAATGATATTAAGAGTATCATGCTGTACCGACTGAGCTAGTCGGACACCTCCTGATAAGAAGCCCACCCATGGTACTGGAATTGCTAGACCATTAGGTAACCTTCCTGTGGCTTAGTTAGGTTGCAAATCCTAAAAATCTGATTGATCACATCGCAGTCCATTGAACAGGACAGACACACCACCTGGATAGGGCCATATTGCAGCATCCCTTCTTCTGGCCAGTACTGAGGGCAGCCCTCGGATAGGTCAACTTCATTTAACATCATGATGGAGGTACAGCTGTAGTCATACACTAATCTCCAGAAATCTTTCACCATGTTTGGCAATGGGTATGTGACGATGAAAGCTGGCTGCATGTAGCTATCCATAAGAGCAGCATTGATGTAGTTACTGCTCTCCCCATTAATTGTGATTTTAAAAAGGTAGACATTTGTCAGGTGGGAGCATGTCCATGAAATGGTTCTTGTCATGGTTCCTTGGCAGGCATGCTATGCTTCAGTCTTCAGCTTGGAGTCGAGGGGTGACTGAATTCAGACTCTGAAATTCATCTTTGAGATGGGAGGAGTTAGTTTGAGAGTCTATTCTAATCATATCAAAATATGCAGCTTTAAATTTACAGACAGGGATGGCCATCTTTCCATATAAGCAAGCTTCTAAAATGGCATCGTGAATAAAAATGTACTGTTCCTCTGTCTGAACAATGTTGATGCGGCTGAATCGTAAAGCCTTGACACAATTGTAGATGCCAACCACACCTTCTCTTTTAGCCATGTCCAGCATGATGCCAATCACAATGTAATAACCTGTGCAGCCAGCACTGGCACTGCAGTGCACGGTGATGGGCCCAGCACTAGGAGGGGTGGACAGCTTGACTCTCCTGACAAAGGAGAGAAGCCCCACCCCTTGGCATGGTATAGATCACCATGGTCAGGCTAGCCAGTGAAATGAAACTGTTTGACTTCACGGATTTTGTTATAGCCCCTCCTTTCCAAGGTGAATGCCCTAACTACATATTCAGCAAGGGGTTCCATTTCTACACAGGTCACTTTGAAGTCCCCATAAACCTCAGTATCATCAGGCCAATATTTATAGCATTTAACCTGACCATCCTCCACTAAATTAGTTAACATCACAATACAGGCAAACTGTTCTTGCCACACCAACCTCCAGAAATCATACACAGTCTCATGAATTGGGCCTTGTGTTGCAATATAGTGGCTTGGTCTTTGATAGCCATTCATGTAGTTGGCATTAATTTAATCTGAGGAAGGATCATCCTCCATAGGCTGCAGAATGACTCTGGAGTGATCATAAGCAATAATGTTTCCATATCTGTTTTTTGTTTTTGTTTTGATCTTTTTTTAGCTACATAGATACTGATTGACCTTCAAAGAAGCTCTCATATTCCTCTTTGAACCCATAGCTGTCTGATGTGTTTATGAGGTTGATGTGCTGCAGTAAGTTGGCCATTCTAATGGCTGGGTGAAGCTCTCCTGTCTGGTAAGGAGACTCAGTCCCTTCAAAGAGGCAGCGAGGAACATTCAGAAGGCAGCTAGACTCTGCTGTGGCAATGTGATTCTTATCTAACACAGCAGTAAGCACAAGTGGATCATTGGGCAATCTTGGACTGAAGTTGTGTTGGTCCATGAAAGTGAGGGAAAGGGGATCCTCTGCGTGCAGAGTGCTCGGATCAGCATAACTTCGGTCCATAGCGTTCAACATTTGGGTCATCTCCTGCTGTGTGTTTCCCATTGCATCTTTGTGCTTTTTAGCAAGTTTGCCCTTTTTCACAATTACTATGACAACCAGGAGGAGGGAAGATGAACATCAAGATCCCAGTAATAATGCCCGCAATTTTTACCATTCTGTCTGTCTGTTTTTCAGGGACCTGGATCACCTCTGGTTCTTCTGTTGCTGCTGCTTTGGTAGCAATTCGTAAACATTGGGTTTTTGTTTCCTTCTCCACACTGTTCATCTCTTGGAAATAGATGTTGTACCCTTTGCGGGGAGCCCGAGGAGGGTTCCTAAAGCCTTTATAGGTCCAGTTGTCACCCACGGTGAAGGGGGCAGCCATTCTTATTCAAACCATAACATTCTACTCCCTGGGACCCAAAGACTCATGTCCATGACATAATGCCAAGAAAGCCTCCATATTCTTTCACAGTCTTAACCCCTTTTAAAGTCCAAAGTCCAAGTATCTTCTGAGACTCAAGGCAGTATTGTAATTGTGACGTCCTACTAAAATCAAATGACAAATTAGGTACTTCTAACATGCAATGACACAGAATACATAATACAGAATTCCAAATGGTAGGACTGGTATTATAGCAAGGTTACACTGAACCAAAGCAAAACTTAAATCCTACAGGAAAATCTCCAAATCCTGCAAAGAAAATTCTATGTCTGATGCCAAAGGTCACACATGGCTCTTCCACTGTTGTTTGCTGCCTGCAACATATTTATTTCACAAACTGCTTCCACTCATTGTGCTGATCTCGCCTACTCAGATACACCATAGGTCAGGCATCTCTAACACAATCCAGAATTCACTTCTATAGTAGGATGCAATGGCTTATTAGAACCTCCTGGCAAGGAGTCCTCTGCCATGTTCCTGGACTCAATGACTCGTCTTATCTGGAGAATACGATGACTCAACATTTTTCCTCATAGAATACTTAAGGACTATAAAATGTACACCAAACAGATGGCACTGCCATGCTTGTTAATCAATGTGGGGTGACTCCTGTCACCGTTGAATAACATTCATTGCAGGTTTGATTTGTTGTTAGTTATGAATAGAAAATTTCTTGTCTCTCCCCCTTTTTTCTTTTTCTTTTTCTTTCTTTCTTTCTTTCTTTCTTTCTTTCTTTCTTTCTTTCTTTCTGTTTTTTGTTTTGTTTCATTTGGTTTGGTTTGGTTTTGGTTTTTGTTGGAAGGTTAGCTGAGTGGAGTCTTTCCAGAAAGGCACCCTTCCTTTTATTCCATTTCACGTTCTTTTTCTTCTTCTTAATATTATTACTAATAATCACCTCAACATAGTCAATATTAAGCTGACTTAACATGCTTGCCAAGAAAATTAATGCATTGCTTTTCAATTATCCTCATGCACATTCTGGTGATATAGGAAGAAATCAGCCACAATCTTTGCTAAAATATCATAAGAGTGATTTCTATTCTAGGTATTAATATTGTTCCTGTTATGAGCAGTTTTCCACCAGCCTGGTCCCACATCCATGCCAGCCTCAAATAACACACGGAGGTGCTGTATTATATATAATGGTATTGACCTATTACTAGCATTTCTTATTGGCTAGCTCTGTCTTAAATATTAACACATTTCTATTAATCAAAGAATCTCCGTGAGTTCTTATCTTAACAGAGAGCAGGGCCAGATCTCTACTTTCTTTGTCCTACATTTTGAATCTCCTCCTACTTCTTCCTAAATTTTCCTTGTCTCCTAGTCCTGCCTATCTTGCTTACCTATTGGCCAGCAGTGCTTTATTTATTTATTAACAACAAGAGAAACATTTACAGAATGACATCGCCGATCATATTCCCCTCTGAAACCTCTTGAAGCCAGCTTTAACAGTCCACATCCATCTCAGCACTGCTCTCTTCCAAGCTTTTACTAACACTGCACATTGTACAGGTTCAGCTGCTTTCCATGTCCAAAGTCCCCAATGTTCCATACTTTTCCAAAAAACAAACAAAAAAACAAAACAAAAATAAGACATGGTTTCTCTCTGTAGTATTGGCTGTCCTATAACTCATTCTGTAGACAGGTCTGGTTTCAGACTTCCAAGTGCTAGAATTAAAGGAGTGTGATATAGCCACCCAGATTGTTTTCATTACTATGAAACCTCTTTATTTATTGCACGGGAGTTGCTCCTGTTTTTTTTTTTTATATTTCTAGTTTATAACATTAATTTTCTGACGTTGTGTTCATGGGACCATTATATATTAGTAAGTCAAGTCTGTGTAAGATCATAAGATGTTAGGCAGTGCTTAATGGATCTGGACATGCGTTCACCTAGAATAGTTTAAAAAAATATATGCTAATTCTCTCTTAAATAAATGCATTAAGATATGAGATATTTTTCATTTTTAAAGTTTGGTTAATTGAATACAATTTAATAAGCAGAATTGAGGGCAAGTAATTTAATCTTGAATCATTTCTACATAATGTCTTGGTTCATTTTTCATCTGATTTGGAGATTATCATAGAATAGTTAAATTAAAACAACAAAATTTATTCAGATCATCACTTTTTTAATCTAGACAGTGGTTTTGCAATATAGCAGACTAGACAAACCTCTGACATAAGTGGCCATAATAATGTGAAAAATAATGTAAGAGATGTTACTTGCCTCAATTGTTTCTCTCTTTTATCATCTTACCACACTACAATTGAATAGACTACAATTGAATAACTTCGCCTGAATCTAATCCCCTTTACTTCAGTTTATGACTGCCCAAAGCAACATGGTTTTTTTTTTTTCGTGTAGTGAACAGTAATTTTAATCTGTAAGTGAAAATCTCAACAATAATAGGAGTTAATGTTAGTATTTAGACAACTGTACTGGACTACACTTGGGATTCTGACAGGATACACCATCAGCTGCAGCCAATAAGAACACCACTTGTGCATACTCACTGTTTCCTTTTGAAAGGGCCTTCCCACCTACTATCCTTCCTCTCCCTGCTCTCTCTCCTTCCCTCCCCCTTCTTGTCTCTTCATCTCTCCCCCTTCTTCTTTCTCTCCCTTCCTTTTCCTGGTTCTCTCTTTCCCCCTCTCTGCTTCTCTGCTTGCCTGTTTCTCCTCCTCCCCCTCTCTATCTCACTCTTCTGTTCCTGTTTCCAGAAGCTATTTCACCTGTCCCCTCCCCCCATTTCCATTCACTTTCCCCCCAATTAAGAAACCCCTCCACAAAGCTCTGTCATATGCCCTCTTTCTCTTGTGTGTTTAAATTACAACAGCTAATAATGTAGCAACAACACCCTACCCAATGAATGCCATCAATCTCTTCTGTGGTCCTTTCAGGATGGAAGAGCTCAGTGTATGCAAGAACTGATTAACAAGAAAATTTTGTATCTCTGTGGGTTCAAGTCCAGTCTGGTCTACAGAGCTAGTTCTGGGAAAGGCTCCAAAGCAATTCAGTGCAACCCTGTCTCAAAACACAAAATCAAAAACCAAACAAACAAAATATGTGTGCATTTTTTTTTATTAATTTCATAGGATCTTCACAAAAGAGCAGAATTCAAAGTGACCACACCATAATATTTTTATACATTTTAGACAAAGAACACTAACTTTGTGAAGAAATGGCAGGGGCAGTCTATATCTGAAAGACCATTAAATTCTAGGGGTATTAAGAAGAAAGAGAGAGATGGTGTCAGACGAAGGGATTCTAGTAAGACAAGCATTGTTTTCAAGTTTGCGTTTTCGGATTTATAGAATTCTCAGTTACCAGTCCCCAGAGAGTAAGGGCATCTCAAGCACGGCTCTAGGAAGAAGTTCTCCCAAAATAATCTTGTCCTACTGCAGGAAAGTAGAGCAAAAACTCCTTCTGAAGGGATTTCAGAGGAAAATTAGCAAGTGGAGGACTTGGCATGTTCTGAGGTGATTTGTCTTCAATACTGTCCTTACTGTTATTTACCAAGTTTTTACCATGTGTCAGCACTAAGCTCAGGACACTTAGTGGGTAGGTAGAATATAGGACCAAGAATGGTACCGTCACAGAAAGTACCATTCTCATCCTAGAATTTAATACACCTGTGGGAGTCTGAGGGGAGGATGCTGTGGCTCTCTCCTAGAACTCTGGAGGCACAGGAGAAGTTTAAGAGAAGGAGTAATCAGAGAAATGGTGAGTCTGCACATGCAGGTAAAAAGTCCCCGAACATAGACAGGTGTCTTCCGTTCAGTAGATCGACATCCTGTTTCAAGCTCATGGATGGCTAGCAGGATTTAGTATTTACATTTGTATGATGAGCCTCCCTTATCTTGCTCCTGTGGCAGTTGGAAGGGGACCCTGTTGTTGGGTCATCACACATGACCTTACATATGACCAATCCAGAGGCAGTTTGTGTGTTTGTCTTACACCTTAGAGAGAGACAGACAGTGCTCCTAGGATCATGTGAGACCCACATAGATAACCTAATTCTAATTAAACAAAAGTCATATAATTACTGACCTAATTGTGGAAGGGAGATATCATTTTCTCAGGATTACCCTCATTCATAGGAGGAGGAGACAGCTGGGACTTTCACCATAGACAGAAATATTGTGGACTATACTGGAACTCTACTTATTACAAACATGTTAAAAGCAATGTTAAAATATAAAAAAGGAATGTTGATCACTAGCACTTGATACCACAATTCTTGTGGAAAAATATATTTATTAAAGCACTATTTTAAACAACCTATGAAACATAGTTTGATTGCAGATATCTAATGGTTTCTTTCCATTTAATGTTTTAAACAATGATGATGGTTTTTAATTCATTTTTTTCCAAAACACTACTAGGAAATTTTTAAACTAAACAAATATGAACCAATCAGAAAAGTAAAAAGTATTTATTATAACTGATAACAAATGTTGTGAAAGTGTATTTTATAATTGACACACAGGTCAATATTTTACATCATTGGGACACCACATAATTAGCAATAATGTTGAAAACTCAAATAACAATATTGAACACCAAGAAAAGTTATACTATGATCTTCTGAATGCCAAACTAGGTTATAATAAATTCAGTTATTAAGTCAACTATAGAAGATAATGGGATTCTTTGATAAAAATGAAAAATGAATTTTCCTCAAAAGAATCAGTGTGAAGAAAAATTTATTTATAAATATATTTGCAAGTAATAAAATTGCTTTTACATATTTTAGTCCTATGCTAATATTTCTCTTGTTTTACTACAAAGTGGGATTATATATCACTAAACTTATTTATAAGCCCACAATACCATCTCAGTCACATAAAATCAAAACATTAATAGTGTCATACACAAAGGAATTTTAAAAATAAAACTGTATACTTCAATCTAGTAGAATAAGGCATGCTATTTTATGCCTATTTTTTCACATGTTTTAACCTTTTTTAGTCATTGCTAGGTGACATGATTTTTATTTATTTGTTTTTTTTAATGTTGTTTTACTTCTTTTTTCACATTAAGAGCTTCTTTGAACCGCTGCTGTTCAATATGAAGATAAACAAATAAATACATGTTAAAGTTAAGAACTCAAAATAACGAACCAAATATTTACTTACAATGCATTATACTAGTGATTTTTCAGTATGAAATTTAGTCAAAATATCTTATTCATCAAATGGCATTTAAGGTTCTTTGTTTGTTGTACCTAAAGGACAGACCACAAAATTGTAAAATAACTTTTATAGTCATGTTAACAAAAAATACTTACATTTTAGCCGAAAATGAATAAAAATGGAGTGTATTAACCAAAGGAGTTGATTGAAATAAACTGATTTGAAGATCACACTAGAAGATAGACATGCAATTATTTGTAAATTATTTTCATGGTATTCTCTATAAAGTTAGAGACTAATTACAGGGACAGGAAACAGAATGAAATCTATGGGGTATGATGATTAATGCTGCTTGGATATACAGTTCACTGAAAAATTACAAATAAATGTGTTTTAGAAGTAGAATGATGTTCCTACAAGGAAATCATGAGCTAAACATAACTTTGAATCTGTAGGAAATTTCTAGTTTTCCTTTTGCAGATCAGATGAATTGTATAGCTTAAACTTTTTACATTAAAATTTCAATATGTTTCATACAATTGGCTCTAATACTTTAATGAGGAGAGAAATACATATCAACAGCTACCTGGAAGTTAGGAGATACCACCTAATAAATAGGAAATTTAATGATGTGCTTGTTCAAGACACAATGGAAACATCTGAAGAGCATATAAATGGGCTGTTCTCAAGAAAAAAAAATTATCACCTATGTATAGATAATAGGCTAGGAATATCTTCATTTCCCCATTTCCCCATTAAGGGGGCATTTTCATAAGGAATAATAACAGTGCAGATGTAAACACAAACACTCCCCAAAGCAATATTGAACAAAAATCTTATTTGCTAGTAAATCATTCAGTATTACCTTAAGTTACTTGGCAGATATGATAGTGATAGAGGTAAAATTGTTTCAAGGAATAAAAGTGTTACTGAAATAAACAGTTTGCTTGTGGATATTATTTATGACCTGGCTTTGAGGCAGGATTGTTGAAAATTCCATGTAACTGAACCCAAAGCTGAAAATCACCATGGTAACCCCCACTATCATTCAGCTCACCTCCCAAGTTAAGCGCTTTTCTGTTTCTCTGAATGAATGAGGTAATTCAAACAACCACAGTGAAATCTAATTAGGATGTGCTTTCACATTTACCTAGGGAAAAATGTATCCAAACTCAGGAGGCATTACAAAGACAACAGACCAAGCTGTAAACAATCATGATAAGAGAGCAGTTACAGACTGATTCAAGGAGTGTATGTGTGTTCTACCTGTGGACTCACATGCTTCTTCAATGGGTGATTGCCCTTAATTTTACTCTTTTAACAAATAAATATCATTTGAGAAGACTTAAATGATAAGAGGACAGTATATATTCTTATTTTGAGAAACGTCTAGACAAGTATTTTTACAGAATGTTATTAGCTCACCCACTCCCCTCTAAAATAAAATGTCTTTAAAAAAGAATGGTAATCATTTTGCTTGTACTTTTGTCTCAGGCTGAGGCCCTATGAGTTTTCTCCTTAGTGTTGTTATTCCCATTATTCCCATTGCTGTCATTGTTATGTCCTTTTCAGACAGTCAAATAAGAAGCAATGATCCCTGACATCATGTACATACATGTAATATTTGACAGAGTAGGCAGGTTGTAGGCATATATTTAGGAATATACATATATCATACTTGTATATACCATTTTTTAAAAGGCCATGTATTTAAGAGAAAGGAAGGAATGCATGGAGGGAATGGAGGGAAGAAATGCAATGATGATGTAATTATATTATAGTTTCAAAAAAACAAAAATAACTATTATAACACATACATACAAAAATTCATGTACATAAACAATGTTTTAATTCTCTATTAGTGTTTTATGGAACCACTTACCACATATTCTCCTTGAATATGTTTAAATATACTTTAAAATGTATATTTCAAACACCACTGAATTCCCTTTTTTATGTGTCATAGTAATTGTTTTATTGCTAATAAGGGAAATTGAGTACATTTATTTTCATGTATCATCTGTTTGTGGGAATCAAATAACACTACACTAATGAGCTTTAAAATTGTTATACATCTCATAACGTGATTTTGATTTTAAATGGTTTGTATTAGAATGCATTTCATAAGCTTCCTTTATTTAGTGTGTTTATTTGAACCTGCTATATTTTTTCTTATTCAACTACTGTTTTTGTCAAGTTCCACTTATCTTTGCCAAGTTGTAAAATATTACTTGATTTGATTCATAGATTAATAAAGATTTCATTGAATTATTCATTCTCTTAATTTGTTTCATATATTTCTGATTTGGTCTTTATTTTGGAATACCACGACATTTTTTTATTTTCTCATTTGCTGTATTTCTAATTTTTTTGTTTAATAGTTTGCTCATTTGTTTAAACATCCCATTTAGATATTGAAATATGATTGAGGTTTTTATGTTAATAGAAGCACTATGTTACCTGTCCTATAAAACAATAAGTAATTTTTATATCAACATGAGTCAGACAAATATACAAAAGAATTAAGTAATATAGGAATCTATTTGGCAGTTAAGAGTGTTATTTCAATATAACTTGTACATCTAAAAACCAGTGAACTCTACTGTATCAAGCTCATGCATACCTCTTTCTGAACCAATAGAGTAAGCCTGGTAACAAGAAAACATGGACAATTCTATTCAAATAGTGTACAAACATTTCCTTGTCCAAGGGTAGATGGAATTAGTTTAGCTCCATGATAAAGAAGGAAAATTGCTTATTATAGTGATTTTTAGGCAGATGTTCCTGCTTATTGTCTATGCCTGCCTGCGTGGAATTGGGTTTGCATATGATGTCAGATGTATATGGCAAGAATAACGCACAGTAGAAACACTACTGGATGACCTATGTAATTTATCAATCAAAACTGGCAACCACATTCATTATGCTCATTAGTTAAGAGTCTTATTTCTCTTCAAATACATGAATAGAAGCCACAAACATTACCCAGAGCCTGTGTGCATTTGGACTCACATGGTCCGCTGTGCTTATTTAGTACAGGCAATGGCACTTTGCATAAATCTTCCTTGCTAATTTTACAAAGCACATAGGATTTAGTTTTATTGTTGTAGAAGAAGGAAGAGGAGGAGAAGGAGAAGAAGAAGAAGAAGAAGAAGAAGAAGAAGAAGAAGAAGAAGAAGAAGAAGAAGAAGAAAACTACATAACTATAACTACCTGGTGAAGAACTAAACCACCAATAACAAAGAAATTTTACAAATTTATTACTTGAAAAAGTTATCTATAATTTTTTTACACCAGGAGGATCATTTAGTAGTAGGCTATTTCCAAAAGTTACATATATTAGAGCTAATGTTTAAGTATTAATAATTGAATGATAAATATTAGTTTTATTAAGAAATACCTTTATGATGATCTTAAAAAAGTAAATGAATGCTAATCTTTAACTCATTACAGCTTCTATTTTCTAATTTTTCAATATTATTAGTTCTACTTTTTAAACAGTCAATGGTTTTTATCTAATCAATTGTTAATAATATTTACCTTAATTTTCAAACTGTTTCCTATTTTTAGAAATATTTAATCTTTCATTTTCTTTATGATTTCTAATTGTAACATATTAATATAGTTATTTCAAATTTTTATATACCTGTTATTCCCCTATCTACTCCTCAAAGAGGGTTGGGATTCCCATGGGGAGTCAACTTGTGCTTCTTGTGCAGTAAATACTTTATGCAAGCAGGCAGTTTTAAGTACTAGAAGCCCAATTTTTCAATTGGTATAGGATGTTCCTGAATATCACAGGTATATTTCATTCCCTATTTACTGCAGGATTTCATGTGTACTGCATCTGTGATTTCTGGGTAGTTTGGGCAGACCTAATCATAGAAAGCTGTAAATAGGAGGTCCTGTAGCGTGTACTCCTGAAAGAAAATTATTTGAAAATGAACCTGGAGCAAGAAACTATGGCCGGTGGCCAGGGTGCTCACAAAGCATTTAATACCAAAAATGCTTAAGATATTTTCTTCTTTGTCTTCTCTACTTAGAAGACTTATAATAATTAAATT